>JAJGOT010000026.1:2432500-2848301 GCA_022457155.1 Cladopsammia gracilis | reverse complement strand
GCTTCTTTTAGGAACCTGTTTCCTTGGGGTGATAAGCATCTCTACTGGTGCTGAATCTTCGTCTTTGACTAATCCTGAGTCAGCTGCTGGTAATTCCTACAACAATCAAAGGGCCCCAGTGAGTATCTAATAGATTCAAAACAAATTCTCCTGACTGTTCTCATTACATTCTTATAGCTCATGTTGGGAGAAGGTGTAACTTATCAAGACAGTTAGACTACGTTTACACTAGAGGAGATTTTTCCGGATTCATAAATGTTTCCGGATTTCTTAAATTTAGGGTATTCAGATTCGCAGGCGTTTATACTAAAGGGTATTCGGATTCCCAACCATTAACACACATCGATAAATCCGAGGACATTCACGCGGGAACGGTTACAAAGCAGGCAAAAAAGTATCCGGATTCATCGGAATAACTGTTTACACTTCAAAACATTGCGGATTTACAGCAATCGGATAGAAAGTATTCACATTAGATTTCGGATTCTCCTCTGGTGTAAATGAGTAGTCTTCATCTTTGGTCACCATTCCCTTTGGTCTTGTGACCTGAATGCTTGACCACATCATGATATTACAAGATAATCAAATTTGTTTTCATTTGTTCGTTTTTCTGGGGGGAGGGGGGGGGAGATTTTGCCCCAAGATTCTATGGGATATTTTTTGGAACAAGTCAAAGATTAATATATACTTATCACTTTTTACATATATTTTTTAAGCTGTAAAGAAGTATTTCCTCATAAAGGAACCTACCTTGTCCTTGGACTTCAATAAACCTTCTTTTTCAGGGTTTTCAACACAATCCTGAAAACATCTGAGCTTATTGTAATAATGAGAATACTTTTCCTTCATTTGTTTCTCAGTCCTTTGTTTCAATCTTTGAGACTGCAAGAAAATAATTTAAAAGACCACGAGAGTTATATTAGGGTCAGTAAAATTAATGACCCTTTACTACAAGTGAATTGGGGGGGGGGGGGGTGGGGAGGGAGGGTGCTCCCACCCCAGGAGGGAACCAGAGAGAAAAGAGGACAGGAATTCTACAGGAGGCAGGAAAGGGGAGGTATATTTAATGCAACTGAAGAAGTGCAAAGAGTCAGGCCACAAAGAAGGGGTGGGAACTGGGAATAAAGGGTTCAGAAGTCTAGATACTCCCTGTCTCTCCAGCACCTACAATTTCAGCAATCATTAGGAGCCCTGGGTATTAGTAGAAGGCCTTTTGGATCAACTGGTCTTTCTAGTTCCTTTATGTAATGGAAAATATGAGATTTAAGAACAGAATTAACTTAGACCATATCTTACTAGTAACTGACCTGTGTCTCTATATCCCATTGCAAGTTCTGCGAAGTCACGTGTGAATTGTACAAGTCCTGCGCGTGAAGAAAAACGTGCTTGCAGGTTAAAAGATTGATGTTAACACATTAATCATCATTACCATTATTATCACCATCATCGTCATCATAATCATAGACTTTTTTATTTATTTATTTATTTTTATTTATTTTTATTTATTTATTTATTTATTTTTTTTTTCCTTTATTGAGTGTTCCTCTTACATATTAACAGAATAATCAACGACTTGCCCACAAGTCAAACTTGAGGGTTTTTTTTAAGGAGGCTGGAAATGAGAAACAAAATAGTAATGACTTTGACAAAGTCTATCATAAATCATCAACAACACCACGACCATTATCATCATCACCATTACTATAATCATCACTATTATTAATACATTAAACATTAAAACTTTATTGAATCTCCCAATCAGGGTTTTTCAGACCCAACGTACATAAACTAAAGTATGTAAAACATTGAATAAAAATGTCAAACTTTAAAATTGTAATAATAGCTAAAACATCAATAGGTAACTCTCCCAACTAACAAGAAATGATTCAAAAAGGAATTCTCTAAGTTTCTTTTTGAAAGTACGCAGGCTGTCTGCATCATCACCATCATAAATGATTATTAGTTCACAGTTGCTATAGCAATGTAGAACTATAGGGATGACTTCAGTTGTTGTTCAAGTAAGACAAAACTGTATATCCTGAGCTCAAAGTACCTTTTTATCATCATCAATGTTATCGTCACCATCATCAACACCATCACCACCATCACCCCTAAGAGTTACAATTCTCTTAGACAAAAAGTAATTTACTACAAGTTAATTACCCGCGGTGTAACAAGTATTCCCTGATGTCCAGCTTTTGAAGTTCGTGATAACTTTGCAGATGTGGTTCCATCAAATTCTCTGTAAAACTTCACAGATCCTAAAGATGTACATGTACTTGATCTTTCAATTTCAAATTTTCTGCAAGGCTGTTCTTTTTGTGCATCAGTCTCCTCATCTGTAAAAAGCAAATGTTACAGTATTTCTTCAGCAAATGCACATTGCTACATGTTGAACAGTCACCTTTTCACTTAACAACTGGCAGATCCTATTAACAATCATTACATTACTTAAAGAAAAGTGATCATCGCAGTCACCTTATTATAGGAAATTAATGCTCCATAACATTAACGAGAATTCGAGCGTTAATTTCTGCGACATTATTTAAGTGGAGTGTTTATTTCTGAGACCTTAATTTCACCCCAAATTCTGGATACTGTCCAAACATAGCAACTAGGAAACAATAACCTTCTCTTTTCTGCACACTATTTTTCAATCTTTTACAATGTAAAAGCCTCAAAGATATGACATCTGCAATATTTCCAGTTCATTTTTGCTTTCAGAAGAGTGGTTCTCGACATCCGTTTTTTTTTGTACTACACAGTCAGCCAAATCACGTTAATTTTCTTCATTTTTAAAATTCATCCCACTCTCGGTTAATTTTCTGAATTCGAAAGAAATTTCCCCTCTAATTCGCATTAATTTAAGTCGCGTTAATTTCAAAGACCTTAATTCACAGGACCGTTAATTTCCTATAATAAGGTATGCAGCAACTGAAGGAGTTGCAATTAGAGCCTGCAAAAAAAAAGAAGACCTTGACGGAGTTTGAACCCATGACCTTTGCGATTCCACTGCAAATGCTCTACCACTACTGAACTACAAGGCAAGCTCCTTCAGTTCCTAAATTAATCTGCGATGATCACATTCTATTTCATTCTTTCTCTGTGGTTCATATGAATTTACTTTCATATACATGTTGTAGTTCAATTTTGGTATTCATTATAGAAAAGAACAATGGAAAATCAAAATTGAACTACAACATACACATTATAGTATTATTACTATTATGTGATGCAATTAAAATCCTTACCACCAACTGTTTTCTCCTTTTGTTTTATCCTTGATTCCTGAAATTATAAAATAAATATATACAGGTTATTCAAGTTCTCCTTGTGACCAGTTTCTGTTAGCAACCATCCCTCATGAACCGTCGTTTAAATTTTCAGCTAAACAGCTATGTATGTCTAGCCTTTGTTATTATTAATAATATACTATACCTATTGTGACTTTTGATGGTGAAGGATGAATAAAGCTGATTGATTGATTGACTGACTGAAAACAATGACTTGAGATGTATAGCATTGCATTTCATACTTACAAACTGAACAGGATGTCTTGAAAGTGGCTTCAATTTTCGGCTGACATCATTCAAATCTACAAAAACTGTTTTTGGCTTGGAAGTTCCCATGTACCCACATCTAGCATGCATCACCTATGTTGAAAAGATGGTAAAATTTAGCACCTTTATGACAACAGATTATAACATGAAAGGAGCTTGGTTTCTAATCATTTCTTATTCCCAATATCAGAATATGTAAATCCTCCTTTCTCGCCACCATACATTTATTACATCAGTAATGGAGAGAAGTTGCTAAAATATCAGGAAAATTCATGCAAATGCTCCATTAATTGAAAATACTTTCCTGAGCAGGCTTTGATAAATCAAACCAGGAAATATTAATTTAGATGTCGAAGCACGAGGCAGCAAACGAAGTGCGCATGCAGGGAATAGCTGCATCCTTTTAACTGTGCTGGGCATGTTGCATGGATATTGTTCTGACATTTCAAAATAGCACAGATTTGTAAAAAAACATCCCTTCGTTTCTCGATCCGTTCCGCTTTGGAACAGGCACAGGTAGCCCACAAATAAATGACACAGTCAGGAAACCCAACACCTGATTAGGAAGTGTCTCCTTTGTTGACGCAATTAAAAATAACTTCCTTAGCAACAAGATATTATTAATGTTAAATCTGTGGAACTGTCTTGCCTTTTTATTTGAATGATCCAGATGGTCACAAAGTTCTAAAGACCTCTGTTGTTGTCCACTGACCTGATCACAAATTAAAAACATGATTTCATTTTTTTCTAAAGAAAAGAACATTGTTATCACCAAAACTTAAATTTGGTTAATTACGTGTCAATTAAAAGTTGCAGTGAGATTGCATCATCATTCCATTTGCTTAGTTTTGTTTATATTAAACTGGTTCAAAATAGAGGGTCCCCAATAAGGTTTGGCCATGCAAGTTGTGACTCAATACAAGTGTGAGATTTAAAGGCACACTGTCCCGCCGAAATAGCAAAATATTGCTTAGCTTATTTCCATGTTACATGTGTATTGCCAATTTTGCCACCAAACATACAACTGAGTTGGATAAAAGGATTCCATAAAGCAAAGCAGAAGCAGTAGTTTGGAGATAAAGTGCAGGGTTGCAAGGATTGAAGTGGATTACAGTTCATGAAATTTGATTTAAACTTGTCATAATTTCTTGTGAAATTTTCACTTTTCTAGCCATTATTTTGGCGATGGTTTCTTCGAATTTCAAGATAATAAAGTAATTAAGCTTAAAGCAAGCTCCTGGCGATAATCATGAAAACACTATATTATTTTCAGCGGAGACAGTGTCCCTGTAAGAATAATTAAAAAAAAAAACCAACAACAACAACAGGGGAAAGCTTTGAACAGGAAATGGGATTGACGAATAAATTTCTAGGGTGGAATCAAATTTTGAAATTATTATATGTTTGTAACCAGGATCTAAGATTCATCAATTTTAATTCTATTAAAGAATGGTCAAGGTTGGTTATGATAAGTGATTCAGTGATGGTGGGATGAGGAAAATTAAATGGTTTGGGATGACTGGTTTCAAGAATTGGGAACCCTGTTGGTAACCCAAGTTGCAAAGTTTCATTATGGTGATGTTTATTGCACATATATTGATTATGCTGGTATAGCTTTTTCATCAGTCATGATGTTATGAAACAACACTTTCTAGTAGCCCTGTAAGTAAAAATGTCATGAACAGTCCTTACTAATTCTTCTCTTGGGTTACTGTCCACAAAAAAGTCCTGATGCAGAAGTCGCCATGATGGCAGCTCATGGCGATGGCTTGAGCTTGCTCTCACAGACCCTTGCTGAAAACAAATTCAATTTCTCCTGAGTGATCTCATTTTTTTTTATCATTATTCTCTAAAATATCAAACTCAACTCCTCCACCATGATCATCTTGGCAGAAGGAACCCTCCCCCCCCCCTCCCCTCCACAATGTATACAGAAGCAATGTGGATGGGGTAGATGAATTGGAGTCACTTACAGTGTATGCAAGACTATAAGACCTGGGCATCTGTTAGTTAATGGTTTTACTCCACATTTCAATGCATACTAGTCTATTGCAGGGTTATTCCCAGCATTTTGTTAAGTTTCCCAAAACTGTTTTCTGGTGCCTTTTTATACACTTACGCATGGGGAGTCAATGTGGAGACAAATGGGCTTCGATCCCAACCTCCATTCCTTGAATGAAAAAACAACTGTGAAATGTTTAAATAAATACAGATGTATGTAATGGTAAACTATCTTGTCTCACCTCATACAAGTGATCCAGATGGCGAATCTTCTTTTCATCCTCTGTGGAAAGGACTGCTTGAAAATCACAAAGCTATGAGAGTAATGAAAAAAAAAATAACATTCAAGAGTTTTATACAATTGTAGTATAGCCGTCAATAATGATCAGTGCCTGGGATTTCCCTAATTTGTTATAATTCTGATCCCCAGCTACACTTATTTTAAAAAACAAACAAGGCATCCCAGGGGTGGGGGGGGGGGGGGGAGGTTAATAGGCTATACAGGGATGCTCCGCCCAAAAGGGATACCTTTTTTACAGGCTGGAGGTATATAAAAGGATATGGAATTTCACAAGTTCAAGTATAGATTTAAGGGTGGGGGAAACTGCCATTTAGACCATTTAGGTATCCTGACTCCCGCCACAACGTGAACTGAACAAAGAATAGTATTGTTTGGTTAACATTAACAGTGGTAACGCTTGATATTTTTCCGTGGATATCATTCCATAAGTTTATTTCAAGGGTATAGTAAAGAAATGCAGTGTTTCTTCTGTTGGTATACATGTATGAAAGGGGTACCAATTTTTCTATGGAAGATGTATAAAAGGGTTACCTTTTCTGTCAAAAACGGTACATAAATGGGTAAGGGTTTGAACCTCGAGGTGGAGCATCCCTGTACAAAACTTTGTTGAGTGCCCCCCATCCCCCCAGGCTACAGCTACTTAAAAAAATGTGAATATAGCTGTTGTGGTTCAATTTTATCCTTGGTTCAAATTTTATTTTCCTTTGTTTAGTGGCTATGGTAATGTATGATAATGAGTTTTAAACAAAGGAAAATAAAATTTGAACCAAGGATAAAATTGAACCACAACATAGCCATGACAGGAAGGCAGTACAAACTAGTCATCAACAAACTATAAAGTCAACTGACCTTGAAAAGGTTATTTTTATCAACTCCAGTAACTTGTGGCAGAGGTTGCAGTTGAACATCAGAGACTCGCTCGCACCTTATAAAATATCAAAACAAATTTCAGAATTTGAAAAGAGACTTAATCTGTTTTACTTGATTTAATATGACAAGTGCAAAAAAAAAAATGTCTATTACTCACAAGAGCAAGAGATCTAGGAATTCATAGAGCATGAGCCGATCAGGTACTTGTCTTGCCATATGTTTGATCTGTTGAATAAAAACATGCAATAGTTTATGAGCTACTGTTGTTGGCTATTGTAGGAAGGTCTGGCAGTTTTCATGGCATGGAAAGTCCAGTTGTAATCATATGTCTCATGATCCACTAAGTTGCATTAAAATAGTAAAAATGCCATGTTTATAACTGCATATATTTCTCATTCTTCATTACAAGTAAACAATCTTACTCAAGGGATATTGTGACAAGAAATTTTACTTCCCCCTCCCCTCCCCCGGATGGGAAGCTATATGTTGTCCACCCGGGATGGAATTTTTGTCCATCACAAGGTGAACCCTAATCCAGTTACCAATAATTTATACTGTATGCACGAGTGAAGGTAAACAATATCAACGGACCAAAGCCTCTTGCCTTAAAGTAAACAACATAATGGCAGAGGGCAAACCTCAATTCACCAACCTTTAGATCAAAGATCCAACCACTATAAACATTACTAAAATTCTGCTGCTCTACAAATGCATGTAACATACTCCACCCACCCCCCCCCCCACCCCCTCCAAGAGCCCACTTTGATAATAACAAAACATTCTTCTAACTATACCCCTCCCTATATATGAGCACACCACAGTTTCTTAACAGCAATTCTTTACAAACATGTAACTGAAATAACATCCCATTATCACAAAAGTTGTACAAGCCCGAGGTATGTCCAGAAATGCACGCTAATGAGATCCATGCTCTTTATGATAGACATCATGAAGTGTCCCCTAGACCTAATTCTCAAAACACAAGCAATTCTGTCAAACATGAAGTCATATGGAAATTACAAATAATTGTGTGTAATATGAAATGCCCAAGGTCCGAGTTACGTGCATTTCTGGACATAAGTGACAAGCGCAGGACTTATAACCAGTGTTTTATGGTAACTGAATCCTGAACTACTTACATGTTGCTTGAGCTTAACGGGAGAAACAGCTCGACCACAGATCTGTAAAGACAAAAAATGTTTTTTTGTTTTACAACTTGGTATGATTTTAAAATGGCACTAATCCATTGCACATGTGGTAATTTTAATTTGTTCACTCTCCTACTCGGTAAAACTACACTGTTTATCATATGACCCGTACGGCCCTGCGAACCTTTTCTTTGCAAAACCATTGATGAAAGTCCCGTATGAGGGCTGTACGCATTTGTGCGAGCAGGGCCGGAAAAAGGCGTATGGCCCTCTACAAAAGCGGACGGCCTCGCGTGTTAAAATTTCAAGTAATTTTGTCCCCAATTTGGTCATATGATAAAATGCTTATTGACTAAGTAAGGTTGGGCTGGATGGGAAAATATTTGGCTCTCGGTCATGGTGCACGGACCAAGCGTAGCGAGGTCCGTACGCCATGACCGAGAGCCAAATATTTTCCCATCCGGCCCTCCCACTTAGTCAATAAGTACATAATATATACTGAATAATACTTCACACAGCACAAAAATTATAAAACCCCCTTCTCTCTTTAAGCCATTTCTTTAGCACTTTAATTTTCTAACAAGCTCCCCTATATCTGCATCTCCAAGCAAGTTTTAATGTAACTAACCTTTAAAGTTCTTAGTAAAACATGCTCATCAATAACCAAGCCCAGCATATCCTCATGCTCATATAACTGAAAAGCTACACGGACCTCTCTCAATTCCTGAAAACTGAAAAAAAGGCATATACATGTACATGTAATGTGGTTCAACATTAAGTTTTACACCTGTAGGGAGGGGGGGGGGGGGGCGGGGGGGCAAGGAGAGGTGCAATCGAAGCCAGTGAGAATTAAATCAACCCCATCCCCACCCCCAAAACAAATCATTGGCCATGACTGGAAAAGGAAAACAAACTGCCAAAAAATGTTGGTGGTGCTAGGCCACAAAGATATACAACATCTAATGTTGAAGCCCTGATTGACAAAATGCAAAAAGGCCTCCACAGCAGTAAGTGGTAGATGCTTGGCTTGTTTAATCTGGAGGATGCATACAACCGAGTACAGATACCAATGCTAGCAGACAAAATGATCAGCTATGGGCTATCTGATGTACTGGTGAGATAGATCCTATCAATGTTTGACTCCAGGCGATTTCGTTTGAAATTTGGATCATGGACATCAGACTTCTTTGAAGTAAGTTCTGGTCTGCCCCAACATTCACTTTTGATCAGCATATTGTTCAATATCTATACGCAGACATAATTGACTGGAGGGAAGTTGAGGGAACAGATCCCTTTTTATATGTGGATGATGTAATCATTAGTTGTGAGGGTGACTCGCCAGTCAGAGCAGTGGAGCAACTTCAGGCAGTTTGTCCGCAAGGAGTAAAGTTGAAGACATCACACCTTTGGATAACATCATACAGGACTTGTGGGTGTCTTATAATACTAAGAGACTTGAAATCGACATTAATTGGAAGTACATGTAGGGAGTGGCGTGAAGTTAATGCAGTTGTTAATCGATCTGAAGTTGAGGCATATATCAAATCAACAGGTGCTAACATCATCATAGCAACAGACAGGTCAATCCGAGGTAATTTAACTGCATGGGGTGGAGCAGTATGGACAGACAGACAACATGTGTACAGTTGGTGTGCTGGCAAACACAGGCTACACCATGCAGAGTCAGAGGCATCTGAAGATGCACTTATTTGGATGGCTGCTAAAACTGGCCAAAATGATCACATTGTAGTGCTTACAGACTCTCAGAGCCCAGTGATGTGACTACAATTAGGAAGCATCAAGGATACTTGGGTTGCCCCACTCAATTGTGCTCAATATTGCATACATCCCCGGTCATGCTGGCATAAGCTACAACAAGGTAGCTGATCATCTGGCTGGTGCTGCAGTGCCAATTGGAGTAATCAAGTTGCACCCACAAGACATCGTTAACAGGCTTAAAGAGAGCAGCAAATGTAACACTCAACCCAACAAGACCTGGTGGTCACTGCAAAGGCTCCATGACAGAGGCATCAAGTTTGGTGCTGGCGCTATTCAGTCGACGCGCAGTTTTGGTACTAAGCTAGTAACACAGGAGATTATGGGAGTTGTCACACATAACACATTGAGTGAGATCCTTAGGAGGGGATGGCCTGGTTGTTATTATCCCATGATTTGTAACAACAACAACAATAAATCAACCCCCTCCCCATCCCCCGCCCCCCCCAAAAAAAAAAAAATCACAAGGCCCTGATAAATCTCCACAGGATAAGAAAAAAAGGTTAACTTAAGTACAGTAGTCTAAAGTTCTTCATAGATTAATTACCACATTTAATGTACATTTTGTAAATTTAAAGGATGTGTGCATATTACTCAAACAGTATGAGCTGTTACTCAAACCCCCCGAAATAGCTGTTACAATTTGTTACCCCCCCCCCCCCCCCAAAAAAAAAAGGAATTGCAACCCCAAAAAATAAATCCTTTACAATTCCCCTCACGCTTAGTCACTATTATTATAATCTGTACTGCACATTACATTTCCCCAAGCAGGCTACATCAGAACTTACAGTACACGTACATTTACAATGATAATATTTTACCTAAGCTACAATTAGTACCAAGGTATAGCCAAAATTTTTCGTGACACAAATTATTATTTTATTTACCTTAAATATCTGCTAGAGAGCATGTCCAACGCTTTGTCTATGACTTTTGAATTGTAGATAGCATCATGCATGTTGTATGTACAATGGATATCTCCATGTAAACATTTAATATCCAACATATTGGAAAGGACCTGAGATCAGACAATGTATGTAAAGATCAAAATTAATTACAAAATTTAAAGAGATGTGTGTATATGGTGTATTTATCAAGAGCATGCATTCGTCAGTCAGTCCCAAAGCCTTAAAAGCTGGTGTACAGGCCCTGGTTGTTCAAAAGGTGGATAGTGCTATCCACCAGATAAATCACTATCCACTGGATTGGCATTAACAAAACCAAGTTTGTTATCCACTGGATAGTGATTTATCTGGCGGATAATGCTATCCATCTAAAAACTTCCACCAACCGCAACCCCATCCCCAGATCCACCCTGAGCATCCTAGATGTACCTTATTACATGAAATTTTCATGACAAGTTAATTTCGCGATTTTGAGGTTCGCATATTTCGCGACACCTTAATTTCACGATTTTGTGAAAATATGGCATTTTGACTCACTTTAATTTCGCGCTTTTGAGTGAAACACACTTTATTTCTTTGTCAATGTTATTTAACATGTCCCTGAATTTGATCAAACAACTTTATATATAATCCACAATGTCCAAATAAACAGAAACGCAACTGATTATGTAAACAGTAACAAGAAAGATGTTCTCACAGTGTATACAAGAGACGGTTTGTAGTTCATGCTTGAAGGACCAGAACATTACCACAGAATAGTTCAAAATAATTGTTATAAACGTGTGTAATGGTAATAAAGTCGTTTTTTTAATTATTGACATAATGTGCGTCACTTAATTTTCGCGTCATGTTATTTTCACGACATTTAATTTTCGCGTCACTTAAATTTCGCGATTTTTTTAAAATCGCGAAATTCGCGAAATTAACGTGTCGCGAAAATTTCATGTAATAAGGTACTTGTGATCATCCTTGTTAACACTGGTAAAAATTATAAATATAATGCCACACTAAGTACACTGTGTTGACTAGTTCTGTTGTATAATACTGACCCTTAGGTATGGGTTGCACTTGGCAAATTTTTGCAAGAATTTGATTACTTTGCAGTAAAACTCTGTCAACAAAACACTTTTCCTAGTGCGACCCTAACTTTTTCGGTTTGCAAAATTTTTGAAAATTGGCAGAAACACCAAAGATTCTGTAGTGCTTGGGTGGGGCAAGCAGATTTCAGAAAAGTTGAGCTCAACAATAGGAATCACAGCAGTAACTGTCAAAGCTTGTCAGTGAAAGACGAAACAGAATATTTGCACATGAGATTTGCTTCAGTTCGCGCTCTGCCAGTTCTTTGTCATGGACGAACATGGATTTTATAATCCTTACAATCATTTGCAATTAACCACTTATTTCGGTTACAACACCAAAGGTTGAAGGTTCAACTACGAATGTCAAATTCTGCAAAGGTAATTCTGGCAATACACTGCAAATCTATTAAAAATGGGGGGGGGGGGGGGGGGGAGGGGAGGGGGAGAGACCAGGGATCCATACCCTAGATCCATCACTGCTCTGAACACAGTACATGTTAGTTACATTACATGTGCACCATACCTTTATACTGAGGCCATTTGACTTTTCCTTCTGCAACTCCAGTGGAACATTTTTTATGAAAAGATCTTTACGAAACTACGTAAAATAAATAAATAAATAAATAAATAAAACAGAGAGTTACCATATTTTTGCTCAAATACAGTCAATTTTAAACCCGTGCACAAAGTGCACATCAAAGTGAAGATCGAAGGGGACTCTGCTAGCAGAGAATTTTTAAAGTTTAACTATCTTAATTTATCTCAAACGAATTTAAAAGCCTCACGTTTCCACAATTTTAACTACAAATTTATAAACAAAGATCAATTGATCGGGCATAAAAGCTCAAAAATGCAATACAAAGGCGAAATGACAAACCTTATAATTAATTACAGGTTGTGAAATAAGAAATTGAGACAGAAATCCTTTCCTAAACTAACAGGACTTACCCCTAATGCTTTTGCGAGGCACCTATACCATTTCAGAATAAACAGAAAGAAAACGACAGAGAAAAAGAAGTTAGTTTTGAGCAATTAACGCAAACCGCAAGCTCATTAGAAGACAGAACCATGAAAAGCGCGTTCGAAATGCAATTCGAATCGCGAATTCATTGTCAGAGAAATGACAACGAAAGAATGAAATTGTCGCTCCAAAACTTACCGCAATTCCTCCCATGTGTAAAAGTTCCTCTTGCGGGGATACTTTAAGTGCATTTTGACGAGAAATTCACTTAAAAAAGCTGAGAAAAGAACAAAAAATTGAAGCACCGCAAAAACCCATTGCCTCTAATGGTGCCTAAGCGCCATGACAACAAGGTCTCTTGGGATCACTCAGCTGCCAATTACACCACTGTGGAAAATCAGAAATATTGGACAATGGACTTGAGACAATTGTATCGAAGAGCATAAGTGGTGTCTATTTTACACGATTTTCGTCCTTGAAGTGAATCGTTATAACTTATTTAAGTGTATTGCCTCATTAAATTTTCGAGTTGAATCTGTTGTATTTTAAGCCTTCAGGAATACATTTTTTGTTTAATTAATATGTCAGACATATTCATTCTTGTGGCCTCCGCAAACTCTTTTTTTTCAGTTTCAGTAGCTAGATTTAGCATCTACGTTGTACAGATTAGATTAGGTTACAAAATGTATAAACACATGGACCGTAAACATCACCATCTCAGTGCCAAGCTGTCTCAGTGATTATTGAAGGTTTATGTGATATTTAAAGGTTCATGGCTCCTAAGTGCCTTGACAACAAGGTCTCTTGGGATCACTCAGCTGCCAATCACACCACTGTGGAAGATCAGAAATATTGGACAATGAACTTGCGACAATTGGAAATCGAAGAGCATAAGTGGTGTCTATTTTACACGAATTTCGTCCTTGAAGTGAATCCTTATAACTTATCTATAGTCTATAGTCTATTGTCTCATTAAATTTCGAGTTACATCCGTTGTGTTGTAAGCCTTCAGGAAAACAAATTTTTTAAAATTTTATATGTCAGACATATTCATTCTTGTTGAGTCCTCCGCAAACTCTTTTTTCAGTTTATTTAGCATCTCTGTTGTACAGATTAGATTAGATTAAATTAGATTAGATTACAAAATGCACAAAGCATGGCCCATAAATATCACCATTCTCTCATTCTCTCTTTTCTCTCAGTGCCAAGCTGTCTCAGTGATTATTGAAGGTTCGTTTATGTGGGTAAATAAAATACTTCTACTACTAGGACACGCGAAACACACGCACGCGCGCAAAATATTCTGAAAACTGCCTGGGCAGTAACTTTCGAACGCACTCGTTTCGCTTCTCGATCGTAGAGTTGTTTTATGGAAGCAGCATGGAAAGAGTGTACTATTGGAAGATTAGGAGAATAGGTGGGGGGCGACCATTTTTTTCAAAGAACTTTAAAAGACGATCAAAAGGGGTAACAGTGAGTCGCATTTTGTCGTTTCCCGCTGCTTAAAGCACTTTCCTCTTTTGCTTGATAGTCTAAGACTATGAGCAGTCCCTCTTTTCTGTCAGGGATAGTGGAACAAAACTTGAGCGCGTGTGTAAATTGCGTGCTGTGCTGCACACTGCGAGTGGGCAGTGGGAATAAAAAAAAATGTCGCAAGTAAGCCGAATAATTACACAGAAGGTGAATTTCGCACGCCCTTTGCTCTCATTTAGCAACACATTGTGTGTTTTAATGCAATGAACTGGACGAAAAAAAAAATCACTAAACAATGGGCAACTATTTTTATCCTCTAAAATTGTATTTGTCACGTATTTATTGAATGAAAAATTTACATCAGATAAACTAACACCAACTCTTCAAACTCTTGCAAAATACAGTAAAGTCTGTAGTGCATGCTACTTTTTATATGCCTTTTACGTTTTACGTGCCTTTTTTTATATATAAATGTTGCGAAATAAACGCTGTTTTGAGAAGCGATCTGCAACGCAACGGAACAAAACTGACAATAAATAATGAAGATGTTTCCATTTGCGTCCAGTCGTATCAAAGTGATGATACTTTTCTTCAGCACGGATAAGTGTAAATTCTATGACCATCAACAGTTCCTTTAGCCTGAAATGACAACAAAACTGAGTTACACATAGATCTACATTGAGTTACACATAGGTCTACAATGATCATGCTGGCGAAAAGCCGTCTGAGTCCAGATGACGTAGCGCTATCTGTATCCCAATCTTCAGTGTTTCCAGGGTCTTTTCTAGGGAGGATAAGAAAGGACCCTGGAAACAAAGTTGTCCAGACCTGGGTAGTGAACGCTGATTGGTCACTCAATGCGATTCTAACTTTCTCGAATGAGGATGAAATCCGCTGAAGTGCGATCATTTAATTCAACGGTGGCGCTGTTCTTTATAGTTGTATATGAAACCCAGTTTGAAAGTAAATGAATTTCGCGCTGTTGAAAGTAAACAGTCCCCCCGTGGTCTCTCTCGTTTTTCGAGCAACCTCTTTGTCTCATGGTCTCTCTTCTTCTCGTTCCATGAAGCTTCAGGGGACGAGAAGAAAAGAGACCATGAAACAAAGAGGTTGCTCGAAAAACGAGAAAACCTGCGCGTGTCAGACTCTAATTCGCGAACCCCTTGCGCGTCTATAAAAACATTCAACACTCGTGAGGATGAAAATAATTACTAACATTTATCCTCAGAAGAGCGGTTTTCAATTATTTGTCGCAAAACCAAAATGAAAGTAATCACACAGGCTAATCAAAACAGACACAGACGATCAAACAAACTAACCAGGATCCCCAGTCAATGAAATTCATGTATTTGAAATCCGCTCTAGACAAAATTTAAATCACTGTGATGAAGACTTACTACTAGTACTTACAAAAGTTACATGAATATCTGCAGCGATCCATCATAAGAAACTTCAATGTTTCATCTTCACAAGCTTCGTTTAATATGATCTCATAATTGCAATAATACGCATCGGCTAGATCGACGCAAGGACCAGGAAGCGCTCTTTGAACTTCTGTGGCACAGAAAAATAAATACAAAGATAAAGGAGTAGATCTCAATATCGTTTTTGAATTATTATTAATTATTATTTTTTGTGTTAGTGCGGTTATCAACTGAGTGTCGAAAGTAATTTTGCAAAAATAACTTGCATGCCTACACGCGTTTTCCTACCCTTAGCGCTTGAGTTTTCAAGTAAATACTGCTCTACTGATTACATAATGGTTTGTTTGGAGCGGTTTTCAGTCGAGTGTCGTAAAACCAAACCAAAGTAACTACTCTGACCAATCACAACAGAGGCAGACAACAAGGATAATCCAATTAACCAATCAGAACTCGAAGAAAATACATGTAGCCGGCGCCAAGCGCGGGAAAACGCGTGCGAGCAAGTCATGATTGGTTTTGGTTTTACTTCTGATTGGTCGAGAAAGTGGCGCGAGATGATTTAGCCAATCACAAAGCGTAGCAATGTAAAACCAACGCAATTGCTAAATTACTTTCGACACTGAATTGAAAACTTCTTTAATATACTTTCGTCCGATACCCTTAAAATATGAAATAGTACTGAGCCCATGTAGCAGGCAGAAGAACTCGCACAAGAACAATCTTTGGCCCACCGAGCAATGCGCGAAAGTAAACCGCTGGGAGAGTGGGAATGAGGACTCAGTTCTGGTGAAATATCCTGGTAAAGAAAGACACCACAATAACAGAGAAATTATATTAGACTTCAATCAAGTTTTCCCCGAATATTTCTTGCTATTCATTTAGTTAAACAGTCGAAATAAGATTATTCTTCAAGAAAACTAAAAAACTTCTTAGTTTCTGGAATGGAGGGTGAACACTATGGTCGTCCATACGTTTCAATATTCGCTAAATTTTAATTCATAGTCGCTAAACAGTTTTCGCTTTCGCTAATTAACAAATTTACACCGGTTTTCCGTGGTGTGGACTCTTATTTACCACGATTTACGTCATCACATGGTCAAAATGTTGTGGACTCACGAGGCGCAGCCGAGTGAGTCAGCAACAAATTTTGACCATGTGATGACGTAAATCGTGGTAAATAAGAGTCCACACCACGGAAAACCGGTGTAAATTTGTTTTTTACAACAATATCTAGAAAAAAAACACAAGGAAAAATCGAAGTCTTGTTACAAAACGTGACAGCAAAGAAAGAGCAAGCGTTGTCTATAACTTTCTCGCATTCTGATTGGTGTTTTTCAAGCGCACGTGATGTTAGCGTCAACACCGTTGTCTGGACTCTCATTTACCACTCACGTCGACCAATCAGATTGCGAGTTTAGCGGCAATTGTGGTAAAAACTAAATTCGCTGTCGCTAAATTCAATTCGTTGCCGCTAAAGTATAAAATTCGCTGTTGCTATAAAATTCCATTCGCTGGCGCTAAATTCAATTCGTTGCCGCTAGATTCAGTTCGCTGTCTCTAAACTGAATTCGCTGCCGCTAAATTCATAGAGGATATTACATGGCCGCGCGGAGATACGAAATTTCTCTTCGAGTGTTGAAAATGAAATATTTTTCAACACGAAAAGATTAATTTCGTATCTCCAAGCGGCCATGTAATGTTCTATTAATTATATAAACACCAATGAAATACCAAACCATTTAACTTTAATATTTTTTTTGTAGTCCTAAAATAGAACGTGTTAGAACTAAAAATTGGAAGTACACGGCCTTTAATGTGTAAACGAAATACAAATTCCCTTTTTTACAATGTAATAAAAGGCTTAAATCTAAAGGGAATTAAAGGGACCAAATAGGGTTTTCCGATTTAGCGGAAACGGAGCAACTTTTTCCGCGTCGTTAATTGAACATGAACAGAATGCATTGTTACAATTTTACGAGAGATCAGTGCTACGTCCGTATTTAATAGATAACATTTCCATACGCTTCACTTTATTCGTGAAACTTCCTTTTGTTGAAATCGTTTGTAGCCCGTAAATACGCGCAAGCGGGTTATCGGTAATGGTTATCGATCCATACCCTCCCCCCCCCCCCCCCAAAAAAAAATAAATAAATAAATAAAAAATTCCCTTGCGGCTCTATTGTCCCCTCATTTTCCTAAGATTTACCTAAGATTTACCTAAGATTTGGCTAATTAGCAAGGCGAAATTTTGTTATTTCAACGTAGATATGCGGGAAAAGTTTAAAATTACTGTATTTTTTTTTTTTTTTTTTTTTGTGTTCGTCAAAGGCCGTTTCATTTAGCATTTCGTATTCACGGGTTGGCTCACAGGCGCCTTTGATTGTGTAAAGAAATTAAAAGTGTTAAGCGCTGGTTAGTCCTAGTTTTTTTTCTGGCGATGCAAGCACAAACGCAAGCCAAAAGGCGCATGCACAATCGGACGGTCTTGAAATTAATAAGCCCAAGTACAAAAACAACGGTCAAAATATTTTGATCTTTGTCCTTACACCTATGCTTGCGTCGCACGTGAAAATTGAACATAACACAAGCACGAGGAAAAAGCAATGATCCTGGTATAATTTTGCAATTTTCAGAAATCATGATCCGCAGATAATTTTTGAATCATTATTTTGCTTGCCTGCCATTATTTCTACAAATTGCGCTACTTTGGACGGCAAAAAAGAGGCCTTAAATCTTTTTCGAACAAATTTCTTTTATCATTTCGAAATAAAGATATAATAGCCTCCAAAAAAGACAAAATAAAAAATTACTTCATATGCACTTTAACTGTAGACACTTGGAACGAACAATTGTTCAAGATTAGCCGTTTCAAGCATCGAAAGCGGCAAAACAACACCGACAATGGTAACGTTTTGGACTTAAATTTTGCATTCCTTCGATGCAATACCAACATTTCGCGTATTCCTAGTTATCCCTAAAATTTAATGGACATATTAAGTGGGTTCAATTACATTTTCAATGAGCGGGAAAATGTCTTCCGTTTCCGCGTTATTTCCGCTAAATCGGAAAACCCTTATCGAGAATATTTAGATTCCAGTTAGGTTCGTCCGCCATTCTGAAATTGTGTCGAGACTACTTTGACAAATGCGCCGATGCGAAAGGCACGATTTGATCTTTTCACGTGTGAAGATAACATGTTATTCTCACGTGTGAAGATATGATGTTTTCGCGCGAAAGCTCACCTAGTATTTCATTGGTGTTTATATAACAAAATTCGCTGTTGCTTAAATCGATTCGCTGGCGCTAAATTCAATTCGTTGCCACTAAATTCAAATTCGAAGTCGATAAAATTCATTCGCTGTCGCTAAATCGCTCCATTCAACGCGCTAAAAATTAACACAGGGTTTAGTTTAGCGAAAGCGAAATCAGTTTAGCGACTACGAATTAAAATTTGGCGAATATTGAAACATATGGACGACCATAGAACACGGTCTCACACAAATCTCCGTTTTCTTGACTTTCATCAGGGTGTTTTGTATAGTTCTACTGTGGGCGATGGGCAAACAGGAGGCTTTAAAAACGCATTTCTAACGAAAAACGCATCAGTGTGGACAGCCCTTAATTATGGAAACCTAAAGCATAGAACACTGCAAACTGAGAAAATCATGAAAATGAACGTTCTACACCAACCTTTATGTTGCTCTAAATCACTTCGAGTTTTTATCTTGGTGGGAAGACCCGAAGAAAATCTTGCAGAATATGCGACAATTACGGTGAACAGGGCTATACACAATACTGAAGAAATCTTCATTATGTATGATGTAGATCAGTCTAGTGTTTTCGCACGTTTTCTTCAACTGGCGGAGTATACTGAATTAGCGAAGATTTGAAGCTTCCTTTGAAGAACGGTTTCTTCGTTGTTCCAGTTTTGAAGAGTTCCTAGAAAAAAAATTAGCATTTCGCCGATAGAAATCGTTAGATAATAGGACAGCAAACATCATCGGAACTAAGATGAATGACAAATAGCGGCGGAAAATTTGCCCATTGTTTCTGCGGATTATTTGGCTCAAAAAGGTTTTAAGGTGGCTCCCTATAGTTTTATAACCGCGTGCGTGCACTGTATTGCTGGCGAAAGCTTCAGAAATCTGCCCACTCAAAGGAAACGAGCTTTTCTGATGTTTTTTATTACGTCAGCATGACCAAAACAAGCCAAATAAACAGTTTATTCTATCGCGTTTCCTTCAGTGAAATTTCGTGAAATTTGGCGGAGAGGTTATAATTCGTTTGTTGTTCTCGGTGCTTGTTGTTTAGGAAAATTATGACCATTTTTATACGCAGAGACAAAGGACACAAATTTGCAAATAACGAAGAAACTGCCTTCACAGCCCATACTTTCTTCGCGTCTGTTTTTCTTATCTCGGCTCAGATGCTATGAACTGTGAAAATTATGGAAGATTTCACCGAAGGAAATTGAAGGAAAGCACAATTAGATCCACGTAAACAATGAAAAACGGCAAAAATGCATTTTCTTGGGCAGTTTTAATTCAAGACTGAAGTCATTATTTTACAAGTTGGCTGTAGAACACTGTTTCATCATTGCTTTTTACATTTTGATAGGTTTTTAATAGTGAACTGGGAGTAAAAAGGAATGTGAAAACCAGCTTCCAAAGAGCAACACTATCGCGCGCAGCATCATCTATAATTACTCTATGGAGCCACCTTTATGGACGTCTTACCAAGCAGAATTTCAACTCGTTCTTGCTACGTTTTCAATTTTGATTACTTAAGGCCTGTTTACACGGCGATTTTTGTGCGATTTTTGTCGCACTTGTCGATGCAATTTTTGTCGCGCGCAAGTTACATCTTCAAATCGCATGTGTAAACGGGCCTTTGCAGATATACATACTCACAAGTAATATAATTAGTTTAAAGAGCACAAGTGTCAGTCCTTCATTTAGTCCCTGAATCAAATCAAGTGTTTCTTAATTTTAAAAAGTTCCGTGGATAAAATCCTCCTAAATTTATGCGAGCCATTCGATGAAAGCTGTTGAGCAGTAATTGACTATGATACGATTTATTGTGCCAACGTGGTTAAAATCGAAATTTTCTAATTTCAATAAGTGAAAAGCCTAACTGGGACGTAATTGGTGGGAAACAAACGCAAGGATTGATAAGTACAATACAATATACAATATTGAACAACGTTACAGAAATGGCATGTATTTCGCCTAGCTTATTTCCATGTTATAAAGCCAAATGCTACCAAATATACAACTTAGTTGGATATAAAGATTCTATAGAGCAAAACAAAATCAGTAGTTTGGAGATAAAGTGCAGGATTGCAAGGATTGGCTTCACAGATCGGACAATTGAGGCGTTATACGTTCTTCCATTCAAGCTCACAAAAAACATAAAGCTTTCGATGTTTCAGTTTAAAATAAACCATCATATTCTGTACACTCGCGACAAACTTTTCAAGGCCAAAATTGCTGACAGCGCCTCCTGTCATGTGTGTGAATTGAAGCAAACCGTAGAGCATCTGTTTGCAGAATGCCAGCATGTCCATTCTTTCTGGAACCTTTTTACCTCTTGGTGGAATGATAATAATTCACCCTCAGTGTCCTTGAACAATAACGATAAGATTTACGGATATCTCCCTGAGAGTAGATCCTTCCATAAGTTAATCTTTGCCTGATTGTCGCTCGTTTTTATATCTACACCGCAGCCAAAGAAAGCGAACCATAAAGTTTCTCAGCCTTTAAAGCTTTTCTGAAACACAAATTAACCATAGAGCCTTCAAGCGTCCGTGAATCCCTGAGCCTTTAGCTCAGGGATTCAATTGTCCGATCTGTGAAGCCAATCCTTGCAATCCTGCACTTTATCTCCAAACTACTGATTTTGTTTTGCTCTATAGAATCTTTATATCCAACTAAGTTGTATATTTGGTAGCATTTGGCTTTATAACATGGAAATAAGCTAGGCGAAATACATGCCATTTCTGTAACGTTGTTCAATATTGTATATTGTATTGTACTTATCAATAAACTTCAATTAAAAAAAAAAAAAAAGGATTGAAGTGGATTACAGTTCATGAAATTTGATTTATTGACAGGCAGCAGGCGGTCAAGAAATCAAACTTGCCATTCTTGTGAAATTTTGACTTTTCTAGCCATTATTTTGGCTGTTTAGTTCATATTTCTTTGCTTCTATCACTACAATACAATACATCACTTTTGGCGATAGTTTCTTCCAATTTAAGAAAATATAGCTGGACACTGGTAATCTTATTACACTTTGTTCTCTCTTCGGGAAATCACTTGATATATTTTTCTCGGCAGCTCTAAGAGCAAAGGTACTTAGTCAAAGGTACTTCTGCCAAATATTTAGTTGACGAATAGAGCGTTTGCACGTGACGTCACTGGCGGCCATATTGGTGACCCAATATCCTGTGACATTGCTCCTTTAAAATAATAAAGATTGTGTTAGTTTTCAAGAAGTTGAAAATCTAATTTTTACTGAAAAATATCTTGTAAAAGGTAAACGAAGGGGTCCTCTCTCCACAATGTGATCGCCAAAGACCGTGTACAATTCTAAATCGTTAATTATGTAGCCCAAAATGGTCCTCATCGTCATCATAATCATAGCCTGTTCCAGGCTCCGAGATAGTGGAGAACGCGCGAACTAAAAAAAGAGAAAAAATCACGGGAGAACTGGGAAAAACAGAACAGTTCTCCCGCGATTTTTTTTCCTTTTTTTACTTCGCGCGTTCCCCACTATCTCGGAGCCTGGAAGAGGCTTTCATAATCACTGCAAAATCGCAGAATTCTCTGCGGTCGGATTACGAACGAAGGAGTTAAACAATTTTAGAGATAGTTTAGTGGTGGGTGGATAGATATCTTAGTTTAATGTATACGCAATTAGAATCAGAACTTGAATTTTGCACTGTTTGCCTGACATATGAGCATATTCACTTTGCGACAACTGCCTGCTCTGCTCATGCAGTATCTGCTTAGTCCAATACTTTGTCTCCGTAAAATACTGTAAAATTCGACAATTTTTTTCTCAATATAAATTGATTTTGTACTGGCGGATTCCCCCCGCCCCTCTCCCCCCGCCTTATCAGGTGTAAAATCCAAGGCGCCAACCACGAGTCCACTTCGCCACCATTTATTCCCGCACCTTTTTTTTTTTGCCGAGTGCCCACTCATTGTCACGAGCCAGTAACTCCCAGCACGCAAATTTTCTGAAGGGCGGCGAATGTCTGAGTTAGGTTTTGACCGTTCGATTAGCGGTTTTGATGCACGCGTCGGTTTTACTTGGGCACATTGTAATGTATGTGGGATGTATTCAGTCGCTCAATTGAAAAACCGCAAGTAAGAGTTATTCATATCAGTTTGTGATTTTTTTTTTGTCTTGTCTTTTTGTGTTGTTTTTTGTTTTGTTTTTATAGTAAATCAATACAGAAAAGAGTAGAAAAGAAAAAAAAACGGAAATAATTGTACGTACCAATGAAAACGTTAACTATCTACCCCAATCGTATGCCTAATTTATTATAATAAGTAGTCTCCAGGTCTATCTTCCTTTATGATTAATCGTTACCGTGTTTTTTCACCTAAATTTCGCACATTGAAAAAAGCAATGACTCATTTCTTTTAACAATCAATGAGTTTAATTGACATACTGTTTTGTCTTCATATTCACTTAGCCGAGTTCAAGATGGTAACAAAAGGAAAATACTTCATTACGAAAATGACCTCCGCAGTTCTCATCGCTAAAACCCGAAGTTTTCCTACCAATTTTAGGTTAACCACACCCTTTTGTTAACAAAACAAGACTTTCGCTGACAATTTCATGAAAATACATTATTTTATTTTGTAAAATGCTGAAAAATAAACATCACAAAGACCTCCGTTCATTTGTGTGGTCACACCATTAGGATTTTATCCACAGACTCAGAATTAAGTTAGACTGACTATGTTACTCAGGGTTTGAATCTCGTGTAAATTAGTTTTGTGTCATGAGAAATTTTCGGCTATCTATCACATGGCGTCCGGCGCTTAAAAAAGATGATAACTTGTATAGGAAAGACCGATTGAGCGGTCAAGCCGGATGTTCGACTGAATGTAATTATATCAGTAAGACGAGCACGAAACGAATTGTTTCGGTAGTTTTCTTTAGTCAAATCCCGCCTCAAACTTTTATGACATCGGAAAATTTAATTTAACGCCGTTTGTTTTCGGAGGGATATTTAAAAAATGTCGTTTTGGGTACGAAATATGGTCAGTTAGGATTGATTTTCGAAAAAAAGAAAGTAGCTAGCTTTCCAAATTTTCTTCTGCTGAAATATTAGGAAGCTTTAGATTTGAGTACGAGTACGAGATTGATCACTGATGAGCGAGTATGACTTTTGAATTTAAATTCCAGTCACGTCTCCAGAGCTGTCGGTCTTTCCTGTTGCAGACCAGATGAAAAGGAGACTCTAGGTTTTAAAATTTGTGTGGTAAATAGTTATTTAGCGCACGCGAACTAGATTTTAAAAAATCGTATTCGTACTCAATCTCGTATTCGTAGTCCGATCTGAAGTCTCCTATTCAGCTAAAAGAACCGAAAAGCTAAAACAATACTAGCTTTCACATCGTTTCTGATATGGAAAAATAGTAGAACGCTATTCCATGCGTTGTCCTAAACATCACTTGTCGAGTTCCCTGATAAGACTCGTAGCAACTTGTTTTCTCAAGTTAAAAAATACTCTGCTTTCGGCCTCGAGACCGGATTATATTTATAAGCCTACTTTATATAATTGGGCTTGAAAACTGAATAACAGCAAGGTCTATTCAGATTGTGTTTAGATATGTAAAATGAGCGAACTGGTAAAAGTTGCAAACCATGTTGATACTGCAAGCAATCTTGATCCTCAGTGCAGATCTCGCCACACGCGATGTACCCGCAAGTAAATTGAGAAAAACAAAATTTTCATGTATGACTGAAATTCAGTAGAGGTCTTACCTTATCTTGTAGCAACCAAGCTTCTCGAGTTCTGGCTGAAATGTTTCAAGACGACTGAAATTATCTTTTTCTTTAATTTGTATTTAAACGTACCCAGTTGGCGTGCAATTAATCATATATTAGCATATTAACTGTACTTTCAAATTGCACACCATTACTGGTAAAAGTGAAGCCGCTAATGGCAGAAAAATGCCTGACAGCCTAGGAAACATCTGTCAACGATATCATTGTAGAACTTACATTGGAGGAAATCCTATCTTTTTATTATCGCGATCATGCAGTCTTTTTAAGTATTAATTGTTGAAAACAGTCGGGCTGCAGTCACGTTTATTACGGAAGAAAAGATCGATGAAAAGACCGCGCAAAAAATATATATAACAGTATGAGTTGTCGCACGCTTTTAATCATGAACGCGTGTCAAGCAGAATGATTAAATTAGCCCTGCATAAGTCTAAAATAGGTCTCTCGGCCAATCGGAGAGCGCGAACTCTGTTTATTACATTAATTTTGATGTAGCTTTTCATTCTTTGCCTACAATAAAGGTAACCAGGCGGCACAACATAAAGCGATAATTAACAACCCGCCCGGAGGACATGAAATGCAGCCAGCTGGACTTGTAAAAACTGATACTTATGTAAAAGCGGAATTTTCTCAGTTATAGGTTGAAGTTGGACGCTTCTCAAGCAGTTTAACATGCAACTCGCGCAAGGACATGAAAACCTGTCAGTTATAACTTGATTTTAATGGAAGAACACTTATGGTAGTCTGGTGTAAAAGTGGTTTTTCTTAGAGGTATACATTGGACGCTTCTCGAGCACTTTAAGGACGGCTGTCGTATATACGTGATAACTTTAACAAAGGGAATGAAACTGAATCGAAATTTGGCACATGGAAAGGTCTTATCGTCCTTAACATTTTCAAGTAAAATACTCTTACGGCAACAGATCACCGTGATCATTTTTCTGAAAATAGAAAATATTTGAAAAAAAGGCGACGGGTTTAAGAGAAAACATCAAATTTAAAATCAATGATAAAAATCGTGATCACTCTTATGCGTTGAGGCAAAAGAAGACATCAAGATTTCCATTTAGGGAAAATTTCATCCTCTTCTCGGTAACTAACCGTATTTTGAACAATTTTCCATATTTCCCGAACACGTTTGAGTAATTTGCAACTAAAGAAATTAAAGTTAAAAAAAAATTTACCAATTTTAAAAACGTTATCAATTTTATTTCATTCTCTTATTCTTTAAAACAGTTGCTACTCAAGAAAAATTGTGGTACAAGTTATCTAAATGAATGGATGAAAGAATTAACGAATGACTTAATATATAGCGGACATCAGAAGATCACTTGCATGTGTCATGACGCTTTACATACACTTTATAGAGGGTTTGCCACCCTCTTTATAGGAGAATAAAATCGGACGTCAGCTTATGAAGACACCTCGGGCAACCTCGGTCCATTGTTGATTGTGAATGATTTCGAGCACAATTGTTCATCCACGCCGACTGCATGACGACGCTGTCTACAAAAACCGTTTGTTCTTGGATCTGAGAGTAGGCGTTCAGTAACTTTAACAAACTCTAGTCAGGCAGTTTTATTCTAATTTATTACGAATTTCCAAGAAGACTAGTATAAGGCCTTCCGAACAGCCGAGTTTCCGCCGAAACGATTCATTGGGTGCGCCGGTGAAAAGTCCTATTAATAAACGATATATCAATTGATTTCAGCTGAATCAATGAAGTAATATAAAAACACTGAAGCTGTCAGAAAAACACGACAGATGTTTTAGAAATTCATCAGTCAAACGACTCAGTATATTTTTAAAATGAAACTGTTACGCCGAATCGCTGGACTGAGACGACATACACATTTGTGGCTTAGAGAATATAGAAAAAAATATACATATATCAGTTTATTTTGTACTTCTTCTTCTTTTTCTGCTGTAAAAATTAGTTTTTCGTGTTCTTTTACACATGCTTTCCAAGCCGACGCCGATAGAGCAGTTTTCAATTGAGTGTCGTAAAACCAAAACCAAAGTAATTACTCTGACCAATCACAGCAGTCGTAAACAATTCAATGAACCAATCAGAGCTCGAAGCAATTACATGTCGGCGGCGCCAAGCGCGGGAAAACGCGTGCGAGCAAGTCACGATTGGCTTTGGTTTTACTTCTGATTCGTCGAGAAAGTGGCGCGAGATTTTTTAGCCAATCACAAAGCGTAGCAATGCAAAACCAAAGCAATTGTGTAATTACTTTCGACACTCAATTGAAAACTGCTCTAATAGATACTGATTCATTTATATTCTTTTCTCGGATCTCGTGTGAAGACATGTGGGGCATACGGCTTCCTGAGTACCGATGGCTACTCTTTAGGGACGGACCATTATTTTTTTGACGGGGGGGGGGGGGGTTGGTAAATTTTGAAATTAATTGTTTGCAGAGGCTGTATGCAAGCAAAAAATAAAGAAAAAATTGTTTGCTGGAAGTACAGCAGTTGGAAGGAGACACAAAATAAATTGTTTGCAGCAGGTGCCGCATATAAAAAAATGTTTGCATGCGAAAATTTTCCAACCCCCCCCCCCCCCCCCGTCAAAAAAATAATGGTCCGTCCCTTATCTTAAATATAGTTTTTTGGGAAAGACCTTGATTAATATAGAGATAGAGGGGTTTTATTATTGAGTGTCGTTAGACCAACTCAGGCCAATCAAAACACATGCAGACAATCCAATGAACCAATCAGCAACCTCGTTCCCAGGGCCTCTCTCTCTTCAGCTACGTGATGACGTAGCTGAAGAGAGAGGCCCTGGGAACGAGGTTGACCAATCAGAACCAGCTTGTTCAAAGTAAACCACCAGGATAGCGTCAGGTTTTAATCCAATTAAATAATCAATCAATAGAAAATTTTCCAAAGTTTTTCTGACCCTCAGATTCGACTTTGACTTGTCTTCACTTCAAGCTAAAAATAAGCTTTTAAAAACATTTTTAATATGAAGAGAAATGAAATCCTCGATTAACTTTTAATCCTGATTCATAGCGTTCATCGGCTTCCGAACAACAAGGCCCAGGGGCCCGTTTCTCGAAACTCCCAGTAACTTTTCGGGCCCGAAGTCAAATATTGAAATCAAAACCCAAAGAATAAAAGCGCGGGTCCCAGCGAACAAACCAGTCCATTTTGTTTTGCTAACTGATAGTTTTATCGTATTATCTGCAAAACGTTTGAAACCTCGTTCTTCAATGAAAATAAAACAGCTTTCCGGGCCCGGTAATTACCGGGTATTTCGAGAAACGGCCCCCAGGCGTGCGTTTCTCAAAACTCCCGAAGACTTTTCGGGCCCGAAAGCAATTTTTTAAATGTAGTTTCTAACGAAAGGCGTTGAACTTTTTAACCCACAAATCAGCTAAAGTTGTGTAGTAAACGCAACATTTTATTGCTTAGCTTTCAAAATCAACAAAAACCGAATCTTTATTGGTAAACATTCTCACGTAACACAGCTTTTCGGGTCCGAAACGTTTTCGGGACTTTCGAGAAACGGGCGCCCGTGCGTTTCTCAAAACTCCCGAAGACTTTTCGTGCCCGAAAAGCTATTTCATGTGCAGGCTATTTACCAACAGATATTCAATTTTCGTTCGTTTTGAAAGCTAAGCAATAAAATCTTTAGTCGGCGAAAAACTTTGCGTCGGTTTTCAGGGTAAGACCTTTACCGAGAATTGAAGAGATTGAATTTCAAAAATCACTTTCGGGTCCGAAAAGTCTTCGGGTGTTTTAAGAAACGCACGTTGAACTCGTAGCAAATACATGACATGTAGCCGGCGCCAAGAGCGGGAAAACGCGTGCGAACAAGTCACGCGTACGATCGGTATTATTTTTACTTCTGATTGGTTGATAAAGTGACACGTGATATTTTAGCCGTCAAAGCTAGGCGCTAAACCAAAGCAATCACGAAATTAATTACTTTCGATACTCAACTGAAAATCGCTCTAAGAGCATTTTACTTGCTTTAGTTTTGCTCGCCTATTCTAAGCATTGTTATATAAAGGTATTTACAATGTAATTGTGGATAGAAATTCTGCATTGCAACCGTGTAACGTTAGTTTACATCTGATCTCCTTTATTTACTACACATATAGGGTCATATCGCGTTTCCTTATTTAATCTATTGTAGTTATCAATCATATTTAACTCCTTGTTTGTAACTTTTCAAATGAAATAATGAAAGCAGAAATGATAAAATTGTCATACAGTAGCGAGACCTAGCTCCTTAAAAATCCGATGACGTGTCAGACTTCTCCGAGCAGTCTTTTATTTTCCTTCAAAGATAAGCAAGATAGTGGAGCGGCAAGCGCGTGATGCAAGAAATGCCGGTGTCATGATGGCTATACGAAAAGGTCAGGTCGCAATAGATCGGTAAAAACAAAAAGCACTGTTCTGAGAACTCAGACTCCCCAGCTACAGTCGTATATCATACAGAAGTCACCGATTAAAAGCGTGATTTTTTCCACTTACCTTCTTTCCAAAAGTATGATTAAGGACTTCTCTTGTTGTTTATCGGCACAATTCAATTGTCATCTGGTGCGAGAGACTACAAAAAGCAAATCACTCACGATTTTTTAAATAATTCTTATTTCCGGAAACGTGCGTCATGAAACTTTGGGAGTAAATCCGATTGAAGACCGTGTTTTAATTTTAAATTGGTCTCCAAAAGGAAGCGTTGGTGGTAATTTACCTGATTTAGGCACAGGGAGGGGTACAGCCGGAAATTTGGTATCATTTAAGACGTCTTTAATCATTAAATAACTATTTTAAACTGTGTTTTGTTTTGTAGCCAAATCGCAAAATCTCAGTCTTTCTTTAGCCTGCTTATTTCTCAACTTAATTTTGAGACCACTATAACGAAATTTTAAACCCTGCGTGCATGCGACACGACTCTAGCCCACTTTAGAATGATCTGGATTTGTCAGGCGAATACAGTAGCTTAGGACGCCTTGAAAGTCGTGTTTGTGGGCGAAGATCGTACGTAACGAGCTCATGGAAAAACGTTTGTGTGAAACTCGAAAACGTGAACCGGTACATGAGACTCAAGCACAAACGAGAGCCGATGTCGCTCATTACCGTTTGGAAGGAGGTCGGCACAACCGCAATAAATCTTAGTCATGTCATTGCTTCAAGCGACAAACAAACTACAAACCGGGAGGTGTTTATTAGGGAAAAAAATGGTGATCAGTTCTAGAGGGCTAGCCTTTGCTGAGAGAATCGGAAAAGAAACGCTTGAAATTCGCTGCTGTGCGGGTGTGCTTCGATTTTCCCTCACGCAAACCTTTCGGCTCGGGACGAGCAGCAGGGGAGAGCACGGACGAGAGCACGAGAGCACGATCGAGCTCGAGAGCGTACGACAATCGACAAATGTTCTGTTTTACTATGCGAAAGCTAGTTATTTTGGAAGACGAGAATTTAAAGTATGTGAAAATCAGTGAAATTTTGTATAAAACAGCTCTAAAACTTAAACTTGATCAACTGTTCGTCTTTAAATGATCAAGTGTTCTGGTTTTTATCAATCAGTCAATCAATCAATCAATCAATCAATCAATCAATCAATCAATCAATCAATCAATATGTTTATGCTTGCGCTTATGCTTATTCTTATGTCCGGCCCGTTTTCACTGATTTCAGAACTCAATCGAACTCAATCCATCTGATCCATCGGATTGACTTTGATTGTCTCCGATTGGTTCAGCAATTAATGAATTAATGAAACTTACAGAAAATTCGTTATTGGATTATTGCGTTCGATTACCACGAAAACCAATCTACTAAGTTCAATTTTTTTATTGAAAAAGTTAAAAAATTCATACTGTATCTTAGATGTATAAGTAGTTTTTATTCCGTTTGTATGTTGTTATTGGTACCATTTATCGCTTTCATTTCTTACTTTTTTGCCCCGCGCATATTTACCGACCCATTCGCTGGGGGCCGTTTCTCGAAAGACCCGGTATAAATTACCGGGTCCGGAAAGCTGTTTTATTTTCATTGAAGATCGAGGTTTCAAACGTTTTGCAGATAATACGATAAAACTATCAGTTAGCAAAACAAAATGGACTGGTTTGTTCGCTAGGACCCGCGCTTTTATTCTTTGGGTTTTGATTTCAATATTTGGCTTCGGGCCCGAAAAGTTACCGGGATTTTCGAGAAACGGGCCCGTTTCTTGAAAGCCCGATAACTTTTCCGGCGGGTCCGGTAAGCTATTTTATGCGCGCAATCTTTACACTGAAGGATTTAAATTTTGTTGGCATAGAAATCTAAGCAATAAAATTTTGAGTTGACGAAATAAGTCAGGCTGGTTTGCGGGCTAAAACTCACACCAACATTCCAAAGATACTGATTTTAAAATAAATGTAGGGGCTCGATAAGTTATCGGGCTTTCGAGAGCTAGGGACCGTTTCAGGGCAAGTCCCGAAAACTTTTCGGACCCGGAACTGTATTTTAAAATCAGACTCTTCTATCATTCAATTTTTTTGTTAATATTTAAATAGAACAAAATTTTAAAACAAATTTGAATAGAAAAATTATTAAAAAGAAAATTAAAATAAAAATAAAAACGAAAATAAAATACTTTTCAAATCAAAATGAAAATAAAATTCTTTTCAAATCAAAAAAAAATTAAAACTAAATTGAAATTTTATCGGCCTAGCGCTATCAAAACTCATTCAACAAATGAAAAAAAATGAAAAAAAAATTCTAAATAAATTGCTTTTTATTTTCAAAATGAAAAAAGTGAAATTTATCGGCCTAGCGCTAAAAAAGCCAAGGCTAAATAAGGTTAAGTTTTCACTTTTTCTGACATTTACAGATTTAAAGACAGGGCTGGCTTTGGAGCCTCTGGGACGGAAAACTGCACTATGTGACGAACATTACACATGTTTCTATAGACCTTTTTCATAATGGTGGTGACCAGAATGGATACTCCAAAGTCAGGTTGGACCACCTCGGACGCCTTATTGAGACTTATATAACGGAGTAACTGGTTAGCTTGCAGTTGAGGTTGGGATTAGCAGTTTATACAGTTAAGTTTAGGCCTAAACAACCCGAGAAGCTAGGTGGTACTCTAGTACGGTAGGCTATGTAAACCTAACCCCAGTTGAGGTCGCATGTTCAATCCTGAGTGGGGATTACACTTAAAAATTTATTGAAAATAAATTCAGTCTAAGTGTCGACATTACGTTATATAATTCACAATGTCCAACCTGATTTTGGAGTATCCCATAATGGCGGTCGAGTTATTTATTCTTTTATATCTATGTTAATTAGCCCTAGTGGCCTCTTAAGCGTGTGCAAAATTCAAAAGAATTTTTACTCTAAAATAAGGCCATCAGGGCTAATCAGTAACATAGATATAAAAGAATAAATAAATTGGCCGCCATTATGAAAAAGGTCTATTTCCTTCTGGAGAAGGGTATGTGATACGTATAGCCGGATGATTCATGAAACATGCTTGCCGAGGTTTAAAACGTATGTGGCTGAGAGTCGAGAAGAGTATAGTAAACTAATGTAGAGTATAGACTTCTAAAGTTTTTCAAGGAAGATACGAGGAAATTTCGATTATAGCCCACTTAAATTTCTTTTTCTGACCACAATTTCAATTTAAGACGACTAAAGTTTACCGATGAATACAAACCGTAGGATAAATGAATAAATAAATGAAATGCTGAAACCAAATTTATCTAAATTTCACGATGCTTCTAATCAAAGAACTCAAACTTTGAACGTGCAAATAACTTAGAGCTCAAACAAAAGAATGTCACATGAATGATCTGTTTCTTACTTATTTATATTCACCTTTTCTTTCTGTCATTATCTACTTGAAATTTTATTTCAACTTCTAACATGCTTGATACAACTTTACGGGTATGCGGCTGTCCTTAATTCAAACGGCCCACAATTAAGGATCGAAACTAACCAATAAAAAAATGGAACAGTTTCCTGAGAGGTCCGCAAGTTTAAGTAGTTTCAAATTTATTTTCAGATGTATTGTCTAAATGCTGCAATGGTATTGGTCTGTTTACCAAAAACTTTAGCATCCTTTGTTCTCAAAACACGTTCTGATTGGCGAATTTTCTTCCAAGTGGCCCGGTTCGAGTGTCCGCACTGTAACACACTCATTTGGATTCATGTTCCAAGTGTAAGAAACTGACTGCAATAAATCAATATTTTCACATAGGATAGACCGGTTTTCAATAGCCAATTTCCGAGTTGATTTGAGTCTCCTTTTCAAACCGAGGCCAAGAGCAAAACCATTCACATGGATATAAGTTATGTTTGCATGTGAAACAAATCTCATGGCCATATGAATGGTTTTGCACTTGGCCTCGGTTTGAAAAGGAGGCTAAGAGCAACTCGGATCCAAAGTAATTTTACTATTGCTTTGGTTTTGCATTGCTGCTCTTTCGATTGGCTAAAAATTTCGCGCCACTTCATGAATCAAAACCAAGCGTGACTTACTCACACGCGTTTTCCCGCGCTTGGCGCCGGCGACATGTATTTGCTTCGAGTTCTGATTGGTTCATTGGATTATCTGTGTTTGTTGTGGTTGGCTACAGTGATCACTTTGGTTTTGGTTTTACGATACTCAAGTGAAAACCGCAAGAATTTAGTCAAGACAAGGTTTTACTGGCAAATGGCATTTAAAAATCGGTACGGCGGGCAGTACGGCATTTTTACTGACCCCTCTTAACTAACAACTGTGATAGTGAACGAGTTTCTGGAAAATAGCGAGTCTGGAATAGGTCTAGGATAGGGTAGGGATTTTCGGTGTTTAGTCTAGAATAGGGTTGCAAAATGCAGCTAAAATGGTCTAGTATAGGTTAAGGGTAGAATAGTCTATCAAATACTATTAAAGGGCAGACAAGCCTGAAATCGTTTTTATCATATATTTTTTATCATAATGTAGTATAGTTTTAATGACCATTTTTAGTTTTTTTTTTGCATAATTTTTGCACGGCTCTCTGGAAGAGCAATTTTATGAATGAGATTCCGTGAATAAATAAAGATAAAAAAAAGGGTCTCAGAGTCCCAGCGGCACACCCCCACCCAAAACTTTGCAGAGTACCCCCCCCCCCCCCCGGGGGTGTAAAGACCTGTAATATCCGCGGCAAAGGAACAAGCAGCAGAAGGTCGGGGTTCGATTCCTCGCCGATCACACAACAGTTACATAGTATGTTATGTTAAACAGTCAACTCTTTCTAAGACAAACACTGTCGGGACCGACCCCGACTGTCCATGAGAGGTGTCTGGCTTATAGGGAGCCAAAGTATTGTGACACCAGTAATTCTGAGATCATAAAGCTGGACCTATGCACAATGAATACACGTTTAAAATCGTTTACTTAAGCAGAACCTACAAACTGGAACAAAAATAATATTAGTGTCGTGAGTTTCAGTTGTATTGTGTGACATTAGGATTGTAATTTTCTCGTTCGTGATTTTCGGTATAGGATTGACAGTTCCGATTAGTTTGATTGCCAGCTGATTAGCAACACAGGATGCCATTTCCTGTTGTCAAACGAATGTACATAAGAGTAGACAATAGTAGTCATTTTTAGACAATCATATCCAGCAGCGTTGTCTAGGTTTTAGGGAGTGCCGCGCGTCGGTGCAAAAATTCACTTAGATCGAGACGTGTGCGAAGAGACAAGCTACGAGAGAGAGACGTTAATACTGTAATCTGTGAAGAATAAATTGTGAAGTTTGCGAAGTACTGGCCTGCGTCTTGGCATTCGCAACACAGTGGCACCTCCGACGGGACACAAAACCTTTTAACAAGTGGATCCCAACATGGAAAACCTTCAGAAGGACATTGGAGGTAAACTAAAACTACTCAAATTTACTTTAGCGAAAACACAAGAGATACAAGAAACCGGGAATGCATTCGCTATCAACCGCCATCGCGAATCACTATGCGACATAGTTAAGCAAGTAGATAACTTAAAGCTACAAGTTGTCGAAGAAAGGTTTAAAATGGGCGATTCTGACGAGGACATCGTGAAGTGGAGCCAGGAAATTGAGCATCAGGTCGCCGAAGTAGACACTAAGGTTTTGAAGTTGGACGAACTTTTGACTAGGACTAAATTAGAAGAAACCCTAAAGGTACAAGAAACTGAAAAGGCTACTAAGGCGAAGGAACGCGAAGATCAACTCAAATTCGAACGCGCACAGTTTGAGCAAAAACTTGAATACGAGAGAAAATTAGAAGAATCTAAGATGAATTGCACAATGAAATCCAACGAAGCGAAAGCAAGCAACACCGCTCCACACGCTAAGCTTCCTAAACTAACCATCACTAAATTCAATGGCTCGCACACGGATTGGCTTCGTTTTTGGAACATTTTTGAAGCGGAAATTGACAAGTGTAGCGACGTGGCCGCGGTGACCAAATTCGCCTATCTTAAAGACTTACTGGAACCTAAAGTACGACAGGGGATAGATGGGCTCCCATTCTCCATCGAGGGTTATGAGCGGGCGAAACTAATTCTTAACACGAAGTATGGCAAGACTTCAGAAATCGTAAATGCATACGTCCAAAACATCATGGGGTTACCTGTAATTAGTGGGTCCAACACAGTGAAGATTCACCAGTTCTACGAGAAATTATCCTTTAATGTGCAAGCACTTGAGACACTCGGTAAACTTAGGGATGTCAATGGTTATGTACGAATGTGCATAGACAAACTTAACGGAATTAGAGGGGATCTCGTGCGAACTGATGACAACTGGCAGGATTGGGATTTTCCGAAGTTCGTATACGCCCTTCAAAAGTGGACCGAGCGAAACCCAATACCTGTGAATGACAAACACCAGGACGTCTTTCAAGGCAAACGACCCTTGCGTGACTCGCCGTTGTACAATACACGTCAATTCGAGACGCGTCAAGACCGTCAACGTGGGTGCATTTTTTGTGACAGCGCGCAGCACAGGCCGCATGAATGCCCTAAAGTACCTGACATGAGCGCCCGAAGGCAGATTTTCCTACAGAAACAGCTCTGTTTTAACTGTGCAGGCGATGATCACAGGGTAACTGAATGCAGGAGCAGAAAAACGTGCCTATTTTGCAAACGAAGACATCACACCTCCATCTGTGACAAGGGCAAGCCAGACAACTCCATGACAGCTACGCAAATTGGCGAGAGTCCTGTGGTGTACCCAGTGGTTGTCGTGGAGGTCGAAGGGATAAAATGTCGCGCTCTACTGGATTCTGGTGCCGGGAGTTCATACGCTTCGGCCGCACTGCTCGAGAAAATCGGCGCAAAGCTTCACCATTCCGGGATGCGCAAGATAGAAATGATGCTGGGTGCGACAAACCGAATGATGGAAGTTTATCGCATCAAACTTCGCTCGGTCACGCGAGACTTTGAGATAGAAGCAGATGTCACGAAAGTCGAAAAGCCACAACTGATGATGCTAGACAACCCACGTTACAAGAAACTCTTGAAGAATTACCCTCATCTAAAGGGCGTAGCTATGGATGACACTGACGAAAGACCCCGACTACCAGTCCATATTATCCTGGGAAACAGTGAATGCCCCAGAATCAGCACAACCGAGGCTCAACGCGTGGGAAGAGACTGGGACCCAGTAGCAAGCTACACTAAGCTAGGCTGGACTATCACCGCGCCAGGCAAGGAAATCAACACCACCAACATGCTTCTCACTCAGACATCAAGAACAGACTACGAAGAACTGTGCAAGCTAGATATTCTCGGACTAGCTGACTCACCTACCGGGGATCAAGGGGTTGTTCATGAAGAGTTCAAGGAGCAACTGCGTAGGAGCGAAGAAGGATGGTACGAAACTGGTCTACCATGGAAAGGAAACCACCCTCCCTTGCCTTCTAACAAGGACGGAAGTTTGCGCAGACTGGCCAGCCTGGTGAAGAAACTAGAAAGATCAAGCATGATGCACGATTACAATGCCGTTATCCAAGAGCAGATTGCCGAGGGAATAGTTGAGCGGGCCCCGCCCACTGTCGAAGGACGGAGGGAGTTCTACATTCCGCACAAGAGCGTCGTTCGTGAAACTGCAGAAAGCACGAAGCTAAGAATCGTGTACGATGCCTCCGCACGAGCCTGGAGCAGCGCGCCATCACTAAACGAATGCCTTAACACTGGTCCACCACTACAAAACAAACTTTGGAGTGTACTGGTCCGTGGCCGATTCGACCCAGTAGCCATCACAGGTGATATCCAAAAGGCCTTCCTTCAAGTGCGAATCAGAGCCGAGGAGAGAGACGCACTTCGTTTCCACTGGCTTAAGGACGTGCACACGAAAGAAGTCGAAGTACTAAGATTTACTAGAGCATTGTTTGGATTAGCTCCTTCCCCTTTCTTGCTGGCAGGCGTCATCGAACAGCATCTAACTAGCTGGAGTGAAAAGTACCCCGATATCGTGAGTGAAATCAAGAAACGCCTGTATGTTGACGACTTGATTGGCGGAGGAATCACGATTGCGAAGGCGAGAGAAAACAAGACTGCGGCTACCAAGATATTCGCTGACGCAACCTTTCGATTACACAAGTGGCATTCAAACGTACCTGAGTTGGAGTCTGCTGAAACTGAACAGAGTGCCGAAGAACAAACGTACGCGAAACAACAGCTGGGGACACCAAATGGAGGAGCGATACTTGGCCTGCAGTGGGAGAAGCAGAAAGATGCTTTAAGTGTCTCCATACCAATAGAGAAAGCCGACAACACCAAGAGAGGAATACTAGCAAATATTGCAAAGATTTACGATCCACTTGGAGTAGCGTCGCCCCTCACACTATGTGGAAAGTTATTCTACCGTGACGCCTGCAACCTTAAGATCGGTTGGGACGAAGAGCTACCTCCTGACCTTTCACAGAAGTGGATGAAATGGGAATCAAGTTTACCGGCGAGAATCACGTTCCCGAGAGCGCTGGTACAGTATCAGGAACCAATCAGCAACATATCCATCCATGCTTTCGGCGATGCAAGTGGTCTGGGCGTAGCAGCAGGTGCGTACACTGTCGTAACGCAAGCCTCGGGTGTCACGCAAGGCATCGTCGCCGCGAAAGCTCGATTAGCCAAGCAGGGGCTTACCATACCACGCCTGGAGTTAGTTGCCGCTCATATGGCAGCGAATCTGGCTACTAACGTAAGAGAAGCCCTAGAAGATTACCCGATTGATCAAGTTTACCGTTGGTCAGACAGCACAGTTGCGCTACACTGGATAAGAGGTGAAGGCGAGTACAAGCAGTTTGTGCACAATCGGGTACACAAAATCCAAGAGAAAGATTGGATAACATGGAGGCATGTGTCCACCAAAGAAAATCCAGCTGACCTGGGGAGTCGTGGAGGACATGTCACGCAAGACAACTACCTTTGGTGGAACGGTCCGAAATGGCTATCGGATCCTAGTGCATGGCCCATGGATTTAACGACATCCGCGACCGCTGAAACCCAAGCAGAAGCAAAGACGGTACGCGAGATTTTCAAGTTAGCTGATGACAAAGAAGCAGACGTATTAGAAGTAGTTTTGAACAAACACAGCCTCTGGAAAGCGCTGCGCATTAGCGCGTGGGTTACACGATTTACGCGTAACGCAAGGAGACCATCAAAGGACAGAAAGCGCGGACCACTGACAACAGAAGAACTAACCAATCAAAGACGATGCTGGGAAAGGAGAGCTCAACAAGAAGGCGCGAAGTTAGAGCAATTTGAGAAAGACCGGCTGCAGCTCAACTTGCAGTTAAACGTTCAACAACTCTTTGAATGCAGAGGAAGAATACAAGGTGTATACCCAGTATACCTCCCAGACAAGTCTGTCTACACTGAAAAATTCATACAAGAAGCCCATGAAGTTACTTTACATGGCGGAACGCAATTGACAATGGCGAAGGTGCGAGAACAACACTGGGTTCCACGCCTAAGACGACTAGTTAAACGAATCATAAAGAAATGCCCAGGGTGCAAACGATTTCAAGCGACTGCCCTTGCTGTTCCTCCCCCTGGATTATTACCGAAAGAACGCACCGAAGTATCATCACCGTTTCAAGTAGTGGGTGTCGACTATGCTGGGCCAATAAAGTTTAAAGCTACCAACAAGCGCAAAGGCAAAGCGTATATAATCCTGTACGCTTGCAGTTTGACAAGAGCTCTCTACTTCGACCTGGTGAAGAGCATGGAAACTGGTGAATTTCTCCTAAGCTTGAAGGGACTGATAGCAAGGCGTGGCAGACCAAGCACCATCTACTCCGATAACGGAAGTACGTTTATTGGAGCGGCAGCATGGCTAAACCAAGTAAAGAACGGGGAGATGTTGAACGATTTTCTCGCGCGACACCAAATCACCTGGAGGTTCAATCTAAGCCGAGCTCCTTGGTGGGGTGGCCAGTTCGAGCGTATGGTGGGGCTGGTGAAAGCCGCCATGAGAAAGGCGATTGGAAACGCCTCCTTAACCTTTGAAGAACTGAAGGAGGTCATCCTGGACGTAGAAATAGCTCTAAACGGCCGTCCACTGTCTTACGTTGAGGACGACGCACAGTTACCCATCCTGACTCCAAACTCAATGCTATTCAGCCAGACGAATATTCTACCCGAAAGAGAGGCACACTACGAAGGTGAACCACAACTAAGAAAACGGGCGAAGTATTTAAGGAAGTGCAAGGATGCAATGTGGGCAAGATGGACTCGAGAATACCTTCGCGGTCTGAGAGAACGTCACGCTCTAGCGCACAAAGACACCCCTTGTCTGGTCCAGAAAGGTGATGTGTGCATAATCAAGGACGATAACAAAGACCGAAACAAGTGGAAACTGGGGATTGTGGAAGAGCTTATTACAGGACGAGATGGTATCGTGAGAGCTGTGAAGCTGCGTGCGGGGAAAAACTACTTGGAGAGAGCCGTGCAGCAGTTATACCCACTAGAGCTGTCCTGTGACAGGCCTGAACCACTGAGAACACCATGTTTGAATCCTGAGGCGTCTGTTTTCAGGCCGAGGCGAGATGCCGCAGTTGCTGCCGGATTACGCATTCAGGAGTTAGCCGAACAAGAGCAAGACCAGTGACTGATGAACATTGATTTAAAAATTAGGATTTGAATTCCAAGCAAATTGAAATGAACAATGAACTATGCGTGATTTGTATTTGCTTCCGTGACGGAAACAAATAGGGGAGTGTGTCGTGAGTTTCAGTTGTATTGTGTGACATTAGGATTGTAATTTTCTCGTTCGTGATTTTCGGTATAGGATTGACAGTTCCGATTAGTTTGATTGCCAGCTGATTAGCAACACAGGATGCCATTTCCTGTTGTCAAACGAATGTACATAAGAGTAGACAATAGTAGTCATTTTTAGACAATCATATCCAGCAGCGTTGTCTAGGTTTTAGGGAGTGCCGCGCGTCGGTGCAAAAATTCACTTAGATCGAGACGTGTGCGAAGAGACAAGCTACGAGAGAGAGACGTTAATACTGTAATCTGTGAAGAATAAATTGTGAAGTTTGCGAAGTACTGGCCTGCGTCTTGGCATTCGCAACATTAGAAAAGTGAACTCGTTTGTTCATATTCGGCACCAACATTTCCGTTTTGAAGTACTTTTCACTAAAAAAGCCTTCTGAAGTGTCTGTTGACGGTTTCAAAGATATGTGTCCGTCTTATAGAGAGTTCACTGAGTTACAGTAAAATGACTGAAAAACGGCAGGGACCAACACCAGGTGTCTGTCCTATAGAGGTGTCTGTTCTATAGGGGTGTCCATCTTATAGAGGTGTATGTCTTATAGATGTGTCCATCTTATAGAGGTGTCTGTATTATAGAGGTGTCTGTATTATAGAGGTGTCTGTCTTATAGAGGTGTCTGTCTTATAGAGGTGTCCGTCTTATAGAGGTGTTCGTCTTATAGAGGTGTCTGTCTTATAGAGGTGGCCGTCTTATAGAAGTGTATGTCTTATAGAAGTGTCTGTCTTATAGAGTTGTCCGTCTTATAGAGGTGTCCGTCGTATAGAGGTGTCTGGATACGCACGCATAAACTGCGAGAAATTTTGAGCCCACGCTACTTGGGATTCGGTGTAATAGGCATCGTTTTGCAAGCCTGAAGCGAAACAAATTATTGTTTGTTGCTGTTTACTCGTGACGGATACGGTAACAAGATAAAATTTGCCCTCCGTTTTTCTTTTTATTCTTTTTGTTTCTTTTCTTTGTTTTGGGCATCGTATTAGTTCTGGGTACGAGAATACGCACGCATGCAAGCAGAAACGAAACTAATTTTGGTTTTAGCAGAGCACTCGCGGGCCGAAGGCCCGCTGCGAAGCCCCATACTCATAGAACCTATGCCCGTCATTTTTCGTGGTAATGGCAAGCGGAATGTTTCGCGGGCGCGTTGTGTGCTCGCCGTCGCCGCCCGCCCGCCGTACGCGTTGGGATAGCTCGCGGGCGCGTACGACGTCGCAAAGCACAGCAGAAACAGAAAATTATCGAAAGTTTTTTTAAGTTTTTGGACTCCCGTACGAATAGGAAATCGAAGTTGGCCGTACGGGAGTATTCTTTGACGCGAAAAATTTCTAAGAGACTTGGCAAATTAGTCTGAGCCAAATCAACATCGCTTACCAGAAACGCTTCGTAACACTAAACGAACATTTAATATTGTGGATCAATAAAACTGAAGAATAATTAACAACTATTCACCGAAGTGGAGGTGGGTAAATATCCACCACTACCCACCTACACTGAGGTGAATAGTTGTTTTAGCATATACTGAAACAGTGAGATTATACGAGTAGTAATTAACAATTATTGGATGAGGTTGAGCATGATAGCGATAATTATCAAGGCCAAAGTTTGTGTTATCTGCCGAAGCCGAAGGCTGAGGCGGATAACACAATTAAACCGAGGCCTTGATAATTATCGCTATTATGCGAAAACCGAATCCAATAATTGTTTTATGCATATTCCTGAGCTGCACTTGTAAAGACAACAGCGCGCACAAAAACGTGATCAATGCACAGCAATCAACTTGTAAGTAAACAACTTACGTCACTTCTGCATGCATAAAACTATTGTCTGTAGGTATGACGTCACTTCTGCATGCATAAAACTATTGTCTGTAGGTATGACTTAACAGAAACAGCAAGCAATAATTAGCTGCGTGCTTATAGCCAATCAAAATCGAGCTAGTGACACCAATGTATAATAATTGGAAATTAGGGGAGTGCGTTCGACAGGGAGGGGTGATGGTACTAGGGGGTGAGGAAGAGGAAGTGTGAGGTGGAGGTGAGGGCAAATAGGCGTTGGTTTGGGAGGGGGGATCAAGGAGTGGCAGTTATCAAGGCTGTGCCTTAAGAGTTATCATAGGGAGACCGAAAGGAGTGCAACTATAAAATTTAGGGTGCCCAGCAGTTAAGTTATGTGCAAAAACTAAGTTTGCTGACTCGAGAGAAATTACTACGTTTAGAAACTCGATAATATTCATTGTTTTCTCTCAAAATGACAATTTTATTTGCCATATGATCGCGACATTAATTCTATTTTAGCGCGCGCTAATACAGTTGCTTTCGCTATATAGCACGGCACCCCTTAAAGTAAACAAAGCCAACCGTTCCACTAATGCAGTTGCTTTCGCTATATAGCACGGCACCCCTAAAAGTAACCAAAGCCAACCATTTCACACACGAGCAGCGAGCTGATGCGAGCGAAATCGAAAAGGAAAGATGAAGGCGTTACCACTTTAGTACGCGCGTCAAAGCTAGGCTAATTGTTATTTGCGAGGCTAATTGCGCATCATCAAAGCACAATTATTGCGCATCATCAATTGCGCATGAAATCGAGGCGAGTGGACAGCCAATTCAAGCCTCGAAATCGCATGGCATGCAGCCCAATTCCTCCCACAATCCCCTGCGTCCAGACCGATACCCGACCAGAATAGATAGCATCTCCTATCGTCGAACGCAATAACGAAAATGATGCTTTTTAACTCATTTATTCCCGTTAACGATTACAATTTTAGCGCGCAAATTGCTGGGAGGTGAATATCACTTGCTATTCCGAGTTTCAGTAGCCAATCAGAGCGCGCCAACAATGCTATAGAGCGTATGCACTCACGTGGCAAGCAGCTATGCAAATTTATTGGAACAAAAGAAAGTGTTAACATAAGAAAAGCGTTCAAATCCCACAGGATTGTTTTGGTACACCAACATGGCCGCCGTTCTATTGTTTTGGTACACCAATATGGCCGCCGTGACGTCATGTGCATACGCTCTATCCACTGTTTCAGTATATACTAACGAAAGTTTTGACTCCCGTACGAATAGCAAATCGAAGTCCGCGTACGGGTGCCGTACGAATAGCTGTTGTGGTTCAAATTTTTCTGTGGTTGGAAAATTTTCAAACCAGTTTAGTTTTTATTTTCCTTTGTCTCTGATTCATTATCATATTCTGAGACAAAGGAAAACAAAAATCAAACTGGTTTGAAAATTTTCAAATCAAAGAAAAATTTGAACCACAACATAGCCACTACGTTGTTTTTAATACGGATTTCAGAACCAAAGTGGAGATTTAAAGAATTAACAAGCAAGCGAGGGACTCAAAGGTAAAACAAATTACATTTTTCGATGGGAATTTATGTTGTTATCAATCTGTGATTGCCTTTTTTTGTGTTATTGTTAGTTTTGGATAATTGATTTTAAAACGTGCTTAAATTCAGTTGTATCGATTTCTTGAATTTCATCGAAGGCGGCTCGAACTCGATGCACTATAAATAGTACGCGTTTTGCTTTTAAACATAAACTAATGGAAATTTGAATAAAATTTTTCGAAAGAGGATTGTGTTATCCATTTTTATGTGTTTATTCATTCATTACATAGATTGAAAAGCGATTTTATGTAAACAAAACAAAACTTGGATTTTATAGTTCTATTTTTACCTGGCGTCGCCTTGTGATAGATAAAATATGAGCGGGAGATCTGTATGGGCGTTTACAATGGCGAGCCGAAGGCGAGCCATTGTAAACGCCCATACAGATCGGACGCGAATATTTTATCTGACTTATGAAATGAAACAATGAGTAGAGATCTGTATGAAAAGTTAATGCATACTAATTAGCTCAGCAGAGATCTGTATCAAAAGATAATGCATAGTAATTAGCTCAGCAGACATCTGTAGACTATCAAAAGTTAATGCTACTGTTTAATAATTCATCAACTCAGTTGATCTGTATTGGGGTTTACAAACTTTCATTAAACATTCATCTTTTGTATTTTCCTTATGAATTATTAATGAATTTTATAATTAAGTTTAAGCTCATTATTTCTTGAAGTAATAAGGTCTGTTCCTAATAACTTTTCCTGGGATGTTGGAGAAAAAGAAGAGTTGAAATTTGCATTAAACCAATCAACAACTTTAACATAGAACGTTTGAGTGTAGTGGCATTCAGCGAAGGTATGGAGAATAGAGTCTGGCTCTTTACAGTATGGGCAGCTGTTTTCCTGAGTGTTTACACCATAGATGCGCAGCTCTTTCTGAGTAACAGTTAGCCTATTGAGCAACTTGAAATTGAATTCTCGTAATCTGTTTTCACAACAAAGTTTTCCAATATTTTTGAATTTGGTTTTCCAAACAATGTTCCCTGATTTAAGATCTTTTTCCCATTTTCGTGGGTCCTGTGGCAGTGCAGCAAGTACCATTGATGTAAAACCAGAAATAGTCCGTACATTTCATTTTGTAAAGATCAATAATTTGTGACGGCGTCAGGGAGAAGGTTGTTGCATCAGCTATAGGGCTTTCTCGCCTGTCTAAAGATTTTGCCTTATATAATAAGTGTTTGGGAATTGCCGAAATAACCTGTAGGTAGTTAAGGAAATTAGATTTGATCTTAAATTTGTCCTGAAATGATTGAAATGTTAGAAACTTTCCATCATTGTCCAAAATGTCTTGAATTGAGGTAACGCCTTTTTCTTTCCATTTTTGTAAAAAGAAACTTTTCCCAGGATATCTTTATTATTAAAGAGAATCAAGTCTTGACCATTGTCATGTTGATATAAATTAAAATTAGTTTATATAATTGACACACATGGTGTTTGTTTAATAAAGCACTAACAATGTCATGGGAATATTTGTTAGTGTAAGTGAAGATGTTTGACGTGTTCAATACGAAAGATCAAAACAATGATCAAATGTATAAACACGGCAACAGCATAGCCAGTTACAGCGGGCCTAAAAGTGCTAACAGTGACAAGTTTAAAAAATAAGCAAACTCTAAATTAAAATTGCCTTTAAAATAGAATGGAGGTTTTTTTTCGAGTTTAGCTATCGCTGCACAAGACAAAACATTGTCTTGCTAAGCTCGTTAAATTCACATTTTGCGCCAAAATCTTACCAGCCGTTACCTTATTCGGCCATGTTTCAGATTTTTTCTACATCTATCGTCTGGTTTCTCTTCTTCGTGTTGTCTTCAGTGGTACCCGAGGCAGTCTATCCACAAGGTTAGTTTTATTCTTGTTCAATTATGCTTGTTCAATATATATCGCCTATCTGCCCGATACGGGTGTAAACATGCTACAAATTGAGAAGCAACAATATTGTAGTTTAGTTTGTTTTACTTATATCATAATTTTCTTTGCTGTGTCCTTTTACACTTCTGTTTATTTCTTTTTTCGTTTACATGATAACATGTGTGGTGAATTGGTTTCTCCACTTTGGACGATTATCTACACCAGCGCTTTAATTTTCAAGAGCGTTTCCACATAGATATACCTATTATTGCTTTAAGACATCTAGTTTACGTAGCGAGCACCGTTAAGAAATTCAAAACGATGATAATTTTGGTTATAAATTCGATATAGTTCACCATCACGACAAAACAAGACTTGCCAAGTTAAAAAAGGAAATGGTGCACATCATGTCCATCTTATTTCAAGATTTTGATGGTCTAGAAGATAATTCAATTCAATATATATATATAACAAATGAGGTTTATGATAAATGAATCATATTTCTGAACTGTGGATTGAGAATGTAAAGTGAAGAAATGATCCTCGCAGTTGTGTTTGCAATTTAAGCAATTGCAAACATAACTGCGAGGATCATTTCTTCACTTTAATTACATTCAATATATATACTAGACCTTTATCTTTTGATGACCCGAAATGTCTTGGTCAGTTCTCCAATAAAATAAACCTTTCAAATTCGATCTCGGGATATACTGTCAGTGTACATAGGACATCGTACACGAAAAACACCTGCGGCTCAGTGATGCCGCTTTCATCTCTAAACTTAAATATTGCGAATTTATTTGTATTCTATACAATAGAAATTTCAATTTACAAGATTACAACTTTACTCAGCCACAGTTTCAAAAGCGTAGCGCAGAAAAGTTGCTCTTGTAGTTTAACTGTTGTGTTTTCTTTCTCGAATTTTAATGCTAAATTGTTCTCACTGCAGAATTGGACACTTCGAATCAGCCGGATCTTCGACAAGATATTTTCATAACAGAGAAGTTCTATTATTTAAATGCGCCTAGAATTGGAGTATACACGGTGTACGACATGTTTGATTGCACCTTTAAATGCCTTGGGAAACCTTCTTGCCTTTCTTTGAACCTTGCCGCCTCAAAAGGAGTCGATGGAAAACTTTGGTGCGAGTTGTTGTCTTCGGAAAAGTACAGCAACCCAATGGAGTACATAAGCAACAAGACTTCGCATCATTTAATTTCCGTCCTGAAGGTAAGAGTTATTCTTAGCAAGAGAAAATAAAAGATCATTTTCTCTTGTTCTCAGTAAGAATCTCGATCCAAAGAAGTAACGCTTGGAAAAAATGACTATTGTTGATTAAGTTTATTTTGCTGTTTCAGACCTCTTGCGCGTCTTCGCCATGCCAAAACGGGGGGACCTGTCTGCCGAACTACAAACATCCGAACGGATTTGACTGCCGTTGTAAAAGAGGTTTTAGCGGAGAACTTTGCAAAATAGGTAATTGTCGCTTATTGATCTTGTAAAACAAACTGTAAAAAACGTCCAGAAACTTGCAAAGCTCCGTTGAAAGTGCCAATGCATTTTTAGGGTAGTTTTAAAGAAAACTGGACCTTTTTTTTTTGCATGGGTTTCTATTGAATGAAAATGAGTCGTTTGGTTCAATAAAATAGGCTGACTTTGGGGAGCATGTGTCTACTGCACGCTGCTAAAGTTCTGAACGGTACAGTTAATTCAGCCTTTCTTCTATTGAAATTTTGGCGTCTACCCGTTGAAGGCCAACTCTACTTGGTCCCGGGGGGGGGGGGGGGGTACTCCCGACAATTTAGGATAGGTGTGTGCCGCCATGGTTCTCGAACCCTGACCCTATAGTCAGGCGGTTATGTGCAGAATTTTAGGTGAATTGTGCACTTTAGGTTAAAAGGATGAAATGTGGTGTAAGTGAAGGTTCTTTGTATGCTTATTAACATCTGATATGGAGCCACTCTGAAAATTCACTCACAACGAAGTTAAGGGGGTGTTTTTAAAATGGCCGCCATCTTGACCGGAAGTAAAATGTAACATTACCGGAAGTTATAACAAGACGGGTTAAAACACCTTGGAATGACACTCGTGTTGCTTCAGGGTAAAGAAAAATATTATTTAAAGGTTTAAATACGAAATTGAGCGAAAAATGTGTGCATTGCGCGCAGCCGAAAGTTTAACATGCAAGCAAAACCGGAAGTGAGGTGCCCCTTTTATTGAAAATGATGTTAAAGGGTTTTATCAAGTGTTTGCTCTATATATACTACGATTTAACTCAAAGCAAGTTTGCTTTGGCTTTTTATGACTTAATGAAATATAAGAGATAGCCAATGTTCAAAACAACTAATTATGTCTGCTCAAATAAAATTGCCCGGGAGAGACTGGTTCAAGTACCCATAGCACTCCAAGGCCTTGCTTATTGGCACATGGGGGCAGCCATTTTGTTATGGCGAGAGCTGCGCTATCATAACTGTAAGTACATGTTTGCTTTTTTAGTAGTTTACGCTAGTATTTCATTGAAATCATTTTAACATTTTTTAGTAGAACGAAAAGATGTATTTCCTAGAGCATCAGTCACGTCTTGAATGATGTTATTTCATCGTTTATTATGAAGCCAAAGAAAACAACGTTTAGCCTGTTTTGAAGGAGTTTGATGTCTAAACCAAACTGAATAAGACTGAATGATGTTATATTTTGTTTAGTTTAATGTTATTCAGATTAAACAAAACACAAAGACGGTGTCTGGGAACTGAGCCGTGAATATTTAAAAATGTGCACTTAAATATTCATGGTACGATTTTGGTCAACGACCAAGTTTTATTTCACTTTATTTGATTAACGATTTACAGGGTTTGATTTATTTTAAGTGCTTTAGATTTCCTTATATATTACCCAAATTAGTAACATAAAGACATCGATTGGCAGAGAAATATTTCTGGTGATTTTCTATTAAATTTACAGCCCAATAATGAACCAAGAGTTAGGCTCGAGGACAGACTGGAGTCTTTGTGTTCTCTGTCAAGAGAGTAAGAGTGAGGCACTTCAATGCCCTGCAGACTCAAAGAGGTCTGATGTTGGAGCTGGTTACAAGACCCTTGCCGAAAATATTCAACAGTTTCATGAACTGGGGTGTATGCCAATTCAGATAAGCCTATCTCGACTGAATGAAGGTGATGGAATGGAAAGTACGTTTTTGCGTTGCAAAGCCCGATGGCATAAGAGCTGTTATTTGCTTTTTAATTCCACTAAGCTCAACAGAGCCAAAAAGAAACAGGCTCCAACACCCGATCCATCTGCAAGCTGTAAATATACGCGCTCCAGTAGCCCAAGCCTTTCACAGATGAATAACTCGGAGAAGATTTGCTTTTTTGTGATCAAGCCAGCGCCTTGAAAAATCCACATCATAATGTTTGCACTTTTGGATTGGATGCTCGAGTCAGAAGATGTGCCATTGCTCTGCAAGATCAGAAGCTGTTGGCCAAATTGAGTGCTGGTGATTTGGTAGCTTTAGAAGCATGTTATCACTCTTCGTGTTTAGTGTCTTTGTATAAAAGAGCGGAAACAGTTTTAAAAGATGAAGCAGACGATACCAAATTTCAACTTGGGGGCATCGTTTTGGCAGAGCTTATAACGTAAATAGAAGAGGCACGTTCAACCAGTGATTCAATCACCGTATTTAAATTGGCTGATCTAGCCAATATGTACACCACTCGAATGGAACAGTTGGGTGCCGATATGCAGAGTCGCGTGCATACCACGCGACTGAAAGAGCGGCTTTTATCTCACAACCCCGACCTTGAAGCATACAAACAAGGGCGTGACATTTTTCTTGGATTTAAAGAAGACGTTGGCTTAGCGTTAAACCGAGTTCTTAGAGAAGATTGCGACGATGAAGCCATTCATTTGACGAAAGCAGCCAAAGCGAGCAGAATGGAAAACACCATGAAGACACAAGAAGCTTGCAATCTTTGTTTTACAGAGATGTTACTGCACTTACAAAAACAAATGAAGAAATGGGAAATCCATTCATGGAGGAAACCGAAGATCTCTTAGTTTTGGACATTAAAGAGATAATGAGTTCGGATGCACTGGTGAGACTGCGCACGGTAGAAGAGGTTGGAATGGAAGAGTACGAGACATTCATAACGGAACGCTTGGTGAAGCGAAGCAAGTCATTGTATGATCCAATAAAGAGGAATGATCTTGGCGTCTTTAACTGTCCTGCATCAAAGACAGTGTCTAAGACCAAGCAGCAGTTGTCATCTGCAAAGAATGATTGTTTGCTTTTTTCAAGGTTGTACATTTCTTGTCAGACGAGGGAGGGAAACCTGGATGAGTTTTTTCAGCACGAAAATCAAAGTTGTCCACCGTCGCTGTCACAGGATGGTAAGCTGCGTCTTCCTCAAAAGAAGTCCGAACTAGCTAAATGTCTCCACTCTTACACAACTCCACCAGCGAAGATGCCCGAGGATGTAGATACCATTATCATTGACGGATCCGTTGTTGTCAATATGGTCAAGCCTGGAACAGAGAAAACATTCGCAGAATATTCAAGACAGTCTTTTCTGCCCTACATTCAATCTCAGCTCTCCCATGCTAAGCGACTTGATGTAGTATGGGATGAATATGTTCCCAACAGTTTAAAGGCCACTACAAGAAGTAAACGAGGGAAGGGTGCTAGAAGGCGCGTACAGGCACGCACTCAACTACCTCGCAACTGGCAGCAGTTCCTAAGGAATGACGAAAACAAGCAAGAATTATTCCGGTTTCTGGCCGAGTCTGTACTATCCTTGCGTGAGGAAAAGCAAGTCATCACAACCAAAGGCACAGAAGTCCTGTGTTCTCTTGCCCGTAGCAACACATCGAAACTCGCTCCATGTACACACGAGGAAGCTGACACCGGGATGATTTTGCATGCAGTCGACGCAGTCCAGGAGGGTCACCGGAAGATTCTGACACGTACAGTTGACACTGATGTTCTTGTTCTATCTGTAACACTCGCCGATATGCTTCAGGAACAACAAATGGAAGTCTGGATTGCAATGGACACTGGCTCGTATTTGCGCTACATTGCTGCGCACGATATCTCAAGAAGCCTGGGATCAGAAATGTCAAAGTCTCTACCCTTATTCCACGCATTCACAGGATGCGATACGGTATCTTGTTTTGCCGGGCGAGGAAAGAAGACTGCCTTTACCGTATGGCGAAATTATCCAGTCGTCACGGATGCCTTCCTGCAGCTGGCGACTTCACCCCCTCATCCAGTCAGTGAAGCGTTTTGTCGTACTCATGTACGGCAGAACGAGCAGTAAGACCAGCGTAGATGAGGCCAGAAAGCAACTGTTTGTTCAGAGAGGTAGAGCGTATGATGCGATTCCACCGACAAGGGCGGCCCTTTTACAACACACCTACAGGGCAGCTTATCAAGCCGGTCACTGTTGGGGCCAAGCCGTCTCACTAAGCCCAGAGCTACCTTCGCCTGGTGACTGGGGCTGGACTTTCAAGGAAGGAGGGTGGCAGCCTTTTTGGACAACTCTAACTGATGTCACCAAGTCATGCCGAGAGCTAATCAAATGCGGATGCAAGGTGGGATGCAGAGGAAGTTGTTCGTGTAGAAGAGCAGCGCTGCAATGTACTGCACTTTGCAGCTGTAGTGACCAATGTAACAACCGTGAATAAGGATGAACGTTGAATGAATCACTTATTCTGTTGAACAATTCCGAATATCAGAATAACGAGTCTTGTAAAGTCTAAACTGCCTCGAACTTTTGGATAGTAACTAGGTGAAGTATGTGATTAATATTATTGTGTAAAGCATACTAATTTGTTATTTCCAGCCTCTGATATACGCATAACAACAGTTGTATGCTGTGCAAAACAATTTTATTTTTTAACAGAATGATTGACTGGGTAAACCAGAATTGTTTATTTCCAGCCTCTAATGTGTGTATGAGACGAGCTAAGTTGAAAAAATATTCGATAAACAAAATGCCTTAGGTCTTTACAATTATGGGCAAGTAGTATAAGAGTTTGTCAAGATTAAGTCCAGTATGATACCATTGCATGAGAAATAAAAGCATTTAGTTAACGGAATGATATAAAAGTTTTTTTCATAATTTCATTGCAATAAATTATGACATCTGAAGCGATTTCAAAAGAAAGAAACAAATTTAACGAGCACTTTCCTTGTGATCACCTTTCACTTCCGGTACAAAATGGCGGCCATATTGAAAATTAATCATTTCTTAGTAAATCTTATATTTTTTAAAACAATTGAAACGAATAATTTATTAATGAAAGATTAAAATCAATGCAACATTAAAAATAAAGTTGAATAAGATCAAGAAAAGGCCGTTTAATAGCACTGACGTTAAAATAAATTTCACTTCCGGTTCAAAATGGCCGCCATTTTTAAAAACCGTCATAACTTAACAAAAATAGAATTCCCTCGATGGCTCCATATCCACATTTGTTTACCACATAAACCTGGTACTTCATGCAAAATTTCATGCTTTTAGCTCAAAGTGCACAATTTTTTCACATAACCGCCTGACTAATTTAAGGGTAGAAAATCGAGATTTGATACCCTTTTTAAGGCCCAAAACCAAGGCGTGTAGTACAGTTTTAACAGACCATATGTTATTCATTTTGCGCGTTGGGGTGGATACTGCAATTTAGTGACCCTATCTAAAGAATATCTAAAGATCACAATACCAAAAATACCAAAAAGTATACCCTATTTAAGGACTGAGCACCTCAAAAACCATACCCTATCGGGCGGCACATACCTATATATATATATAGCGTATATAAGGGAGTACCCCCCCCCCCCATCCGGGGGCGTGCTGGTTTGTTTAAAGAAAATTACACACTTCGATTAGTTTTTTTTTGGACTAATTTCACTATCAAATGGAATAACTATTACTTACTTCACTAACAACAGACACAAACTGTTTTTCCATCGCTTCATCGCCTTCTAATAGCTCCAAAATCGTCTCTAAATCGTCACCGAACATGAATAAACCTTCGTCGGCCATGCTGATTAAACCTTTTGACAACACGCAGATCTGTGCACGGTCAGTGTCACGTGACGTGCATGTTCAACATCAGAGAGCCGCTATTGTTTGGCACCTTTGAAGTCCGCCGGCTTTCATAGCCAGTCCCCTCTACTATAAACTATGTTCATACTGGCGGATTTTAAATTAGCTAATGTCATTTCTTTTTTTCAGCTGAGAGTGCAAAGTCATGCAAGGAACTGTATGATGTACACAAGTAAGCAACGCTATCGTCTCTTCCATTTTTAGCTAACAATAGAATAATGTAATGGAAAGTCTTAAAGTACCTGCAATTATATAAAAGAGTTCATATTCTTGGGTCAAAACTGCCCCAAATTGAAAGTAACTACCTTTGTCAAACGTAAAATACTTATAGAACTCTAAGAGGAAGATGTCAAGCCAACTTTCGAAGAGAGAATCAACCACACTCAGAGTTTTAGCGCGGTTTATAGGACACAAAGAGATAAACTTGAAACAAATGGCCCAATTATTTGAAGTCACAATCCAAATTCATCCTTGCCATCGTAACTGCATGCAATACACGTATTTTTACTCATAGAGCACTAGTCTAGTCAGGCCAACTTTCGAAGAGAGAAACCACACTCAGTGTTTATGCGCGTATTTATAAGACACAAGGCGATAAACTTGGCCAATTCTTTTAAGTTACAATCCATTTTCATCCTTGCCATCCGCACTGCAATACACTTATTTTTACTCACAGAGCACTAGTGGAATACATTTAAACAAACCTGGACCATTATTTTTGGGTTTCCTAAAATATAAATACGTCTTTTGGCTTTTTTAAAGTAACACTAAAAATTGTCATATAGCCTCTAACCACCCCACGCTTTTGCTAAACAGTAAACAGTGTTTTCGACACCTGGACATTCAAACAATTTAAAAATAATGTATTTTTGTGCAGCTTGAAAGCAAGTCAGGTGGCTACTCTCATTCTTGACTTAAAACCAACCTCGGTTTTCTGCCACATGGGAGATTTTGGGTGTGGAGATGGGGGATGGACGCCCGTTATAAAGATGGACGGTAACAAGGTATGGCATTTAATTAATTTTTTTATTTATTTACATTTATCTTAAATTACTTCCCCCGAGCTTCGTGAGGTTCTGCTAGACACTTACTAGTCTAGTTTTAAAAATAAATAGTTCTTCGCTAAATAAGGATTTGACTCTTCTTATCGATAATTTCTTATGGGAAATAAACGTAACTAAAACAATCGAAAAATTTAAACCCATTGAACAATCAAGAATGGATGACGATGCATATGAGGTAATTATCTTTAGAAGTATGTTGGTGAATTTATTCAAAGATTAAAACGAATTTAAGCAACATCGAATGTTTGCGATTTTTTAATCGAGAACATTTGAGTGATGTAGATTTTAAACAAAGAAGTCGAAACAAATGTACAATTAATCAATTTCCGCAATAAGGCGATTTCATTAACCACTCAACCAACCCTCGCGTTTTCCCGCGCTTGGCACCGGCGACATGTATTGGCTTCGCATTCTGATTGGTTCATCGGATTGTGTGTGTCTGTTGTGATTGGCCAGAGTAATTTCTCTGGTTTTGATTTTAAGACAATCAAGTGAAAATTGCTCTTTTGTACAATTAAGGTTACTCCCAAACCCACTATTTTACTTCTTACATCCCTTAACCATTAACCGTTTTTTAACTAATCGCCATTTTTGTATTATCAATTATTCAAAGCAAACCTTTCACTACAAATCCCAACTTTGGAGCAACAAGGACACTTTCAACGTTGCAGGAGGGGAGACTGGGTTGGACTCAAACGAGACGAAGTTGCCGAGCTATTGGAAGACACCCTTTTCCAAGATCTGCCTCGGTATGAAGAGCGGCGAAAAGATCAACTTTATTGTCATCACTAAGCAAGCTGACTCCTTATATTCATTGATCGCTGATGGAACATACCGCGCCACCTCTCTGGGTCGTGACACGTGGAAGTCGCTGATTGGTTCACAGGTGAACCTAATGAACAACTGTAATAAGGAAGGGTTTAATGTTATGTGTTCCCGTGGTTATTCCAAAGCAAGAATTGGTATCCTTGGTAACAATGAAAACGATTGCAATTCCTGTGATACCAGGATCGGATTTGGTACTGGAGGATGGGTCGGTAATTCCAATACCTGTGGAAACAGGAATATGGGATTCATATTGGTGCAGTGAGTGCTGACCTCATTAGAACAGAAATCATTTATCACAGCAATAATGACCTTCAAAAGCAATAAGTAGTTATAGAGCGGTTTTCAACTGAGTATCAAAAGTAATTTCGCGATTGCTTTGGTTTTGCATTGCTATACGCTCTGTGATTGGCTAAAAAAATCTCGCGCCACTTTCTCAACCAATCAGAAGTAAAACCAAGGTAAACCAAAACCAATCGTGACTTACTCGCACCCGTTTTCCCGCGCTTGGTGCCGGCTACACGTATTTGATTCAAGTTCTGGGCTGGGCTGTTCAAAGCACGATTAAACCAACCCAGGATCTGTGAACGTCAATTTTGAATCCAGTTACATGTAACTTGATTACTCAACAATTGAAAATTTTCCAAAGTTTTCTGCCGTTCAATTTCGACTTCAACTTGTCTTCACTACTGGCTACAAATGATCTTTTGCAAACTTTTTTTAAACAGAGAAATGAAATCCTCGATCGCTAACTTTTAATCTGGGATTAGCGTTAATCGCCTTTCGAACAACCGGGCCCTGATTGGTTCATTAGATTGTCTGTGTCTGTTGTGATTGAATAGAATATGGTCATTAAAATAAATAAATCACTTTAATTAAGTGTCAAAGGTATTTTTACCACAATTGCCGCTAAACTCGCAATCTGATTGGTCGATGCGGGTGGTAAATGAGAGTCCATACAACGGTGCTGACGCTAACATCACGCAATGCCTATAAAAGCGCGCGCTTGAAAAAATAAACCAATCAGATTGCGAGGAAGTTATAGACAACGCTCGCGCTTTCTTGGCAATCACGTTTTGTAACGAAACTTCGATTTTTCCCCGTATTTTTTTTTAAAATATTGTGGTAAAAAACAGATTTCCACCGGTTTTCCGTGGTGTGGACTCTTATTTACCACGATTTACGTCATCACATGGTCAAAATTTGTTGCTGACTCACTCGGCTGCGCCTCGTGAGTCCACAACATTTTGACCATGTGATGACGTAAATCGTGATAAATAAGAGTCCACACCACGGAAAACCGGTGTAAATTTGTTAACTTTATTTAAGTGTCAAAGGTATTTTTACCACAATTGCCGCTAAACTCGCAATCTGATTGGTCGATGCGGGTGGTAAATGAGAGTCCATACAACGGTGCTGACGCTAACGTCACGCAATGCCTATAAAAGCGCGCGCTTGAAAAAAATAAACCAATCAGATTGCGAGGAAGTTATAGACAACGCTCGCGCTTTCTTGGCAGTCACGTTTTGTAACGAAACTTCGATTTTTCCCCGTATTATTTTTTCAAATATTGTGGTAAAAAACAGATTTCCACCAGTTTTCCGTGGTGTGGACTATTATTTACCACGATTTACGTCATCACATGGTCAAAATTGGTTGCTGACTCACTCGGCTGCGCCTCGTGAGTCCACAACATTTTGACCATGTGATGACGCAAATCGTGGTAAATAAGAGTCCACACCACGGAAAACCGGTGTAAATTTGTTAATTTCACGCGAGTACTAATTGGGGACACTTTCCAAATCTAAATGAAATTTGGAATTGTTGGTTTTCGAAGAGTGGGGAAAACCGGAGTACCGCCGGAAAAAAACCTCTCGGAGCAAGAAGAGAGCCAACAACAAACTCAACCCACATGACGGCGGGGCCGGGAATCGAACCCGGGGCGCATTGGTGGGAGGCGAGTGCTCTCACCACTACACCACCCCTGCTCCCCTCTTCCAATAGCTCGGCAACTTCGTCTCGTGTTCTCGTGTTTATCTAAACACCTATAAACAATTATCTGACTAATTTGGTTCTCGGTTGTAATTAGCAATCAGCTTATTAGCAATATTTAATACCATTATTCTTAATTGACTTTAGATATGACATTAGTGTAGATAATTACTTATTCTTGATTGTAATGATCATATACACATGTATTTTTCGCAATATAAATTATTAAATAATTATTATTTTTATTATCATTATTATTATTATTTTGCTAAGGTATATTGTTCAGTTTTTCTTTCAGTTAGTCATTTTTTTCTACCGTTGAGTTCAGAACGATAAACGCCTCGTGCAGTTCCAGTAGCCTTTTTTCTGTTATAGAGCGTTTTCATATGACGTCACGGCGGCCATATTGGTGTACCAAACCAATCCTCCGGGAATTGAACTCTATTTATATGCAAACATTTCCTTTTGTTTCGGTAAACCAATATAGCCGCTGGTCACGTGAGTGAAAACGCTCTATAATCAGAGTGCTTACTCGACTTATTTGACTAATCTCGATTTTATTCGACTCGTCAACTCCACACAGTTTGGGGAGTTTAAAGTTTGAGCGTTAATTGTTGCTGTGGACTGGACATTTTGTTTAGAAGTTCGCCTACGGCGGTATTCAATCGTTGAATAGCAGTATTGTAGTACTAGTAGTATTGGAGATAACGGTTTTGTAAAACTAAGAAAAAATTAAATGGAATTAGTGCATACTAGAATCGGTATCCTCGGTAAAGTTAATTCTCCTTTTTTTGCAAAACGTTATAGATTTGCCCTTTGGCGACTTTAGTGAGTAAATTTCGCCATATTTCTCTTTGCGTTCATTGTGATTCCAGAATGGGGTTTGGTACGGCAGGTACTGGCACATTAAAGGGTATAGGTTACGTAGTCTGGTTATAAAAGGCTTTTATTTACATTTGTAAAACCAATTTTCATCAGATGTCAGTTAACGTTTAACGACTTTAGAATACTAGATATTACAAAGAAACTTCCTAAAACTAACAATATGTATACTACTGTATCGAAGTTTGTATATAAAACACGAAGTTGTTTTTACGAACAACAATAACTTGCATAATAAGATAAACCATCTGAAAGCAATAGTCACGACACGACACATCTAAGGTTATAGCCTGTAAATAAAGTTCAAAGACATCATAAATAAAGCTGCATGCACTTAAGGTGTTTCCCTCCAGTTTCCATGCAGCCGCACCGACCAATTTTAAGCGGCCGTTTAACTAACTTTCCTTTATTGAATTAGTATGAAACTTACACAAAATATTGTACTTAGTTTGAAGTTTATAAGATTGTAACAATTTTGAAAATCGGATTTAAAATTGCGGAGATAAACGAGAAACATTGAAATCGCTTGAGTCTAAATTCCGAGCGATTGCGATGGCATCTAGAAAAATAAAAACTATTACGATAAACTATGACATATGGCAAACAAAATATCTAAAAATTAGAACATTTTGTCAAGCCGATTTTTAGTAAATCAGGAGAACATTTCGAACTTGTGATTTTGCATGTGTATGAGCACATCAATAAGTTCCTCAATTAAGCTTATAAAAGTTTAATTTCTCAATCTCAAATTTACGCCAAAATGTGTGTTTAGAGTATGAGATGAAACTATGAAAGTTTGAAAGCGTTTCTCGTTTTGGTTTTGGAGATTCGATTTTCTATAGGAAACCATAGTTTCTTGACTGAGTCCTTGATATTGTAGTTTTAGTGCGTTTCTACATATTTCAAAAACCGCGAGATAGATTTTTTAAAAACTTTTTTAGTTGTTTCTTTATAATATGAACAACATTGTCTCGAAGTTTCATCTTGATTGAAACATTGCAACATGGTCAAATAAAATAATAAAGTTCACCCAAAACGCGATTGAGACTTTGTGCTTTGTTTGCAAGGTTGAAGGCGCACAAAGACGCTTTAATTCATTAATTCAGGTGAAGCGCAACGAATTTCTGCGTGACCATCATGTTTTGCGGAGTAACGTTAGGGGCTGTGTTCCACGTTATTTTTATCATTCCCACGAATTTCAGTGGGACGTTTATTTGTAAGCAGGTTTTTTATTCGCATTTGACGTGCTCTGGACTCTCTCGACATTTTGAATTGTAGGGAAAAGAAAGAAGTCATTGCGATTTGCATAATTCTCAACACGCAGAAATGCGTTACACTTCACCTGAATTAATTAAAGCGTCTTTGCGACGTGCGCCTTCCACCGTGCAATCAAAGCACAAAGTCTCAATCACATTTTAGGTGAACTTTATTATTTTATTTGACCATGTTGCAATGTTTCAATCAAGATGAAACTTTGAGACAATGTTGTTCATATTATAAAGAAATGACCATAAAAGTTTAAAAAAAATCTATCTCGCGGTTTTTGAAATATGTAGAAAAGTGCTAAAACTACAATATCAAGGACTCAGTCAAAAAACTGCGGTTTCCTACAGAAAATCGAATCTCCAAAACTAAAACGAGAAACGCTTTCAAACTTTCACAGTTTCATCTCATACACTAAACACGCATTTTGGCGTAAATTTCAGATTGAGAAATTAAACTTTTATAAGCTTAATTGAGGAATTTGTAGATGTGTTCATACACATGCAAAATCACAAGTTCGAAATGTTTTTCTGATTTACTCAAAATAGGCTTGACAAAATGTTCTAATTTTTAGATATTTTTGTTTGCCATATACCATAGTTTATCGCAATAGTTTTGATTTTTCTAGATGCCATCGCAATCGCTCGGAATTTAGACTCAAGTGATTTCAATGTTTCCCGTTTATCTCCGCAATTTTAAATCCGATTTACAAAATTATTACAATCATATAAACTTCAAACTAAGCACAATATTTTGTGTAAGTTTCATACTAATTCAATAAAGGAAAGTTAGTTAAACGGCCACTTCAAAATGGTCGGTGCGGCTACATGGAAACTGGAGGGAAACACCTTAAAGTGCCCCTGTGATGAAATCTTCGATTTTCATTTTTTTACATTTTCGTGTACAATTAGACTTTCTTACTCATCTTGCCAAATTTCAATTCATTACGAACATCAGAAGTCATTTTATTTTAACATTTATTTCCAAGAATTTACGGCCGCCATTAATCAACCTTGTTCCAAGGCTTGGTTGCGAATGGGAGAAAGTGACGTCAAAGACTAAACATACCTCACGGATTGAAATTATAATAACAATAAGTATTGGAAATCACGCGAAAAGCAACAAACTTTGGACTTGTTCTTCGTGCAATTTTCTATGCTGATTGTTATTATAATTTCAACCCGTGAGGTATGTTTGAGTCTTTGACGTCACTTTCTCCCATTCGCAGTCAAGCCTTGAAGGTTAATTAATGGCGGCCGTAAATTCCCGGAAATAAATGTTAAAATAAAATGACTTCTGATGTTCGTAATGGATTGAAATTTGGCAAGATGAGTAAGAAAGTCTAATAGTACACGAAAATGTAAAAAAATTAAAATCAAAAATTTGATTATGGGGCACTTTAAAGTACTCAGTATTCACTTTCGGTGTAGTACACGAAACAAAATAGCAGATCATTTTCTCTTGATGAAACTGAGAGACTCGAATATTTTTAAAAGAAACTGAAAACGATATTTTACAGTTTAAAAACCTGTAAAAATTGACTGATGAACTTACATGAATGAAAGTACGCATGAAATACATGACAGAAAATTGTTAAATACAATCAAGAAACCTTACCGAATGACAGAACTGTCACTTGATGATTTAATAGATTGGGGAAATTTGCCCAGGGGGACTACCATCGTATAAAACCGACGAGGGTGATAGTTGGGAATTTTGAAGAAAACCCTGATGTATTTCTTTTTTAAACCGTGTATAAATAAATGTAAATAAATAAATAAATAAATAAATAAAAGATACCAGAAAAGCGTTTTGTTGGTGAGGCTCCCATTTATTTTTACCGCTAAGAAGTACCAATTATTTTGGAAAAGTTGTAATTCATGCCTGCATATATTTTTGGCTTAATTACTACCTTAAAAGCAGAAGGACCCAGGAGCCTAAAAGTTATTGCCGATATCTCTGACAGTGGCCCTGATTTTCAAATGAAACACCATACGTGGTGCCATGGAAACCATCATCCCGTGATTTTTATATGGGGGTCCCCCGGGGAAAGATGAAGAGAAAAAACAATTCTCTTTCTCCGCACAGTTTACGTAATTTACAGAACGGCTGACTAACAGCTGACGAACGGAGTATTTATAGAAGATCAGAAAGGTAGCGCGTATATTTATTGTACTGGCAGTGTCTATAAATAGTTGAGACATCCTTATGTTTTCAAAAGTTTTTGTTTTCATTTGGCCGAAAACAATATTCGTGTCGTTTTTATTCTCCACCACAAAATATTTTGTAACATTTTATGGCTTAAAAGGAAAATCGTAAACTATAAGTACGACTGAACATTCAAACGAAAACAAAAAGCGGGACGTCACTTGCGGTCTCCTGTTCTGATGCGCAAGAATTGTTGTCGGACGCGCGTGTTGATGGACGCGCGAAAACTCGACGCGCGGGAGGGAAAACAATGAAACCCGGCAACGAGGATAATGATTTGCATACATTTGAATAACAACAGGTTATATTGGCACAGCACCAGCTGAAGTCTTTCAGCTGAGACGGTCTGTCACATAACACAAAAACGAAACAGTCGAGTGTACTTGGTTCCTTTTCGATTGGAATTGAATTGGCTGACAAAACAGGAAAGTAATTCACTCAAAGAAACGAACGAAGATAAAACACATTCGTAAATAACAGCCACTCAAAGTCCGTAATGCGTGACTGTTGTTTTGAAAATAACTCAGCGCTGAATTCGATCTTTGTTCGATTATGACGACAGAAGACGATCAAATCGACGAAACTTCTCATCTTGTTGTCAATGCTTCGCCGGAAGACAGCAATCGAATGGCGGCTGGGAACATAAAAGTTTACAGAAGGAGATGGTACATTTTATTTATCTTCACGCTGCTAAACACGACAGGGAATATTTTATGGAATACGTGGCCGCCGATTCAGGAGACTTGCCAGCTTGTTTTTGGTTGGGATAAGAAAAACGTGTTGATAATTGGCGCCTTACAAGCGGTGGGTTCGATCATTAGTATCGTCCCCTCCGCTTGGTTATTAGACACTAAAGGTGAGTAGAACGTGTAATCATGTTATATAGCGTTTGTGATAATGTCAATTAATGTTGTCTTGTCTCGCGCGCGACGTTCGGTCGTTCGGTCATGTTCTCTTGATCGCGTGTATCGATCTTCGGACTACACTTTGGCCGAGCACTTTACGATGTACAAGTGTAGTGTTATTAGCGAATATTCATTGAATTCATTTATCATAAAATGAAAATAGACTCGAATCTCTCGCCAGCCTCGTGGCCAACAAACTAAAAATGCTAAGAAAGATGGCGGAGAAGATGGCCGCCGCATTCCGAACCCTTCATTGGTCAATTACAAGTAAATTGTTTACCTGAATTTTCAGAACGGGAAAATTTACTGTTCGTCTTCACCCACGCATGCCAGAGTATACCTTATTATAGGAAATTAACGCTCCATGAAATAAACGCGAATCGTTAAAATTCGCGTTAATTTAAGTCGCGTTAATTTTGTTGAGCGTTAATTTCCGCGACGTTATTTAAGAGCAGCGTTAATTTCCGCGCTCTTAATTTCCAATATTTTAACCCCAATTTTGGAACCTGTCCAGACATTCTTGACACCCAAAAAACAACAACTACAAGCTTTCTTTCTTTCCGTTTACCCTTTATTTTAATCTTTCACAAAAGCTATAAAGTGAAGGTTTACAATATTTCAAGTTCATCTTCATCGTTGGCGCTGTCAGAAGTGATGTTTTCAATATCTTCTCCTTTGATTTCGGCCAAGATAGATTTTGAATCGTCAACATAGTCTTTCTCGACAGTTTTCTCCAGATTTGAATTTTTTTTGCATCCAGTGTTGAAATAAATTTGTTTCAGTTGTCACTACCAACTGTGTCTTAATCGCGCTAATTTCCTTTATTGTGAAATTCTACCTCCTCTTTCGCGTTAATTTTCTTTATTCGAAAGTCGTTTTCCAGTAAATTCGCGTTAATTTAAGTCGCGTTAATTTCCAATACCTTAATTTCATGGAGCGTTAATTTCCTATAATAAGGTAGCCTGTGGAATTTACAGGGTAGACCACGCAGACGCCTTCTCGCGCCGCTGTACTGAGCATTTGGCTCGATTTACATGGCCCTCCAAAGGTTAATACAGTTTGTTATTGGTATTAACAGGAACCCAGAAAGAAATTGCCACTTTTTGTTGACGTCTTGCGTTAAGTTGTCTCGGCCTGTAATCTAACGTTTTTACTTCAGCCAGTTTAATTTTGTAAAATTTTTATCCAAAATGGACTTGCTAAAGTCAGGTCTACCACCTTAATAAAGGATATATAATTTCACATTCTTTTGATACTTATCAAATAATATAATAAATAATGTTCGGTTAGTTCGAAAATCGAACTCACCAAAAAGTTTCGTGTTCGGCGATGTTTTTCGATTTGATACCCCTTTTCTCTTCAGTCTCTTGCCCTTTCGCCCATCGAGTGACTCGAATCCCGCCAAAATAGCAAACTTTCGCTTAGCTTATTTCCACATTATATCGCCAAATGCCACCAAATATACAACTAAGTTGGAAATAAAGATTCTATCGGAGCAAAACAAAAGCAGTAGTTTGGAGATAAAGTGCAGGATTGCAAGGATTGAAGTGGATTACAGTTCATGAAATTTGATTTATTGACAGGCGGTCAAGAAATCAAACTTGGCATTCTTGTGAAAATTTGACTTTTCTAGCCGTTATTTTGTCTGTTTAGTTCATATTTCTTTGCTCCTATCGCTTTTGGCGATGGTTTCTTCCAATTTCAAGATAAAAGCAAGCTCCTGGCCATAATCATGAAAACACGATATTTCGGCCGGGACAGTGTCCCTTTATAAATCTTTGCTGGCGCGCGAGATTAGCTCACCCGCTCAAACTATCTAAAAACATGTAGAAAGAAAGACTGCTGTTAGTCTATTTAACCATCAACTACACTGGGCTAAACAAGAGCGTTAAAATCCCACCTTGAGACATAGCCTGTGTAGCGGCTGTACACAGGCTACTTGAGACATAACTCGTTCAGTTTAAATATTCAGGACGCCTCAAGGTCTTTACTTTATTTGGTTAGTCTACCTTTAGTTCTGTGAGAAAGCCTCATCTATACAAGCTCTATGGTTTCTTTCAGGTCTCCTCGCCATCTACTCCTGTTAAATTTGTAATTCTATTATATCATGTAATAGTCTCCCACGCAGCCATTATTTGTCTCGTCACGCAACGAGACAAATAACGGTTGCACTACAACCAAAGACAAAAGTGTTGGGAAGATTCCTTGTTTTCCTCACCCCTCCCCCCTCGTCCCCCCTCTTTCAAGGTTGCTGTTAACGCAAATACTTAACCTACACTGTCTTTTGTATAGACGTCTTCAACATTAGATTTGGGGGAGAGGGGGGGCCATAGAAAGCGTTGTGCGCGCCTTCAATTGAGCTGAAACCCAAGGGTAGTGTCATTTTTCAGCGTTTTACAAGCGTTCCCAACTAATTTTGTCTTGGGTTGTAGTCATGTAATTTTGTGTAATGGCTAAATAAAAAAATTATCAAATTAAATTCTCAAATTTACACGCTGACCAATTAGAACACCTATGACTCAGGAGGTTTCTTGCTAGTTGCGCCGGAGACTGACTTGCAACTTGTGTTGCATCAAACGTTGCCTAGCCTGCGGCAGATGTCTCCTTCCGTGAAACAAATAGGAGACGTCAGTGCGCAGGCTAACGTTGCCTAGTGTACACGGTCTTGAGGAGGTATTCCCGGAAATTTTACGTGTGTTAGTACGGTTTATTTTTAACCATCTTTCCTTCTTGTTTGGAGATCTGGGGGAAGGGGGGGGGGGGGGTGGGGTACTTAGCTATAAGAGTGAAGGGGAAGTGCGAATGTTCTATTAGGCTTAAACCAGACGCGAAAAAGTTCGACGGCCCAGAACGCAGACGCCCAAAAGTCCCTTTTCTCTCTGCATAAAAAGCTTCCGCTTTTTGCTGACCCCAAAAAAAGTCCTTACCAAAAGCTTTCACCCCAAAAAGTGATCACAAATCTTCTAATCCCAAAAAAGTACGCAGATCGCAAATTTCAAACACTAAAAAGGTATTTGTATCTCCCCCGTCACCATTATACCTGAGTACCCCCTGGGGGGGGGGGGGGGTGGAGACAAACAATGAATATTGAACAAGCTCTGGGTAAAATTTCACTATCTTCCAATCAGAAATTAGCGAAATTGGCAGATGTCACACACCCCCGCACTGCGCCGAATAGCAGTAAAAATTATACTTATGAAGCATTCCTCCTTTACATGTTTCCGGCTCTCAGGAATGGCAAGCAAGGAGCAAGAAATAAAATACAGAACACGCATGTTGATCAGTTTTTCGCGTACGGCGGTCGTGTGTTTCGCTTCTATCCTGTGCGCAAATCCTACACTTTATTCCGTTTCCTGTTCGACTACTGCTTGTAGTTTCTAGTGCTTTTAATTTATATTTTTGATTTTGGTTGTTTAACAGGTCTGCGATTTGCAGTGATATGCTCCATATCTCTTCAAACCTTTGCTGTTGTCTTGGAAATCATTCCGGCCCCACCCCATGTGAGGACCGGATTAATCACGTTTAGCGAGTTTCTTATTTCCGTCGCGGTTCCCGCCGTTCAAAACGCGGGTGTCGTCGTGCTGTCAGCGACCTGGTTCCCGCCACATGAGCGGATGACCGCCACAGCTATCGCTACATTGGCTTCCTACCTCGGTTCTGCGTTTAGCTATATCGTCGGACCAAACCTCGTCCCTGATGTCGACTATGGCAATTTAACGCACTATCACGCGGGACAAAGTATTGACATTGATAAACTAAGAAATAACACTACACCCGAGCAAATGAAATTTCTCCTGACCAGGATAAATGACTACTTATTTATCGAGGCTGTTTTAGTTGGACTCCTATTCTTTGCAGTTCTCATATATTTTCCCGCCAAACCCCCAAGCCCGCCAAGCTTGTCGTCCGCGGCCGGGCGCCTGGATTTTGTTTCTGGCGCGAAAACTCTTCTGCAAAACCGGTCTTTCTGGTTGTTGCTGCTCATCTTTAGTCTCAGCAACGGAGTGAACTGGGGCTGGTCTAGTGTCCAGGACCTTATCTTCTCCGGAGTTGGTATTGATCAAAAGACCGCTGGCTGGTTGGGATTTTGGGCCAATGTTGCTTCGCTTCTTGGTATTACCTTTTCATGGTAAGAATGTATTTTGTGTAGACAGTAGGAACCTGCTCTATAAATAGTCTCTAATTGAGGAACAGTGTCGCGCCGAAATAACGAAATTTCGCTTCCCTCATTTCCATGTTATTTCCATGTTATATCCATGTTTAAATATCCATGTTATTTCCATGTTATATCGCCGTATGCCACCAAAACACCGAGCAAAACAAAAATAGTAGTTTTTAGACAAAGTGCAGAAGTAAAAGGATGGAAGTGGATTAGAATTTATCAAATTTGATTTCGTGACAGGCGGTCAATTTTTTTTAATATTTATTTTGTCTCTTCGGTTGATACAGATGTTAGCTCCTGACCATACTCATGAAAACACAATTTTATCAGCTGGGACCCCGTCCCTTTAAGCCCCGGCTACACGTTCTAACATTGTCTTATAACATTTGTTGGTCTAACAATGTTAGAACGTCTAGCCGGCATGCTAGATGATGTTTGACTAACACTTTTTTGTTAGACGAATGTTTGATCGAAATCAAAACATTCTTCTAGCAAAAAATGTTAGGCAAACGTCATCTAACATGCCGGCTACACGTTCTAACATTGTTAGACCAACAAATGTTATCTGACAATGTTAGAGCGTGTAGCAGGGGCTTTAGATTTACATCCTTTCTCACGATCAAGGTTTACAGTTAAAAATTACCTTCTCTTGTTGAAGCTTCACCCTTTGTTTACGATTGATGGCAGTCTCGTCCCCAGGGCCTCCTCCGCTTTTCAAATTCAAGATGGCGGGTCGTCCGCACGACGGTTAACACTCGACTGACGTTGGACACCTTATGAGGGTTTACATAACGTAATATATTTTTATCGTTATACCGTGGTACTGACGTACACGAGAACAGAACCCCATTTATTGGGCAGAGAACTGAGAGACTGACAGAGCTCCTGTTAGGCAAAGAGTAGCATTTTGGGGTTTAGCATTGATCTACAGTGTTTAAGGTTAAGCACTCATTTGAAAACGGTTAACTTTCATTTATTGTCATGGGTAACTCTATAAATATGTTGAAAATTACATCTCCCGGCAGCTAGTCCATGTTGGTACAGTGGATAAGGATATTAGTTATGAAGCGAACGACTCGGGTTCGAGGCATACACTATTCTGTTTTTTTTTTCTAATTTTACTCTAAAGTGTGAAATAGGTTTTACTGAAAAGGAAAAGTCAGTTTGAGATATGGAAAAAACGAGTGTTAACCCCGCACGACTCGCCATTTTGAATTTGAAAAAGAGGAGAGGGTCCTGGGAACGAGGTTGTAAAATCCTTTCATTTAATGGACTCCTACGGACTCTCTATGTGACCTGATGAACCCGTTAGTTATGAAGATATAACACAACCTTTTCATGTGAACTATAATGCCATTAAAATCTGATTTTGCCCTCTCTTCCTAGGTACGCCGATCGCATTCAGAATTTCACCAAACCAATCTTGATCTTTCTCTTCGTCTCCACGGCATGTGCACAAACAGTCCTCTCACTAGCATGTGAGCAGATCATTCCTCTAACCAAACCCGTGTTCTACGCCTCGGGCATCTCCCAAGTTGTCCTCTTCTGCGGTACGGTACCTCTCATAATGGAACTTGCAGCCGAATGCGCGTATCCGGTTGCAGAAGGGATAACTTCCGGTGTGTTGATTTTGTCTGTGTACGTCATCAACTTTGTGTTCTTCGTCGCGTTCATGTTTCCGCAAGCGAGCCCGCGGTGGATGAACTGGTTACTAGTCTCCTCGACCGTGGTGTGTACTCCACTCGTGGCGCTATACACGGAGAGGTACAAACGTTTGGATGTGGACGAGTCCAAAAAAAGTTGATGTCTGACACTATTCAACGACCTTAGGTAGTTTTTTTCGCACGCTTTTGTGGAGAGGTCGGTCCAGGGAGCACGACAAAATCTTCAGGCACCTAGGGTTTTATTCAACGATGACAAACCTTAAAGGGGCATTGTCACGGAGATTTTGCTGTGTTTTGGTCAAAATACACTTAATATATGACAAAGTACATTTGCTCAAACAAAAAATTGCTTTTAGAACACCAAGAAGATAATATCAAGTGATTTCTTCAAAGAAGAACAAACCATAATAAGTTTTTCTGCGATTTTTCCACGACACTTGGGAGGAACTTGAAAAAATTGGCCAATTTTTTCAAGTTGCAATCCATTTCCATCCTGGCCATCCGCAGCCGAAGATAACGAATACTAGTTTCTGTGCACTGGTAGAGTATTTGTTAACAAAACTGGACCATTATTTTAAGGTTTCCATTAAAACAAATATGGTTTTTGGCTTTTCAAAGTGATACTAAAAATAGGTGACAGTGTCCCTTTAAATTTCATTTTGCCAAGATTAAAAACAAACAGCTTTTATTTTTATGGCTACTTTCGGGATTGCATTCACAAACCTAAAAATAAAAACAATTTAGTGCGTTGTAGAGCGGTTTTTAATTGAGTGTCGAAAGTTATTTCGCGATTGCTTTGGTTTTTCATTTCTACGCTTTGTATTATTTATATTCACGGTATTGAACTGGAACTAGCGTGCAGTCGAGGCTCATGCGGGGGAATCTTTTCACATGCAAATATTTTTAATGATATTCCCCCGCGTTAGCCTCGACTGTAAGCTAGTTTCAGTTCAATACCGAGAATACGAATATTGTCTATTGACTAAAGAATCTCGCGCCACTTTCAATTCTCACCCAATCGGAAGTAAAACCAAAACCAATCGTGACTTGCCTGCACGCCGCGTTTTCCCGCGCTTGGCGCCGGCCACATGTATTTGCTCCGAGTACTGATTGATTGACTGATTGGCCAGAGTGGTTACTCAGTTTGATTTTGGTTTTACGACGCTGAATTGAAAATCGCCCTGATAAACAGTATCACAGGAAAGTAATGCTCGAGTGGTCAGATTTTATCGAGGGTCTCATCCACAGACAGTCAAACAAAGACAGACAGTCAAAGGTTTGACTCTGGAAGTGAAATAAAGACGTACGTCTCTTTTGCATGATTTCTATTTTCAGATGCTAGTTGTGGAGTAAGACCAACAAAAATCATAGCGGTCATTTTTTCTTGTGTATATGCGCGCTCAAAGGAACTCAAACAAAATGCGTCAGTCAAAAAACATTGTTTTTATTCCAAATCCGTTTTCCGACTGCTGAAATACTTGTGTGCAACAAGACCAAATCTCAGATAAAGGTAATAGTCTTACCCACAGAAGCGATTTACACCACTTTAACTTTATTTTCTCTGCATATTTTTCACGCCACGCCTGCACCCCGCCATGGAGGAACGTTTCTTGTTATTCTTTCGTCATCCCCAGACCCCCAAATACACCTTATTCCAAAATGGCGGCCAATTTATCATTCTTTTATATGCATTTTAATTAGCCCTCTTGGCCTCGTCAGCATGTTCACAATACAAAAGAATTTTCAAGCGAAAATGAGGCCAAGAGGGCTAATTAAATGCAGATAAAAGAATAATAAATTGGCCGCCATTTTGGAATGAGGTGTATGCTCACAGTTTTTCAACCGTTCTTTTCCTTGTGTCGATAGAATAGTAATTTCCGCGATAAAAACCTTGGAAACGGATTTTTGTTAGTTTTAATTCAATCAAAGATAAATAAAGCGGTTAGTTTCTAAAGAAACTGTGTTGCAGCGTCCGTGGAGAAGTGAAACTTGAAAATTTGGCTTTTCTGTAAATTGGCCACCGTAAAGAGATTGAAAAGCTGACGTTTCGAGCGCTAGCCCTTATTTCTTAGGGCCTGTATGTACAAACGAACGCAACATGTTGGCACAACATCACCCAACATTGTTGGGTGATGTTGTGCCAACACGTTGGCCTAGAGTGTTCAAACGATCGCAACATGTTGGGCAGTGTTACGTGAAACTGTGCAAACCGTGCAAGCGAAAGAAATGTTGGCAGATGTTGGGCGAAAAGTTTGACCGATTTCAAACTTCACGCAACATGTGCCAACATCATGCAACATTTCCCAACATGGTGTACAAACGATCACCAACATGTTGCGTTCGCTTGCACGGGCCTTCACTCTCCCATCCGTTCCTCTCACACACTCCTAAAAGTAACCAAACACTATTCAGTATTCACAAAACACTACATAACATTCATCTACACACTGATCTCACGTAGGGGGAAAATTGCATTTAGGTAAATTGCCCCCTTAAATGACTAAGTTTTACGAAAAACGACGTGGTTACGTGTTTATACGGAAGATAAACGAATTCGCCTTCACCATACTTCGAATGGCGCAATGTAAGTAACAGCGTAACCCCTAGTGAAAGCTTTGCGGTCGCAATATTGAAACCGCGCTCAGTGTAAACGCTGTCTAGCGCGGAATGTCCTGGGCACGAGAGCAGGTGTCGTATGTTAATTACGGCTGCTAATATTCTATTCGTTAGAAACTGTCATCATTATTCAAAACATCGTTTCCAGGACAATTTCTTGATTCTAAAAACATCTATCAATTTCAAATCTCGGTATATCTGACAGCTCGATCAGTTCTTTATCTTTTGCGGGTAACATAGTAAACTACGTCGCGTGAATTCGCGATTTCACTAGCAGTAATTTGGCAGAGAAGATTTATCATAACGTTTGAGAATTAACAGCCAAAAAAGCTCATAAATTCGAATTTTGAGGTATAGATATAGAAGCATAAAAGATACAGCAAGGAGCTTTGAAGCGCTAACAAACGGTGAGTAAAGTTACGTTTATATTTGAGTTATTTTCTAAGAAAAGAATTGATTAGTTTCCCTCGCGGAAATAATGAATCTCAAACAATACGATGGCCGTGAGTTGTTGTTTTTTTTTAAGAAGATTATTTATTCCAAGAAAAACGTGATATTCCCGATTTGTATTAATTTGCGTGTAATTTGCTCGGCGCTGTGTTATATATTTTCTGTTTATTTATCAGAACAGCGAGAGATGCAAAACGTCGAATTAGATGGGATTACATATCGCTTCGAAAGTGGGAACAGAACCCTGCGTATCTCCAATTCAACTGCGTTTGCCTGTGAGAAACTTTCCGCTTAAAAGAAAAATGTACATATTCACTACAATTTTACGGTCTTAAAAGGAAAACTGTCTCGCCGAAATAGCAAAATTATTCTTATTCGTTTTATAGCCCCAATGCCAGAAGGAACCTTCTTTGTTAGTTTATCGATGTGACTGCTCCAATCGAGTTTGTTATCGATGGTCACTCCAAGTGATTTTGCGGTGGTGACCTGGCTAACTTGATTATCATTAATAGTGATTGTCGGAGAATCTGTGAGAGTCCTTAATCTCTGCCTTGAACCTATGAGCATAAACTCGGTTTGAGTCATATTCAGAGTAAGTTTATTTGCTCTCAACCAATTGTGAACATTGTCTAAGTCTTGGTTTAAATAACTGAAGATTGTCCACACAATCACCCGCGTATGTAATTCCTATTCAAAGGGGCCGGGACAGACCTCAAATAAATGTGGCTACTAAATATATCTGAATTTCGTAACCGTTCATCAGTAGGATGCCCAAAATGCGTGCAATTCCACAATTGGTTTCGGCTTCATTAAATCCTATACCAATTGCAGAACATTTTAGGAGGAGCCACCCACAGTGTGAGCACAGTTACTGACAAGACGTAATTATTAGTAAGGAAAACAACGCAAAATAAATGTAGTACGTTAAATAACGAACTAAGCACACACGTCAACTAAATAAGCTAAGCACGCGCACAACTTAAGGAAAATTGCGCGCGCGCACCTGGATTAACCTGAATAGAAGCAATATAGAAATTATATAGGGGCGCTAGGATGATATAAAGGATCTAAAATAACAAAGGATATACGGCGGCGTTTCTCAATTCTGGATTGCTTGTCTAATTTCCCGTAGTGTAGTGCCATACTTCTCAATGATAGCACCGTGGCGTTTGAAGAATTTAGTAAATGATTTACGAAGGAGCGTAGATTTGAACCCTTGGTGAAGGTGGGTGTCGTCAGCGTACATCCTCGGTTCACAATTGGATAAACAATTCGGAAGATCATTAATATATTTATTTATTTATTTATTTATTTATTTATTATTTCTGTTCTCAGTACATTGTCACAAGTACACTGTAATTGATTTCACGATTTCACTGTGATGTTTTGGAACACACCAAACCGCGCGAACCTTGCAATTCAGTGCAAAGGAAAAGAAGCCGTAAATCGGATTCCATCATCATGCAAGATTCACAAGGCGAACTCAGGTAATATTCCTGTCTATAGCTGTTGTTATGTAAATAAATGTCGTTATAGTTTAATATACAAGACAGTTATAAATTGACTGCTAAAATTTAAATTAGCATTTGTCTCAGGACTCTCTCAGTTATCCGTCTGCCTTAAGTTTTTTTTTTAGCAAACATTGTACATGCTTCTTGTTCAATCAATCAGAATAGGCCGTGAATCGCGTTTTACGGACGTTTTCCCGCGCTTGGCACGCGCGCGGACTTCATGTTTTTTTTTCCGAGTTCTGATTGGTTTATGGCCTCATTTGCGTAAGGTGTTTTTGTGCTATTGCATAAGCATACAGTAGAGCTGTTTTCAACTGAGGCCCCGTCCACACTAATCCGTTTTCAAACGAAAACGGAGCTGTTTTGCTTCGTTTTCAAAAAGATTTGCGTCCACACTTATCGTTTTCGTATCGTTTTCGCCCGTCCACATTACAACGCCGTATTGTTTTGAAAACGCTTTGATACCCTAAGTGCGCATGTTCAAATGAACTCTACGCATGCGCATTTCAATATATCGGCCCGCGAAATTGGCGCCATTCTTGATTATTTGTTGTTGAGTGTTGTTTTGGTTTAGAATTCTTCGATATTTTCCTTCTAAACGATGCCAAGAACAGCTGGAAAGCAACCAAAACCTAAAACAGACTGTTTCACATGGACTGATGATGAAGTCGAGCTACTTCTGAAAGTCACAAACGAATACAAAGTGCAGAAAAGCGCCGAGAGTGTAGACTGGGAGTCAGTGCAGTCGAAGTATGGCGACATCTTGGATATGTTTCACGGTCGAGTGGTCTGACTATTTTGATGACGTAACCGTTTTCAGATAGCATCGTTTTCTCCGTCCACACCAGAAAACAGCGTTTTCAAAAAGCATCGTTTTCAAATCGCTCCACTCTGGAGAGCGTTTTCGAATCGCTCCGTTTTCAGTGATCGTTTTCGGCGTTGTAGTGTGGACGATAGCAGTATCCGGAGCAAAACAGCTCCGTTTTCGTTTGAAAACGGATTAGTGTGGACGGGGCCTGAGTGTGGTAGAGCAGTTTTCAATTGAGTGTGGTAAAACCAAAACCAAAGTAATTACTCTGACCAATCACAGCAGTCGTAAACAATCCTATGAACCAATCAGAGCTCGAAGCAATTACATGTCGGCGGCGCCAAGCACGGGAAAACGCATGCGAGTAAGTCACGATTGGTTTTGGTTTTACTTCTGATTGGACGAGAAAGTGGCGCGAGATGTTTTAGCCAATCACAAAGCGTAGCAATTGAAACCCAAAGCAATTGTGTAATTACTTTTCACACTCAATTGAAAACTGCTCTAAACTCTCTTAGAGCAGTTTTCAATTGAGTGTGGTAAAACCAAAACCAAAGTAATTACTCTGACCAATCACAGCAGTCGTAAACAATCCAATGAACCAATCAGAGCTCGAAGCAATAACATGTCGGCGCCACCAAGCACGGGGAAAACGCGTGCGAGCAAGTCACGATTGGTTTTGGTTTTACTTCTGATTGGTCGAGAAAGTGGCGCGAGATTTTTTAGCCAATCACAAAGCGTAGCAATTAAAAACCAAAGCAATTGTGTAATTACTTTTCACACTCAATTGAAAACTGCCTTATTAGACGGACACCAATTATTGGCTGTTTCTGGCCGAATTTCACTTGCTCGTCTGTAATAAAACTCTCAATAAGGCGGACACCTCTCTTAAGGCTAGAGCTGATACCGATAAGGTGTCCGACTTGGCAGATTTCACTGTACATACTTTTGTATTCATGGATTTTGTGTTCAAATATACAGGCATCATGGAAGAGAAAAAGTCGAAGGATGACTCCTCGAGAGGCCTTCATAGAATATCCAACACAGGCTACGCACACATCCGTCCTGACATAACCTCGCTCGGTTTCACAAACGAAGAATGTGAAATTTTGGCTTCGCGACAGCGAGCTACAAACTATCTATTCTACTTGTACACTGACAGGGGACAGCCTGTAATGAAAGAAGAAAGAAACAAGAGTTTAAAATCTGTGAATCCAAACCCAGAAAGTTCTCGGCGAGTCAAAAGCGCTCCCGTGCAAGGCAGATCCAAATTGGCCTTACCTTTGGATGGAAAAGAAGAAACTTCAAGGTTGTTAAATAAGCGAGTTTGCTTTTCAGCTTTGCCAAGAAGAAAACAGACGGGACAAAAATTAACATCGCCTCGTAGAGCGAGCTTTGTAGAAAGGCAAATTGAGGCTTCTATCGATGATTCACCAGGGGCATTAATTGTTCGAAGCTTGTACCAACATTTGTCGCCGTCAGCGCGATTAGAACGCTACTTGATAAACTTACAGAGGGAGGGGTATCTAACAAGCACAAGCAAAGAAAAAAAGCAAAATGTTCAAATAGAATTGAACAGCGGAATGACGCCCAAAGGAGTAGTTAGTTTAAGGTCAAAGTTTTTACCTCACCCTCCCGTGCATTTATTTGAAAGAGCAGTAACAGATTCTCCTTTTAATAAATATACTTAAAATATCAATTGAAAAAAAGAGCGGCCAGGTATTTTTCAGTAATAAACCCACCTCCGTAGACTTTGAAGGCGCGCGCCTTCGCACAACAAACTAACGGTAGGCAGGCAAACTTGTGTTGGAAAACTCCAAAGAGTTGACAATGTCGTGTTTTCACACAGCAAACTTCCACGCCCCTCAACCTCGTTCGCAGGATTCTTTGTTCTCGAGTAAGGAAGAGAGAGCAGGGGCGGATCCAGGGGGGGGGGGGGGGGGTGAAATGGGTGAATTTTCACCCCCCTTTCCTGAGACCCTTTCTTTCTTTTTTCTAAAGTAATTCTCAAATAAATAATATTTTGGTTCTATTGCATTTAAAATTTCACCCCCCATTTCAAAATCCTGGATCCGCCCCTGGAGAGGTCCTGTGAATCAAGAGGTTGTACAAAAAAGGCATAATGAAATTGCAGCAATTAAAACGTCCACACGTCAAATGCTTGTTTTTTTGCCAACTGAAAAAAGTTCTCGAAAAAGTTGGCAAGAATAGAAACAAGTTATATTTGTCACCAACAGTTTGTCAACATGTTTGTCAACTGCTTATTGGACGTTCACACATATACGCCAACACAAGTTAGTTCGTCGTGTGGAGCGCCGCTTCACATTATCTTCTCTCGACTGAGTATTCGATCAAAAAGAGTGCTAACAAACTGAAACCCAGCGCCTTTCTGTATCTCTCACGGCTACGTCGTATTCGCGGGACCGAAGAAGCATAGAAAGGTTTGTCAATTTGTTTAATATCAAACTGGATTTGTGACGATGTTCACAGTCCCCACCTTGAATTTGCCAACTCAAGTTTACAAACTGAAGTTTTTTTTATCAAAACGTAACTCCCTCGCCGGCTCCCTTAACTCATTGTTTCGCCGCTTGCATAATAAAGACACTCTCGCGGAACCGCAAACACTATATCAACACTTAAGGTAGCCTGTGACTACTGCCGTCTCTCATCGCTCCGGGCAATAGGGGCGTTCGCGCGAGAAGCCGAGGGCAAAGAGAGGCGGAGGAGACTACACTTGAGGTTGCAAACTTCTTTTTGCTGGGTGAAAGTCGAGTCTCTCGTTGAAGCTGAATCTCCAAAATATGGATGTTTATCTATTTTACAGATAGTTTTTTTGGAGTGAAGCCAAAAATCATACAAACCGTTGTTCATATATAACGGAGGCCTCTATATACATAATAATAATTTATTAATTTATAGTGCGCTTTTAACATGTAATGATCAAAAGCGCATTACAACGATAAATAAACTAATCTATTTAAAGGCCCACTGTCACCCAGTCGGCTTTGCGGTCGTTCGTTTTTGTTTTCAAATGACGAGCTCGCTCGTGATTGGCTCTTTCGGGAATTTTCGACTGCGCGTTAAATTCGCAATGCATTTTGGGTGACAGTGGGCCTTTAAGTATTAAATATGTACAATAAAATTTAAAAATAATAATTACATTACATCATATATATCTACATGTGTAATAAGGAACACCTGAGGAACATTAGGCATGGCATTTTGAAGATTCCGTGAAATTGCGAACTTCCAGCGAAGAAGTGCACGAAATTCCATTAGCGACACGCGGACCTCGCGAAATTGTGCAATGACAAGGTTTGAAATTCCTACTATACTGGGACATACTTAACCCACCTAACAGGGTATTCGACCGCTTGCGCAACCCTCATTGTTACGAGCTTGATTTGGGTGCCTGCATGGATTGGGGTATGGATATGGAATGGTCCATTGCAAATTCAAGTGCTGGCATTATTTGGCTCCTGTCTCGAATTGCTCGCAAAATTTCGAAGATCAGTACTTTCTCGTGCTCCTAGGGAGGGCAGGGAAAGGGAGGATTTTGAGTCCCCATCTTCTTCTCCCCTTTCTAGTGTCTGACACGCAGGCCTAGTGTCGCAAGTGTTCGCCTACTCGGATTCTCGTGAAAAGTGACTCAACACTCGAACGTAAATCCCGTTTTTGGATCAGAAATAAATTTACCCCTGGAAGATACTGAGCATCTATCAGCGTCCGCATTTGAGAACATCTGCTAATTTTTCGTTCCAGTGCAGCTTGCCCAAAAATATAAATACATGACTTTTGGTGAAAAACAAACAGTAATAAATGATCTATTAGTCAGGGGCGGAGCCCCCGACCCTCCCCCTGGATCCGTCACTGTATTAGTTATTATTATGTCAAATACACACCATAAATCCTCTATTAAGCCCTTCTCTCTAATAAGCCCTCACAAACAAGCCACCCCCCTATCAATTAAACACGGAGGATCGAGTTAAAAATGCGGTTTTTTAACTACTAAAATGCAGTCCTTAAACACGGACCCGCGCTATAAAAGGGATAGCTCCGCCCCCTTTGTTCCACCATCACTGCTTCAACGGCTAATCAAAGATGGCTAAAACTGCGAGCAACACGGAGGAAGACCGTTGCCCCCAAAATTGGTCTAATTCTACCTTCACCAGCTCAATCTTGTATAGGATTTATCTTTCACGAAAATAAAACTAAAAACATTATTTGAATTTAATGCACCTTTTCATTGTTTTGAACAGGTTATTATTTCTAATAATCTGCATACATGCTCACTGAAATGGAACAACAGGTCATTATTGTGGTCAGTGAGGTGGAACAGGAGGTTATTATTAAAAATAATAACCTCCTGTTCCACCTCACTGATCACAATAATAACCTACTGTTCCACCTCAGTGCTTTTCTTGAATCTTCTCAATTTAGCACATCAGCATAATTTATTAAAAATTCCAACATGGATAGCACTCGCAACACCCCTGACAAATACTTTTGATGTACATGTCAACAAAATAAACAAAACATCCCTCTGGACCAACAACATACACCCTGTATCTCCGAGGGACTTATGTTTTTAGGTTTTCAACTACCTTCGTTAATAGTTTTAAATAAACCTTTACTATAGACACTATAAGGCAAAATCTCAATATTTTCCATTACATTGAACGTGGAATGAAAAATTATCGACAGTGAATTTCCTATTTTTTTTATCTAAAGCTAGACTATGAGCAGTCCCTCTTTCCCAGCTTAGTCCATCAAGCGAGGAACGAAAGAACATTAGCGAATGGATAATGGCCGCACGGCCATTACCGTTCGCTAATGTTTCTTCGTTTCTCGCTCGATGGACTAAGCTGGGAAAGAGAGACTGCTCGTAGTCTAAGGCCCGGTTCAGACGCCGAACTTTTCATGAGCCGAACCTAATACCTTGAATTAAGTACATGAAAAGTTCGGCGTCTGAATCAATTAAGAACGGCTATTTGAATTTGGAACGGCTCAGCCGTTCTTCCCGCCTGGCTCAGCCGGGAATTTCGGCTTTGGAACGGCTTTGATTCAAACGCCGAACTTTTCATGAGCCGAACCTAATGCATAAATTATTGTAACGACTGGTGCGTGTTCTGACATCTTTGCCTGAAAATCGCTGACCTTTCGATTTGTTTCTCTTCAAACTGAATTAAGTTCGGCTAATTAAGTTCGGAGTCTGAATCAACAGGCGTACTTTTGTTAATTTGGGTCGATCCAAATTCGAATTAAGTTCGGATCATGAAAAGTTCGGCGTCTGAACTGGGCCTAATCTAATTGCCCATATCCCCAAATTTCTGATTATTACTACTGCTGACTGTCAAGGAACTTTTTACCCTTGTCATGTAAGAATTGAAACGTTTCAAAAGTGTACTATTAAAATTTCACTTCGCTAGCTCACACTTTTTCCAAGATTGCATCCTCCTGATTCTTTTTTCCTATTTTGCAGTAACTTGAGAACTTTATACGCATCTTGTTGTAAAAAGTATCCTACTTGGCCAGTAAAGAATATCACAAACGGCGCTTCACATCGCATCACCGCGTTTCATCGAGGCCATAGTTGATCAATTCTAAACTGATTGTAACGGCAAGAAAAAATTCGCCCACGGGAGTCATTACAATGATTAAAATGCTTGCACAATCCTTATGGGATTTAGACAATCACTACTGTCACTAATGAGCAAAATTTCACAGCAAGTCGTTGGTTTGCTTGTTCTAAAACAATGAAAAGGTGCATTAAAACGGATAATGCCCTCGCTCCTCGGCCTTCTTAAAAATAATGACCTCGCGCTACGCGCTCGGTCATTATTTTTAAGAAGGCCTCGGAGCTCGGGCATTATCCCTTACTTATGCGCCTTTTAGCATGAATATAATATTTTAGCTTGCCAAATTTGAATTTCGCGCCGGTAACGGTTCTCCATTGGCGAGCGAATGCACGTGATGTTGACAGTTCGGTGTCAACTCAAGCATGTTAAGGCATGGCTCGTCCCTTCAGTGGTGTAGACCTCCCGCGAAGTAAATACTTTTTTCCTTTGGAAGTAATGTATTTTAGCCCCAAGAATTACCAAAAGTATACAACAAACTGGATTTAGCGTCCTTAAATAACTTAAGGTTTGATTATTGTGGTCACGTGTCTGATGACGTCATAATTTGGACAAAAAGGAAACTTCAAATGGGGTAAGGATGGTTAACTTTAGCCAAGAGAAAATCATAAGCAATTGTTTGCCTCAATGCATAAATACTATCCCTGCCAGGAATGGGCAATTGTTGTATTTTATTAATAAGATATTAAGAGACAAAATATGTCACGTGACCTGTTTTACGAAAAAACCCTTTAACTGTAAATCATAGTCAACCATTCCGGCCAGATTCATATGGGGGAGAAGCATACAAAAACGTTAACGGTTCAATTTATATCCATTATATGCCATCTGGGCTCCCCATTTTCAATTTTCTTTTTGTGTAGGAAAACAATCATAACAGGTCACGTGATGCAAATATGCGACATTTAAAGTAAACAATGGTTCAAGGTTAACAAGTTTTATCCTGCTGCTAAGTTTGAGCCTTTTATAATAATTAACATTTCTAAAGCGCTTAAATTATAAAAATATTCAAAAACGCTTTACAATAAACGATAAAACGATAAAATATTAAAAATGTTAAAAGTACTAAAACAAATTGTAAGCCAGCTTGAACAGATGCGCCTTTATTTTTATAGCGCGGGTCCGTGTTTAAGGACTGCATTTTAGTAGTTAAAAAACCGCATTTTTAACTCGATCCTCCTTTTTGGACCCGTTTTCTACCAGTTAGCAAGAAAATGGCTAGAAATGAGTTTTGCAACAAAAAAGGGCTTGTTTTTCTGCTTATTGTATGTAATTAAGCTTCATTTTTGTTTTCGCGCATGCGTATAAGCCAAAAATCTTTTTGCGAATCTATTAGATCTTTCTTTCTCGCTCTCTTTCTTTCCTTTTTCTTTCTTTTCAATATCGTGCTTTGCTGCCCACTTTATCGTCTTTCTTTCCATTGGAATTGTGGCTGGCTTACTTTCCAGGAAAATGGAAAATTTAATCTGGAATCAGTGGTATGCAAATAGCGAAATTGAAGTGAATTTTTGCCCAAAATGTGAGTAGGTTTTTTGTGTGTAACTCTGTCAGGATTGGTCAGATTTTCCAAAATGAGGTATCTGCGGAAAGATCTATCCTTCCTAAATTCGTTGTTGACCATTTGTTTGGTTTAAATGGGATGCCAAGGGTTGAGAAAGGAATTATCTGCATCGTTCCATATGGGACGAAAATGACCCCACCCGTCGGAACCCACGCAAGAGCACCCCGGGATGATCGTGGACTATTTCATTGTCCATCTTTTATATATTAACTACAAATTCTAATTTTTCAGTATTTCCCTAAATTTTACAAATCCTTTGAGAAAAACTATTTCCTCCCCCAAATACCCCAAAAATTTACAAAATACCCAATAACATTAACATAGATTTTAAGCAGAGAGTTTTTTGGATTGCTTGAAACGTGAACGAGATATTTCATTAAAACCATGTTAAATGGCGGAAAAATGGTACGGTATTCAGAGGGTCTCAATGGGGTTAACCGCCTAAAATTTAACCGTCAACCGTCAAAAAAGGGTAATTTTTACCGTCAACCGTCAAAAAATGTTTACCGTCAAACGGTTTAAAGTTTTTTCAGATCTCACTCTTTCAGCTGCTCATCACGGACTTCTGGCTTTTAAAGAGCCTTTAAACTGGTAAACTAGTTTCCATGTTCCCAAATATACTCATTTTATGTTATTTTCCACTAATTTGCGCCTAAACCGACATCACAACAGGCTTCTATTTGGAAATACTTCCGGTTTCAAAATATTAATGATTTACTACATTGATAACTTGTTTCTGACCACGCCAAGCCGCGCCATTCCTGATCATCTCGAGGGTAATAGTAATAGCCGTGAAAGCCGTGGTAAGCTTTTATCGTAAAGCAGAAGATAAACCAATCGAGAGATATAAGACGTGAATTTCCACTGGTGAGGACCCAAAGAGCATTGGTAGTTTTAAACGTAAGCAACATTTACAATGTAATCGATTTTCTCGGTATAAAGGATTTGGCAAACAAAAAAATGGAAAAACTGAAAATTACTGTATAGCAACACAGGGGTGTACATACTTTCACATATTATGCGATTGTTTCAATATACAGAACGAGTAAAAATTCGCCAACTTCACAATATGTAAATTAAGGTAAAAAAAATATATATTACAGAGGTTGACCTTAGCACTATAATTTAAACACAGAGTTATTAAGTAATGATACGCATTGGAAGGATAGTGCTGAACGGCAATGCACGATGGAATGTCAACTTTTTTTATTGTTACAACTAGTGATCTCATTGGCCAAGACTCAACAACTGCTAAAAACTTAAGGTTCAAGGTGCATTTAGTCTAATTTTTTTTTAGGTTTCAAGTAATTCGAGACCCAATTGCACAACATGCAAGTTTTAAAAGATATTGTATTTGGGGAACTTCATCAAAGAAGCAAAATTATTAGCTATTGTCTTCTGCTATTCTGATTGGTTAAGCACGAACATTTCCTAAAATTTATTTGATGCAAATAGATTTCCTTATTTTTATAATGGAATATATAATTATGAACCATCAGCTCTTCTCCTATTCTTGAAATCAAACTGATCAAAGATATCCTATGTGGGAAAGAGCTAATGCCGCAGAACAATGAAGTTTACTATAGTTCTTATGTGGAGCATATGCATTACTTAAATTCTCTGATTCCTTGTCAAAATTTACTGATCAACACTGCTCTTGACACATGCGCTGTCCGCGAAAGATGAACTTGGTTGTTGAGTTACCAAAGGCGTACCAATCCCGCAATAAATCGAAGTTGAGACTTCAACTTCAACATCAAATTTTACGTATCAACATGACCTTATTATTTTTGGCGAGATCAATCTCGTCCCCAGAGATATTCCGTGCGCATGCCACCCCTCACCCCCACTCCCCCGCAAACAGGTCACATGATGCAAGGAACGTGACCGAAAAAAAATCCTTGCGCCGGCTTTGTATTTCCTGTGATGATCACAAGGGCATCATGTATGGTATTTTGTGCTGGTTTCTAAGTTTTTACCTGTAGAGACAAAAGCCGAAAGGTATATATGTTAAAACGAAACCACAACAGAGTTAATTAACTTGAAGTGATTTTGTTTTATTTTGAGGCATCAGGAAGAATATCGGTTTGGAATCTTCGCGCTATGAATCGCAAAGAAGCCTTACATGTTAGCTTACAATGAAGAATGCCTAAAATTCAAATGAGTGCTTAACAGAGAAATAATCTTTTTGAATTTTTAGAGCTTCAAGGACCAACGCACCATAGTGAAAAATGAGGAGAGACCAGTCTTTCGAAGAGAGAGCTAATTTGCTTCGTTCGGAAGATCGACGCTATCAATCGCTCGGCTCCGTCTACCAGAACAAATGCAAGGTCTACAAACGGCGTTGGTACATTTTGATTATTTTTTCGATCGTTGCTTCATTGAACAATTTAATCTGGAATACATGGGGACCAATACAAGGTACTTCGCAAGTGGTCTTTGGTTGGAACAGCACAACCATTACGCTTCTTGCCGATTGGGGCCCGATTTCATTTGTTGTGGCGGTAGTTCCGATGTGTTGGCTAATGGACGTGAAAGGTAAATGCTGCTTATTTATTGTGGGTTTTAAAAATCATTTCCTAGTGGTTTCAGCTGTTTCCCGTGGCCGGCTGTGCTGCGATTTTAAGTGTTGCGTTACATCGCAAACTCACGGTCGCAAGCAGGATTTTCCAGATCAACAAGTTTGCAATTAAGCTTACTTAACATGGCTTGCAGCTTGAATTTTCTGATTCAATTCAAGCATGTTTATATTATGTACTTATTGACTAAGTGGGAGGGCCGGATGGTGCGCCATTACTGAGAGCCAAATATTTTCCCATCCGGCCTGACCTAACTTAGTCAATAAGTATTTTATCATATGACCAATTTGGAGTCAAAATTACTTGAAATTTTAGTGCGCGGGGCCGTGCGCTTTTGTAGTAGGGCCGTACGGCTTTTTCCGGCCCCGCTCACGCAAATTCGTACGACCCTCATACGGGACTTTCATCAATGGTTTTGCAAAGAAAAGGCTCGCAGGGCCGTACGGGTCATTTGATAAGAAACAATTATTGGATGAGGTGAATAATCAAGGTCAAGGTAAGTGTTACCAGCTGAAGCCGAAGGGTGATAACACTGACCCTAGACCTTGATTCCCCCGATCAGGGTTCTATCTAGGGTATTTGAGGGGTGGAAGCTTCCCCCCCAAAACGCCCAGCTTCCCCCCCCCCAAAAAAAAATATTGTTATCATTACAGTATATAAGTAACTATATTGGAAAAATCATCCAGAGGTCAGTGCACATGAAGTAAATATTCCCTGTCTAAGGACACTATATGACAAGGAACATGGAGTATTACAAACCGCTGGCCAGTTGTCAAATGATGTCCTGGAGTCACCAGATCGTATCTCAGCACATATTCATTTCAAAAAATTTTCCGGGGGGGGGAGGGCATGCCCCCGGACCCCCTATGAAGCTCGTGGCCTTCGGCCTCTCGGGACTTCTCCCCCAAACAATAAATCCTAGATAGAACCCTGCCCATACACCGCAGGGCACCTGTCAGTCAGTGGAATAAAACAGGCAAAAAATGCCATGTGAAACTATGCTGAATATAGAAAGAACATTCCTATATGAGCCTGATCCAAATTGGAAACCGTTGACTCTGCAACTGCTGCAGCTGACCTGTAATATAAGAGAACCACTTCAAGCTTTCCTAGAACCTAATAAAATGAACAAACTGCAAAAATCACCACGCTAATACGCTGCATAAAAACACCACATTGAAATGCCATGCTAGATAAATGTTTAACACCATAAACACCCCCCTAACACATGCCAACCATACTGGTGTGAGTTTATTCCATTGCTGTGAAAATATATGCCAAGCATGTTAATGCTTTTCAACCAGTTGTGTTTTTAGTGACTTTCATTTTTTTTATGGTGGTGGGAGAATTGTGGTGTGTTTATGGTGTCAGGGAGAATTGTGGTTTCCTGTCAGGAGAAACATACCATTTACAGCATTTTTTGTCATGAGCTCTTGCTACTATTGTTTTTAATATAGTGAAAAAGGAGAAAAAATAAGTATTGGTCTGACAGGGTAGGACTGAGGCATATCTGTCTCATAACTGTATAGAGGCCCTGCCAGGGGGGTGTCCCGTGTTGCTTGTCTGAATTTTAAAATGTCTCGTGTCGGTGTTTTATCAATGTTTCACGTTGCTGTCGGTAATTGAACGAACATTTGTCTTTTGTCGCGATTTTATTTTACCTGCTGTCGCTACTTTTTGGGTCATGTCGCCTGTCGGAATTTACCCTGGCAGGGCCTCTGTATGATTAAAGTTTCTATCAACTGTGTATTTCTGCTGCTGTACATAAAGCCTAGTTCACATTAGCGACATAACAGTGAGGTTGCACAAAAGCAAAATGCAACTTATATCAATATACCTGCCAACTTTTTCCGAGTGATAGGCGTAAGAATTTTTTTGTGGGAGTGCCAGGATTTTTTAAGGCAACCCGACCAACTCCGAAGACAACCCGATCTATTCCGAAGATGTTCCAAGGAATTCAGAAGTTTCCATGGACCTCAGACCTCTGTTTAATAACATCCAGCTGTTAAATTGTAATGTTCAGAACGATAAAAACCTACAAAAAAGTGCCAAATTTTCATGAACATAACTATAGTTTTAATTGGATCATGCGATCAGTTAAGGCTGATAGCTTAAATCTGTAAGTTAGGCATGAGAAATTGCTCCATAGGCATGAGTTGGCGTGAGATCAGAGTTTTGGGCTTGCAGGTGTGAGACTCACGCCTAAGGCGTGTGACTTGGATGGTACAGTATATATCATTGTTTTATGTCACCAGTATGAACAACACAACATAACGAAATAATGGGAACATAACATATTAAACATGATGACATATTAAGGTAACAGCTGATCTAATTTTCTTCATATGGTTATGTCCATGTTCTTATGTCGTCATGTTGCTAGGAAGTGCAGAAACCTCTTGCCCATAAATGTTATTGTTACTCTGTAAGATTAATAAGGAAATGTTTACATTGTATGTTTTTTGATTTGTTGATCCACAGGCTTACGAATAGCTGTCTTGGTTGCTGTTTCCTGTGAGTTCATTGGAGCTGGTCTGCGCTGTATACCACTGCACAACCTTACCCTTGAAACTTGGTTCATCCACTGTGCTCAGTTTATTACAGGAATTGGAGGCCCAATTGCCATGGCAGCAGCCCCAATGGTATCTGCGGCATGGTTTCCTCCTGAGCAGCGTACAACTGCCACTGCAATCTCATCTCTGGCTTGTTATAGTGGAACGGCATTGTCATTTGCGATCGGACCTCTTTTGGTTCCTGATGTGTTAACTTATGCTACTCAAGCTGAATTAAACAATGCATCTGTTGGTGGAGAAATCTCTTTCATAAAACTCAGAAGTGTTTTTAATGAAACAGAGAAATTATACTTCAAGAGTAAAATAATGAATCTTATGTACATCGAATTTGCCATTACTGCTGTAACATTGTTGTGTGTCATTATCCATTTCCCTGACAAGCCCAAGTTGCCACCCAGTGTTACAGCCGCCATTGGACGCTTGGAATTCAAAGTTGGTGCCAAGAGCTTGCTGAAGAATGCGCAGTTTTGGCTGCTGGTGTTCATTTACGGGATTGGAACGGGTGTGTACGGTGGATGGTGTTCCATTTTGGATTTGAACTTGTCGCAGTTCCAAATTAAACAGAAGACGGCTGGTTGGTTGGGGTTTGGAGCTGTATTGGCTGGATCTGTCTCAGGAATTTCATTATCAATGTGAGTTCCACAATAAAATAATGAATGATAGAAATGTGCATCTTAACCACCCCTGGGGTGGTATAGTAGTAACAAAATCATAAGTTACTGTAACAACTGACAGAAAAGCAGCATTTGCAGATAAGCTACACACAAGTTTTGAAGCTCACAGTTTGGAAAAAAAGTTGATTGCATGTTTTTCATTTTTTACATTGTTCTTCATTGATTCTTTTATGTGGGAAAGTAGTGAGTTGCAAAAGAACATCCTACCTTAGGTAAGAAAGAAAAAGTTCTAAGTGTAGAAGCCAAATACCAGCAGGTGTGCATTAGTTAAGCAAAAGACCAGACATCTCAGTCTATGGTTTATTGGCACAATTATCCATGTAGGATGTTGGAAGAACAGGAATAAAGATTGGTGAGCGATTTACAAGCTTTTTGGGTGTCAATGATTCCAACATCCCATGTGGTTGGCTGTAAGTGTTTCTTGCCATGGTAATTCCATTGACCAAGTGCATAAGGCTTGCACATACAGTCCTTTGATTAAACGTTGTCACTGATCGGTCTTACCCCGACGCGACCAGACCGAAAGGGAGTATGGGTGAATTAAAATGCATGATTAATTATTCTCTATCGCGTTTACAATGGAGAACAAAACTCATGTTTGTCTTCGCGTTACGCAAGGACAACAAGAATCGCTTCGATACATATTCCGTTAAGGACGTTCCGTATTTTGATAATGTGCAGCTATTGAATGTGAATTTATTTCTATCCATAATCCTTTTCGGTCTGGTCGCGTAGGGATGGGACTGATCAATGACAACGTTTAATCAAAAGACTGTATATCTTGCTTGTTCCAAATGCGATAGGTAATGGTCACCTACCTTTAGTGGTGTAACGATTAATCAAATTCTCGATTAATCGCGATTATGACCATTCGGTTCGATTCACGATTCTTTGCTTCCACGTTTTGATTTTGGTTCGATTTTTGTATACCTTTTTCAGGGTGCCCTCAATATTGTGAAATCAGAATTCAGAACTCTTTAAAATCTGTGTTTTTGATTGACGAGCAAAGGCGTTTGCAGTTCGTGCGCCATTTTGTGTTGCCTGGTAAAATTGCTGCCTTTCTACCACCCTTGAGAATTTTCAAATAAGGAAAACCATGTACAACATGCTCATTGTCATGTTCTCAAACATGGCGACGAACGACCAAGCAATTGTGATTCTGCCTGCATCTTTTAGATCAGCTGTGTGGAAATATTATGGTTTTCCGGCTAAAGACGGTACAACAGATCAGTCTAAAACTATCTGCAAGAAACATTTGCATAATCGAATCAAAATATTCGAAATCGAAAAGCAATAATCAAAATCGAATCGAATCACAAGGAATATGAATCGTTACACCCCTACCTACCTTACCTATGGGGATGGTTTTGGAGGGAGGGAAGGGTGGGGAGTTAAATGCAGAAGGGGGTGGGGTGTTGATGGAGCAAAACATCTAGGGGAGGGGAGGGTCCGAAGTTTGTTTCGTATTAACGTCAGGGAGAAGGGAACTGGGGAGAGAGGGAAAGGATGCCTGCAATAAAGACCCCCATTTGTTCATTTCTGTGGATGCTGGTGGCCGCAAATTCTGATTGGCTAATTCGCGCTGGGCGGTAAACATAGTAAATTCCTGCGTGAACAGAAGTCATCCATGCGTAAAAGCGCATGCTAGTTTCTGATTGGTGAATGTATCGACAGCAGTTGACGTTATTCGATTACAAGGAAATCGGTGGGCGTAATGTGAATAGCCCGGTTCTTACAGCAGGCATTCCTTCCCTTCTCCCCCTGTCCTTTTTTGCCCCCTGCCCTTCCCCCTCCCCATTTACACCTGCCACACAGGCTATCACAAGTTGGCTTGTGAGACTCTTTGATTTACTTATGATGCATAAGTCCTTTTTAATTACAGTGTGGCTAATAAAACCATGAATGTCAAACAAATGAAATGTACTTAAATTGCCACTAGGCAGGTTGAAAGAGGTTGTTGTTGAAAAAAGTAAACATTGCATCATTTTTTTTTGCAGATTCGCAGACCACTTTGCACGTTACATGAAGCTGATTGTCATTGCACTTCTAACAGGTGCAACAGCATCACTCACAGTATTCACATTGATATGCGCTGGCATTCTTCCATACTCAAAAGCTGTTCTTTACCTCACAAGCATCTTGGGAGGCTTCTTTGTCAATGGAACTATTCCATTATTCTTTGAATTGGCTGTAGAATCTACGTACCCTGTCGCTGAGGGAATCACATCAGGTTTTCTAACATTCTCTAACAATTTCTTGCAAATTGTGTTTTATATCTTTCCAATGATACCAAATTTTGGGTTGAAATGGATAAATTGGTGCACATTTGCAACCACTGCTTTATGTATTCCGCTACTGATGCTGTGGCGACAGAGGCGTTACCGCTCAACCGTCGATGAGAAGCCAGACAGCTATGTCCCTGCACCACACAATAGGGAATTGAACAGCGAGGTTAACTATGGCAGTACAAGTACAGCTGCTGACAGTGGCACAAATGGCTTTCTTCCAAAGCCTTCAATACAAACAAAGAATGACGATGCTGGCATTACTTTTCTGCCTCCCAAGACAGTGTGAAGAAGGGAGTTGTGATATATTCCTAATACTGGCTCTTAGAGTATTGGTAGTTTAGTTATTTTCACCATAGTCCACATGGTTGAAAATGTTTTTGAAAATTAATATAATTGAAGGGCTCTGGGCAAGAATGTACTAAGTACCTTGTTGGAAATTTGTCACTGAAATCTTGGATTTTTGGCCTGAAAAGGGACTCACTTGCCAAAATTATGACTGGATCATGTAAATATGACTGAAAGGATTTCAACCAGGTCAACAAATCTGCCACCTTCGAACAGAATAAAATTTTATCTTGAAAAGATACATAGGGTGCCCAAAACATTTTCTCAAAGATGTGGATTTTGTTCACCATTTTGGATCTGTTTTAAGTGCCTTAACAATAATAAATCATTAATTTGACAAAACTGTGCTTTTAAAGGCCTAAAACATACAATTTTATTGAAAGTTGCCAAAAACGTACTTAGGACGTTCTTGCCCGGAGCCCTTCAATTATTACGATTTCATTATTTCTCATTCTTTTCACTCATTTTCAAACTTGAGCTATCACAATAATCAACCATTTCCCTTGAATGTTTCAGATGGTCGGAGTAAACTTTAATATTTTTTTTTTCTAGAGAGAGTTTCTGTCCTACAACTTTTAATACCACATTTCTGAAAACCTCAACAACTTTGCACATATATGCCATTATTCTATCTTGTCACTGTTAGCCACCCACAAGCCCAACATTTTCATCACTTGTCATCATCATGTAGGATCCCAAAGCTAAGCTATGCCATGATGATGAGGCCTTAGAAGGCCAAAGCAGCTGTCCATGGCTTTTAATACTTGGGCACAATTTTTCTTTTTTGGTAGCAGGATGGCAATATGGCATTAGTGCCCTATTTTGTGGCCATAGCATAGCAAAGCAGATCTGGGGAGGGGTTGGGGGGGGGGTACTTAGCTATTATAGTGACAGAAAGGTGTGAATGAAGCCAAATTGTCACCTCAAAAAAGTCCAATGGCCCAGAATGTTAACCTCCAAAAGTCCCTTTTTTCTCTCTGCATAAAAGGGTTACACTTTTTTATGACCCCTGAAAAAGTCCTCACCCTGAAAAAGTCCTCACCAAAATCTTTCACCCCCAAAAAAGCCACCACAAAACTTCTAACACCAAACAAGTCCTCACCTCCCCATCATTATACTCCCCCCCCCTGGGATCCTACCTTGTCACTGTTAGCCACATACCCGCACCTCTGTCAGAATTGTTTTGTAGTGGTACACAGGGTAACAGAAGTAGTAGGCAGTAATGACTAGAGATGTATTTTTGTTATCAGTTCATAATTTGTGAATTCCAGTGTGAAGTAGACGGCAAATAATTGAAGGGCTCCGGGCAAGAGCGTCCTAAGTACCTTGTTGGAAAATTTTCACTGAAATCTTAGATTTTTGGCCTCATAAGGGATTCACTTGCCGAAATTATGACTGGATCATGTAAATATGACTGAAAGGATTTCAACCAGGTCAACAAATCTTCGAACAGAATAAAATTTTATCTTGAAAAGATACACGGGGTGTCCTATAAGGCCCAAAACATTTTCTCAAAGATGTGGATTTTCTTCCCCATTTTGGATCTGTTTTAAGTAAAGTTCTAAAACATACAATTTTAGTGAAAGTTGCCAAAAACATACTTAGGGCATTCTTGCCCGGAGCCCTTCAATTGACTGTAGGCAGCAAAATTGCCGGCTGCCAACACATTTTGACAGGGCTGCATACCACTAACCTCAAATTTTCAACTTAAATTTAGGGAAATTCCCAAGATGCTAGTGGCTTTATATTTATAAATATTTAATGTTTGAAATCCATTAGTATCTGATTAGTATATGTGATGAATTATTAGTACATTTTACACACACACACAAATAAAAATTGATGCCTGAGATATACTTTATGGACCTTTGGACGAAATGGCCCAGATAAAGTTATTTAATATGGCTTTTTTTGCTACATAAATAGCTTTGAACAATTTTGCAACAATTTCTACAACAAACAGTCTGTAATGACATTTATATTTATACTAGTGATAATAATAGTAATAATAGAAAATTGTCATTAATTGGGAGTGGAAAAAATAAATAGTTATTTTTGTATTTTGTTTAAGTATCACAAAAAAGTCAACAACAACAATTACAACAACTTTATTTAAGGAAACACTATTAACAATATTTGCCACCCACAAGCTATAAATAGAGCTATTCAAGGTGGAATAATAAGCTTTCAATATAGTCTTTAATATAACAAAACAGAAGCTTATCTGTAGAGTTATCTGTCAACAAAATCCTATGGTGTAACCATTCAAATGAAACCTTTGGTAGTTGCTTTTGCATGGTACCATTTATTTTTCAATATTTTACAAAATGAAATTTGGAATTTTTCTTGAATTTTGAGGTTTGGCACTCATGGGAGGGTTTTAAACAGGAAGACACGCTATAAAAGGAAAGTACCTTAGGTACGTCAGGATCATTTGTCAATCAGCTGCCGTCGCGTACGAATCTCTGTGAAAATCTGTAGAGAATAAAGACAGCTTTTGAGCAGTCTGTCTGTGTGGTTACTGGTACTTGCCTTTGTTTGTACCAGTCGCTTTTGGCAAACCCCATAACATTTTCAACGCAATGGAAGAATTTGTTGAAGTTTGTATCCTTGGAATTCCTTTAGAATTTATTGCACTAATTTCAGAATAAAAACAATGAAAATTAGCTCACTTGAGCTGAAATAGGGGCGGAGCTATTTCTTTTATAGCGTGTCTTTGTGTTTAAGGGATAGACAAATTGACTTGATAGTAAAATGTAGGTGTGATAAAGTTACTTGTTTTGTATGATTTGATCATGGTCAGTATTTGGGGGACTTCAATAGGCCATTTGCACAATGGCGTCATTTAACTGCAACTACCAGAATTCATTTCGTTTTCCTTTCTTATTTAAATTTTGCAATCCCAGTGCGGTTTAAATAACAATAGCCCTAATTTGCACTACAAAACAAAAAACTGAAGGATTCTGGTAGTTGTAGTCATATGACGTCATCATGCAAATGGCCTATAGGAAAGTCAAAAACTAAATAGCTGCTAAATAACTTGATTTGAAATGTAATTGGGTGTAAAATGAAATAAAGTATAGAAAAAAAAAATTCTTTGATTTAATGTTATCCAGGGGCTTTTTTTGATCTCTCTGATATGACATAACTCTTCTATGCTTCTCATTGATTCGCCTTTTGCCAGTCATTGGATTCCAGCTGGCCAACCACTGTTCCACAAAAGTTTCTGGCACCCACGGTGAATGTGTGTATGATAGGTTATTTTCCTTTTGGTTCCTTATGGTTTCTTTTGGTTCCTGATGGCCTTTTTTCCTCTGTGGGTAGATGTGGGGGCCTGAAATTTCTCGTTTTCCATATGCTTTACTCCAGTTTATCATATGACCCGTACAGCCCTGTGAACCTTTTCTTTGCAAAACCATCGAGGAAAGTCCCGTATGAGGGCCGTATGCATATGCGCGAGCGGGCCGGAAAAAGGCGTACGGCCCTACTACAAAAGCGGATGGTCTCGCGCGTTAAAATTTCAAGTAATTTTGTCTCCAAATTGGTCATATGATAAAATGCTTATTGACTAAGTTAGGTTGGGGCGGATGGGAAAATATTTGGCTCTCGGGTAATGGCGTACGGACCTCGCTGCGCTCGGTCCGTACGCCATGACCTCGAGCCAAATATTTTCTCATCTGGCCCTCCCACTTAGTCAATAAGTACATATTCCTACCCCTTACTTGACTGTGTCTGTGCCTCGACAATATACATGTTAAGGTCAAATTTGAATTTCAGGTTAATTTTGATTTTCCATTGTTCTTTTCTATGTTTATATATGATAATGAATATCAAACACAGGAAAATCAAAATTAACCTGAAATCAAATTTGACCTGTAGCATACATGCCAGGGGCCTAGCTAGGATTTTTCATCATGTAATCACAAAAGAAGAAATACAGCACCAAAGGTACTCAAATCTAGGGGATCTGGGAAATGTTCCCCAGAAATTTTTGAAATTTAGATGCTTATCGGAAATGTAATTTCTAGCCATTTCAAAGACCCATTCCTTAAAAAATAAGACTAGTGGTAAAACAACACCTCTATAATTTAAGCATTTTTTAGTCATCTGTTATCATTTCAGTCACAAACGTCATCTTATTCACTATGTATTTATGGATCTTAACTCTCACTACTATAAAAGCCAGAAAGTGGTGAGCTCAGGAGCACCACCTTTGAGCATTTTTTCATACTAATTGTTTGTAAGTCCTAATTTTATGTTTTAAAATCAAAACGTTTTTATGGTGGGGAATTCTCCTAGTATTCAACTCCATTTCTGTCTTTTTTTATTTTTATAGTGAGGTGCAAAATATCCTTTGTTGCTGTTTCAAGGTCTTTCAAAAGTTCACCCATAATTTCATTTTTTTTTTACAAAAGGTCTGTTGCTTAGTTACATGATGTTCATTATTATATTATGGCATATATAACCAATGAATTAAATAATTCGACTAGTTTGGTGAGGTAATGGGACCACTGAAGAGGCGCTATCAGGGCAAATTCGTACATTGACAAGCAATACAAGGGAATCCTTTATAAAAAAGACCGACAGTGACAACTTATCCCCATCTAGGCCTATATATATAGTGATGTAGAAAAATCCTTCATTTGCCTGCCAAGTTTTGGAGAAAATGCTATTAGTTCAAAGCAAAGGTTGCTCTTGCCTAAAAAATCTTAGGTAATTTTTCTTTCATTCTATTCTTGAATTTCGTCCTTAGTTTTTCTACTTTCCCATTTTCATTTCTTTCCTTTTTTGGGGGTGATGTCTTGTGAGTCTTACATAACATATATGAGGTCACTGTTTTCGGATTGCTGATTGGTGCGTATTGGTCACATGACTCATTGGAGTCGGCCATTTCAAATGTTCGTTGGAATAGCAGCGAACAAATCGTTGTAAAATTTTTATTTTGCAGCAAGATTATAAGAAAGTACAAGCTGCTTTTGTACATAGATTCGAAGATTTGAAAACAATACGACAAACCATGGCCGATGACGCCGATATAACGAAACTTCCGCTGGAAGATCGCTTGTCCCACAAGGTAAAACATTTCCCGCTCTCTGTTTTCCACTTGCAATATTTTAGAAGTGACACGAAAACATCGGTTCATGCAATGGCTATATTTTCGCTATCTAGGTATGGAAAGCGAGGTTAAGTGGTTACGAGGAGTTGGTGAAACTGTATAAAAGGATAGAAGATGAAAGTAGCAATGAATTCAATAAGTACCTGGGAATGCTCAAGAAATTTGTCATTGACAATAACGCAGTGGCTCAGGATAAAGGCCTTGAAGCCGTACTAGCATTTTTAGAGGCTGCTTCGCCTTCGATATCTGGAAGGTTAGTTCTGAAATATTTCTATTTTATGTGCTTAGCTTTCCCCCATCATTGCACGGAGGTACATGTAGGATAGACCATGATAATCATGTAGCCAATAATTCACTTTTTGTTAATCTTGCAATGAACTGCTTAGATTATATTAGATCTAGATCTTGCGAAATCGAGTCTGGTAAAATTGTTTCTATTCGTTAAGCTTGCCACTGGTGTGAATGTTCAGGTAATGATGTAATTTATTTAAAAAACCATAACTGTTCTATACATGTAAATACTGCTACTGGTTGGATGAGAAATCTATAATAATATTAATGAATGGATTCGATTAATACATTTTAATTTGATGATTGTAAGATAAATTAATTGATCTTTTACGACAGAAAAGAACTCTTATGCCCTAGTGAAACGGGAATTTCAACTTTCTTCGAAAGCACCCAAAGGTCAACAAGAGCGCACAAGAGTTAGGGCCAAATCAGAGGGAGATCAGAAGACTGAACTGTTCATTTCTATGAAAATCTAAGCAAATTCAATATATTAATCTCCCTCAAGAACACTCAATTTAGATGCATTTAAGGGCCAATGGTGGTGCACAATAATTTTATTATTAGAATATTTTTATATTTCTGGTATACATGTATTTTCGAACATTGAAAACACTAGTTGGAATGTTTAGAGCCTGGGCCAAAAGAAACAAAAAAGAAACAAGAGTTGACCAAGGTTAACTAAAGTTCAAACGAGAATGCAGAAGAATTGAAAGTCAAACGAGAGTGAGAATAACACTATTTGAATTTCCAGTACTGTAATGAAAACTGGAGGGTCTTTCTGCATGTACCGGTATCCATGGTCTTCTATTGTTTGTGAGGTATTGTATTTTTGGTCTTGTTTTGCATTTGTATTGTTGTCGTTCTTTGTTCCTTTTGTTTTACGTAATGTGTGCTCCGGTACATGCAGAATCTACCAAACTGGAGCCCAATGAAACTCTCTATGAGCATTTTGAGTTGCTGAGAGCCAATGAGAGTTTGAAGCCAAAAGGGAACAAGAGTTCCGACTCTAATCAACTCTTGTTTTCATTTGGCCCGGGTGTAATGTGTGCCGAGAGCCATCTGGATGAAAGGGAATGGTCCAGAGAAAAAATCTAGACCACTTGGGCAGCCATTCAGATTACATGATTCAATTCATCTGGACCATGTGTGAAGCAGTAAAATAATAAATAATTATGCAGTAAAATAATAACTACAGTGTATAATGATAATGGTATTTTGCTTCCTTGATCTATAAATTTTATTATATGGATTGAAATTTCAAGATTAGTAATGCTGAACTTGTGAAGAATGAGTTTGAACTTGCAGTTGCCTAGTATGATTCCTTCCAATAACAAACATTTCTTCCTGTTCTCCTAAGAGGGGTATTACATGACTGTACACTGTATCTAAGCACATTTGAGGTGACTACGAGTTGAAATTCATTTTTCATAAGTTCAATGTTACCGGTACGTTGCATAACCGATCATGTAGTCGATTTGCCATTCTTAAAGTGCCCATAACCTAAAATTTTTTATTTTCGTATCTAAATCTACACGTCACGTAATGAACATCTGCGAAAAAATTTTTTGATTTCAGCACAACGTGAATTTTTTATGATTTTTTAAAGTCTCCGAAATTTGCCGTCATTTTGGTCCACCATTCCCATTAGTCTCCTCTCGGTTAACAAAGGATGCGTGACGTAGATTAAGGAACACATAACTTCAAACAAAGGAACTTGTGACTTCAAACAAAGGAACTGTGACGTACATTAAGGAACATGTGAGCCCGTTGGCCTTCTTAACAGCGGGACGGGTATACCACAAAAAAAATAGGATTTTGAAGATTTGAAATATTCATAAAAAATTCACGTTTGGTGAAATCAAAAAATTTTTTCGCAGATGTTCATTACGTGAAGTGTAGTTTTAGATACGAAAATAAAAAATTTTAGGTTATGGGCACTTTAAGAATAATGGTAGCCAACTAGCCAAAGTCTAGTAAATATTCAGTTTTGTGGATTTTTGTTTTCATTGTAACTGAAGCACCAGACAGAACCAAACTGAAAATTATTTCCGATGAATGGCAAAAGCAAAATAATTAATTGAGAACAAAAACTGAAATATAGACTGTACACAGATATCTCAACGTTTTTCCGTACATTAGTACATTCATAAGGTGTTATCTTCTCTATATTTTTTGGTATGTTAGGATATTGTAAGGTGCTGGTAAAACTGATCAAGTTGTGTTTTCAATATTGTAGTTTTTTTTTCTTAACCAGTATGACACATGTTATTGTCCCCACCCCCTGTACAATTCAGGCTGGTAAAAAATTATTTTGGCTAGTGAATTCAAACTTGTCACTAGTCACTAGGCTAGTAACCCGACAAGTTACATGTAGTCTTGAGCCCTGATTTGACAAACTTTGTTCATGCGATGAACTTTTTTCAAGCTGCGGAGTGCAACCAACCGTGCATGAAGTGGGTTGATTTTCAAGTTATTTCAAAGGATCTCTGGGAACAATAGTACAGTGGTACATGTATCTGGGGGATTTAATCCACTTTCAAAAACTGGGTCCTAGGTTGTACATAGATAAACTGTGTTACCTAAAGATGCAACTGTGTTGAACATGAGTGCTGCAACCAACTTAGCAAGCTGACCATTTGACCATAATACCTTCTGTTGCAAGGTTAAAATCATCCCGTGAGATTTAACTACAGTGCATGTTCTATTTTTTGATAACTATTTTTGATGATTAATTTAGGGTTGCTGGTGATGTTATAGCCGGTGTGGTTACCAAGTGTCTAAATGCCAGACCAAAAACCAAAGAAAAGGGAATTAATATTATCCTAATGTACATTGAGGTTGAGAAACAAGATGTTGTTCAGGTAAGAGGACAAAGAGACCAAGTAAAGCTTCAAACATTAAAAATATTTAAAAATTTTTGTTGTCAGTTGCTTTGCTAGTTGTGAGAATCTTTGTACTTGAATTATGTGTTCTTTCTCTTAACAGGAGGAAGTATTAAAAGGACTTGAGAACAAACAGCCAAAAGTTGTCGCTGCTTGCACAATGGTGCTACGGCAAGCTATCAAGTAAGTTCTGGAATGCATATTTCAGCCCTTTAAATTGCATTTATTAACATGTGATTTGTAGGTTTGTAAACTGTGTGTAATGTTGAGTATTTACACAGGGTTGCTATGGGTTTTTTTTACTTGGGAATCATATTCAACTCTCTTTGGTCTTACAGGCAAAAGTCCTAGGGAGAAGGGATGGTGTAGCAGTGAGGGCACTTGCCTCCCACCGATGTGACCCAGGTTTGATTTCTGGACTCGGTGTCATGTGGGTTGGGTTTGTTGTTTGTTCTCGTCCTTGCCCCGAGGGTTTTTTCTCCGGGTACACTGTACAGTACTGCTCAGAGATAAGCGAACCATCAAACCCGTTGGCCACGCATTGACAAAGAAGAGCCAATGTTAATTTGCTAACGTGTTAGCCAGTGCCTTATTATATTTATTATATTTATTATAGTTATTCACTTTCCACCTCCAGCTTGTTTTCTTTTGTGCTCTTTCTTAAAGCGACACAAAAGACGCTTCAACCGACCTGCATCGCTTGTTGAGTCACTAGTTGAAAAGACATGCGGCACGAATAATAAAACACGAGAATGTTTGATCGAATGAAAGCGCTCCTAATATCAGCTGAGTGAACAGTTTCAAGAAATCTTCATGAAAACCTTTCACTGGGAAATGCAAAGATGAATTAAGACAAATATTAGAATTGTTTAGGCCTTTGTGTAGGCCTTTTGTTATGCAAAATGACTTTGAAGTGTGATCTACTAATGAGCTTCACAAATGCGTTAGCATTTTGCGTGGCATCACAAACGCTAATGCGTTGGGTTCTAAACGCAAACTAGTTTACTCTGTGTGGTCAACGTGTTTGATGGTTCTCTTATCTCTGAGCGGTACTGTACTCGGGTTTTACCTCCATTCTCAAAAACCAACATTTCCAACTTTCAATTCGATCTGGAAGCCAAGCGCCACAGGTTTGTCAGTCACAAAACTGTTAAGTGTTGCCCACATTAAACAAAGTCAATTTATTTTTTTATTTTATTTGGTCAGTAGAGATGTACCCTGTAAATGCTTTTGTCCAGTAACATCAATGACAAATGAATGAGAATTTTGTCATGGATTCTATCATTTGATAATATCAGTTTATTAATTTATGTGTTATTTTTTTTCAACAGTGAGTTTGGTGGTAAAGTGTTTAGCCTCAAACCTATAGTCAAAGTTTTACCCAAGCTGTTTGATCACAGTGATAAATCAGTCAGAGAAGAGGTATGATGTAATTGCCAATCATTTTAAATGTTTAGTTTTGTAAATTATAGTCATACATGTATTGTTTATTTGAGTGGATGTGATTAATGTTTAATACAGGCCAAAGCCCTGGCAGTTGAAATATACAAATGGATAAGAGACATCATCAAGTCGCAACTACAGAATATCAAACCTGTCCAGGTTAGTGTTTAACAAAGTTTATTACTGCTCAACACCTGACATGCATCATTGATTTATGAACGCATGTGGGAGGTTTGCTAAATCACATTGCCTGTTTTGAAAACCCTATAATTTTGCTTTGTGAAGTAATTTAATTGTATTAAGTAATACAGGTAGGTAGGTAGGTAGGTAGGTAAACTTTATTTAGACACAGTATCAATTCACAATACATGCTCTTCCATCGAGCCGTGTTTTTAACAACAATAGATTAAGTACTTAACTAATTTAAATTATCTAACTAAATTAATTTTCTATATAAAATTGTATTAAAAAACGATAAAAACTATCCTTTATTAACTATCATTAAATTAGATAAAAATTAAATACATGATTTAAAAGAGCTAAGAGTAGGCTGTATCTTAGCGCTCAAAGATAAGCTGTTCCAGAGGACAGAACCGAATTGAATTTCTTAGATTATGTGAGTGAACACTGGATGTAGCTTTAAAAACACTGTTTAGACAAGTCGGAGAAAGATTGTGGAGAGTCTTAAAGAGAATAATTGCTAGTTGCTTTGAACGCCATCGCTCCAGAGAATCCTAACCAAGGTCACCGAGTAAAGTGGAAGATCTAACATTTAAATCAGAGAACGTGATTAAACGTGCAGCCCTATTTTGGAATATTTGGAGTCTAAATAATCTAATATAGTCTAATATATTTAATTTCAGTCCCAAGAAGAGAATATAAATGTAATAATAATTATTATTGTTATGTAATTGACATACCAGTATACATGTATTACACCATTAATGGTTGTTGAAAAAAAAAAAAAAACTGATCATCTTCTCTTTTAGTACACATGCTTAATATGTTATCACTGAAAATTGAAAAAGAAGCTAATCTGTGTAATGCAAATAATTATATACATCTGTTGCAAGCGTCATGCATTATTGATTGAATATTTGCCATTACTTCATGCCAAATAATGCTGGCTTCAATAAAATATGAACCATGTAATTAATATTTAAGTGATTTTAGGAAAAAAAATGTTTTATGTTGGGTGTTCTTCCAAACCACAGATTTTATAATCAGCTGTTCGCAAAACAACTGCTCTGATTTTATGAATAATTATTTTCAAAAGGGTGAATGTCATTTAGAGAAAATGAGTTTTAAGATGAAATATTATGAGTTTCATTTTCTAACCAAGGACAAAATCTGAAATGGTTGATTTCTGGATGAAAATAATTGGCTATTGAGTAAGTTCCATTCTATGGAGTGAAGGAGGAGGAATTTTGTTGAAATTTATCTGTTTGTAAATCTGGTTTGTGATCACAGTCATGGAGATTATTATTGGCAGTGTGCTGTTTAAGGCTTTTATCAAAGGGGCAGAAAAATCATCATGCAGTGCAAAACTAAGGGTCAGAAAAACTGAAATTGCACCGGCACCAGGGGATTTCTCTTCTGAGAAACCACGCCACAACTCGCCTGGTACACCAGTAGAAAGGCTTTCTCTCAAAACCACGGTAATTTTAACCTTATATTGATTGTGTTGGCAAACTTTCAAGATTTATTAAGTAAAAAGTTTTATTACTTCATCGTCCTTTTCGGAATTTTGTGCTATGGATCAAATTTGCCTACATTAATTTGTCTAGAATCAACAGTTTTTCCTATTGTTAAATTAATTTTCACGGAGGCCGCCATTTTGGGGTTATGATTATAAAATAATAATTGTAACTTTATTAATTTTATTACTTATGCAAGAGTCCTTCTTCTGTTGTCAATACACGACTAATAACTACTGCTATTTCCTATTCATCAAAAATGGCAAAATCTGAGAAACTAAAAATATAGGATTTTAGTTCTCCCAAACACCCTCGAGTGTGCGATGGACAATCCTGAGGGAAGTAGTAATACTCCTTTAATAACTTGTTGCTTTATTCGACAGAAACCTACAGTAGCTATGTTCTGGCTCTGTGGAACTCTGTTTATAGTGGACGAGCACTTACCGTAGCTATCCAGCTAATTCACAGGCATGCCACTCAAATATGGAAACAAATATTGCAAATTTAACATAATAATATTATGTTAAGAATCCCAACTGGTGGAAGACAGACCAGTTGGCTATTTATTTTAAAATCTAGATTGGTCATAGAACGTGAAATACGTAGTTGTGTAATTCTCCCTTGTCTCTATGGTTTTTCAGTTGAAGGAGTTGGAAGAAGAATGGGGCAAACTGCCACCAGCCCCGCCCGCCCCTACCAGATTCACAAGAAGCCAGCAAGCAAAAATGGCCGAAGGTGTGGTAGCAGCTCCAACAGGTGGCGGAGGAGAAGAGGAATCAGCTACAGATGGAGGTGTGCTACTTTAAATGCATAATGCCTCTTCTTTTCATGACCGTCTTCAGGACATGTGATTTAAAATTTTGAACTTGTTTTTGTAGGAGGGGGTGTTCCTGAGCAGGAAGCCATTGATCCGTATGAGCTTATTGAAGCAGTTGAGATTCTTTCTAAACTTCCTAAGGACTTCTATGAAAACTTGGTTAGTGTTAATCGTTATAAGTAGATCAATATAATAATGTATTTATTTCTCATAAGGGTCACTTGAAAGTGACGTCCACACTCAGATCTGAGAATCAGCCAGAGGTGAGTATGGGCAAATGTCTCCTGGAGTGTGGTATAGGTTCAAGGAAGAAGGCTGGGGCATTTTGTTGTCATGCATGTTGAGGGCAAGTTTGACCTTCAATACAATATCTCTTGGACACTGGACACATTGCCAGTCTTAAGGCTGGTAATTTTTACTAGCAATGAACCTTTAATTAGAGATGTAAGTTCTAATGAAACGGAGCCACAAGAATCAGGTTTTCATTTTCTTTTGATTGTGCTTATAACTCCATCGCTTATGATCCAGTGAAAACTAGATTGTCCGAGTTACAAGGATTAGCGAATTACAATGTAACCAATGACAATTCCCATCCCTGCTTATGACTTTGACAATCTAGTTTTTACTAGATTGTAAGTGATGGAATCATAAGCACAATCGGAAACTCTGCTAATAATAATAATAATAATAATAATAATAATAATAATAATAATAATAATCTTTATTTCTTAAGATAAAATCACATATCCTAAGTTACAATATAAACTAAAACAAAAAAAGAAAGAACTATTTACATATCATATCTAAAAATTATTCTGTTACTGAAACCGTTCTTATACCTGTCAGTGTAGATTCTAGGAACATAGACTGACTTATTTCTAAGATTGTACCTCCTGTTCTTTTCCTTAGGTAAAAACTGGAAGAACGGGCATTCAATCTTTTTTTGTAGAGTGTCTTATCTGCCTTCTCTAGCAAATCCCTGATATTTACATTTTTTGGACATAAAACTCCGTTGTTTTCACTAGATACGCTTCTGATTATGACTCCGACTCCGTTGCTAGTGAAAACCAGCCTTAAGTTATAATAATTTATTTACTTTAATTGAATTTGCAGGAAAACAAGAAATGGCAGCTGAGAAAGGAAGCACTGGAGGCACTTGAAAAACTTGTTTCTAATCCAAAACTTGAGGGAGGCCAGTACGGAGAACTCATGGGGGCATTGAAGAAAGTAAGTATGGTCGTCTTTACATGTACAGGGTTCATACGGTCATGGAAAAACCTGGAAAGTCATGGAATTTGAGTGTGCATCATGGAAAATTATGTTCATACAAAATCGATCACTAAGGCAGCATACGTTGTGGGAATAAGAAAGCAAGATGAAAAATTAAAAAGTGAAAAAAAATCAGGCGAGTCAGGAAAAACTGCCTAACTCTACGTTGTGGAAAATTTGAAAAGGTCATGAAAAGTCATGGAATTTTAAAATCTGAAAAGAGTATGAACCCTGATGTATATCCTTTATGCCCCGGATCAAAGGACAGCGGAGTTGATTAGAGTTTAAACCCAGTGATAGAGCATGAGAGTCAATGGGAGTGCTATCCTGTTCAAGGTGTTTAGGGAGTGGGAAGCAATGTTTACAGGAATTCCCTCACCTTGTTCTCTTTCACCTCTTTGCACGCCACCTATCTTTCCCTCCCCACCCTGAACACCTGGAACAGGCTATAAGAGTGTATAAGAGCTGACAGCCACACAAGAATGAGAGATTTTAAAAACTATTGTTGATTCTGTTGAACATTATCTTTGGTAGACTGAAGTTCATTGACAGTGTACAAGAGTTGATGAAAATTGTACGTGATGGGGCATTCTAAAAAGTCTAAAAGGGTTATCCACTAAGATAGTGTAGCCAAACTTCCATTTAGTTTGAAACCAGAGATGGTTGTTGGGGTTATTGGTCCATTCATGGTCGAGAAATAACTCCAAACATTTCCATTTTCAACAAAACATGGTGGGTCTGAAGGCCTTCTAGGTTCCTCTGGACAAAGCTGCTAAAATACAAAACTTGTATTTGGTCTCGTAAATGTGATGGAATGACTTTGTCTTGTTTGAGCAATGGTTTCAGATTGCCCCCCCCCCAAAAAAAAACAAAAACAAAACAAAAACAAAACAACAAAAAAACATGGCTACCAATCACTTGAAATAACCTTCAAAAACTCCATTTCATTGTGTGTCATGTGACATAATACTTCAGTCAGTTAGTTATTTCAGGGTGCTGGTAGTGGTATCCTTTAATTATTATATTTATATTTAATTTATTTATTTAAACATCTCTGAGTACAATAAAGCTTTGTTTTTTGTTTGATTCTTGGAGTATTTGGTGGCCTTGTCAAGGAATTTATATGTCTGCCCCACCTCTTTGAAAGTGGAGAACAGGGCACAAAATTAACCTTTTTCTCAAGGAGACATTTGGCTCCTAAATATTTCAAAGTGGTCGCCAAGTCCAAAAATATTGACATAGACAAATGAGAGCACAAGCGACTAGGAATATTCTGAGCTTGCAATATGCACTGTTAGCAAAAGGGACAGTTGAATGTACAATACACAATGTAGCCTCTGAAATATCCAGGATGGCGGATACAAACCTTGTCATTCGCACCGATTTACTTGCCCTCAAGTTTAATTTAATTGCACAATACATAAAGGTAGGAAGGGAGGGAGGTGCATGTGGGAAGGAGGCTTTTCTCTGAGACTTCTTTACTTTATGTGATGGATTTACACCACAACTGTTTTTCATTCAAATTGTTTTGTTTTCAGATTATTTGCAAGGATGCTAATGTTATGGTTGTAACTCTAGCAGCCAAGTGTGTTGGTCTGTTAGCTACAGGACTGCGCAAAAAATTCACACAGTATTCCTCGATGATAACCTCTCCCTTATTAGAGAAATTTAAGGAGAAAAAACCAAATGTTGTTGCTGCTTTGAGAGAAGCTATTGATGCTGTTCTCCTCACAGTAAGAAATGTTTATTTCTATAATAACTGTGATTGCAGGGTTCTCAATAACTTTTTAATCAATTGTTCCATTTCGGTTAACAGCCCTAACAATGTGGCACATGGCCGAAAGGTCTAACTAAACTTTGTATTGAAACACCTTGATTCGCAGCTGTAACACTTTTTGATAGTGACACCCCTTACTGGTCAATTTATCCTCGAGGCCGGAATTATGATTATCATAAAATATTAAGTGCCCATGAATTTATGATTACAATAATTTTGTGGCACAACAGTAGAAACCGAAGAAAGACTTAGTTCTAATCAACGATCTCGGCAAAATACAAAATACTCGGCAAAATCGCATCACGGCACGCAAAGGATAGTGTATAGGTGAGTGACTGTATCATTTTGTGAAATAGAATAATTATGTTTCTTCATTAGTATGATCTTTTATTTTACCCGAGACAGCTCACACAGTTGTTCCAGTGTTTTCGTGAATTACCGTCGTCCATCTTGGATTAGTCGAATATTCCAATACTTTTGTGCTACTGTTGTGCCACAAAATTATGGTAATCATAAATTCATGGGCACTTAATATTTTATGATAATCATAATTCCGGCCTCGAGGATAAGTTGCACTGGTGTAACAGGTTACGGGTTCAACTGAGAACACTGGATTGCTTGAGAAATAAAAAACACCACATAACTCTAGTATCATAACTATGGGAAAGATGTGACCACTGAGCTACAATGAGACTTGTGGCGTGCTTGGTCATATACTAGGTTCATCTATGGCATGTGTCCTACATGATGCTGATCCTAGCAGTACGCAGGACGCATGTCATGCATGAACTTGGTATATGGCCTATTTGCCATGAGTCTGACTTGTAGCGCAGTGCAGGACTCGAAATTCAAAAAAATTTGCAATCGCAATTTGCGAGTAATTCCTAAAATTTAGTCGCAAGTTCAACAATTTTAGATGCAAAAAAAATAAGATTTCTACTACTACCTGAACCGGAAATGTGAAACAGTGTGCCCATGATACACTCCTTGGAAACTGCGTTAATTTAGCATGAAATCGACGATGAAGTCACACAACATTCAACATGAATTTCGCAGGATTTTTCGGATAAAATTACTACTACCAGTTATAGGTAAGACAGTTTAGACCGTTCCTTTAATTAATAGCTAGGCCGTAAAACAGTCGCAAAATCGTGACTAATAGATCAATTTTATTTTAGGCGCAAAAGCAAAATCTTTAGTCGCAAATGCGCCCGATACAGGCGCAATTTCGAGCCCTGCAGTGGTTAAAGCATCTGACCGGTGTAAAGAAAGTCATAGGTTCAAATCCTTTCAGGGACTCAGTTTTGTTTTCTTTGTCCCACGCAGTGACATGATGAACATTTTAACATTTTCCATCTCTCTTTAGTTATTACCCTAGTATGTTGTTTCTATAGTCACCTCAATTAAACCTCTTTCCCTTCTGTTTTGTATGGCATCATGTCTTAATAATATCTTTTTTTTAAATCAGACTAACTTGTCGGCAATGCAAGAAGACGTGTTAGCAACTCTAGAAAGCAAGAACCCTTCAGTAAAAGAGGAGACTGTCAGATTTCTGACTCGTTGCTTTTGCAAGAGCACACCTGCAGCACTCCCTAAGACTTTTCTGAAACCAATTTGTAGCAGTCTACTAAAGGTGAGATGTTAGACAGCTGTAAATGAATGAAAGTCATGTCACTACCAGGTGGTATTCATATGGGTCTGATTTATCAAAAAAAAAATTGAATTTGGAAATGATGTTTTAAGACCCTTTTTAAGACCTTTTTTTGGTCAAAACTACATGTATGCTACAATACCTAAACTTATTTGTAAGACAATGTTAAAATACCAGAAGAAAGTGCTCAACCATTTCTTGAAAGAGGAACAACACCATATATCAGCCCTGTTCCATCCCCACTCCCTAGTGTATGAATTTGTACTAACCTACTCTGACATAACATCTATAAATGGTCTGAGGACCTTGCTGTCACTGTGCCAGCTTGCTAGGCCATGGCAGATGAAGCTGGGGTTGAGATGTTGGGGCCAGTCTTGTGTGTCCATGTATATGTTGTAGTTAATTTTTTATCTCAGTTAATTTTTATTTTCCATTGTTTTTGGGTATGGTAATATATGCTAATGAATTTGAAACAAAGGAAAAACAAAAATTACCTGAAATAAAAAAATTAACTACAACACAATACCAGGGTTGTTATAAAGTTTTGAAGTAGCCGACTGTATTTTTGGAGCAGGCAGCCTAGGTTGGGGAAAAGACCATCTCTTCTAAAGAACAGCCCAGCTGAGTAGCCGGCCGAGATAACAAAGAAGGTGGTGATTTTCGCCGGCAGCCGGCTACTTTTGACAACCCTGATATACGTCCCTTCAGTTTCACCAAGTCCTGCAGCAATGGGGAAGGGGCGAAAACAGCAGGTGGAATACGACACGGGAAGCCACAGTCCTAATCCTGCATACAGGCAGCTCTGGTGTATGGGCCATTTGATGTTCACGCGGGTGTTGGAGGGAAGGGGGAAGAGATAGTAAACCCAGGATGGAGTCTTGGTCCAGTATGATTTATATTGTAACCATTACTGGGGAGTTTTATTGACAGCTCTGATAAACATTCATGAGCAAGTTCTTGTATTGCAGAGGATGGATGACACGTTTGGCCCTGTAAGAGATGCAACTGCTGAGGCATTAGGAACACTGTTAAAGGTTATGGGTGAAAGACCTTTAAACCCATACATTGAGCAGCTTGACAAAATTAAGATGGACAAGGTACATATGATGCAATGAGTCTTGTGAATTACAGTGTGATGCGCCTTTTATACCGTGAGCACCCGACAAACTTTTTTTAAGAGTTTCTATGATATCGCCATTTTATTCTTATAATCATTTGAATTCGTAACTGCGGGTACGTGTTAAGCGATAAAGTGAATAGACTCTTCGTATCTTGTTGCTATTTGTACATTCCTGTGATAAACACGAAGGGACAAGGTTTCATTCCATCATGCTCAACTTTGTGAGGTGTGCATGTCAAATGAATTTGCGCTCTCTGATTGGCTAACTTGTCAAAAAGTTTGTTGGGTGCTCAGACACAGTAAGGCGCATTGCACTGTAAAATATGCTATTTCCTATCTATAACTTAACCAGAATGTTTTTATTCCTCCCTGACAAGTTTCAGTTTCATAGTAACCGCTAGATGTTATAACAGTACACGGTGCTTGACTTGATTAGCCTTTCAGCCAGATTTTGTTCAAACTGTAGTTTGCTGTTAATCCATGAGATTACAAATAAAAATATCATCAGGGTACATCTTTGTTTAATTAATTTTTTTGTCAGCATCATTAACCATAATCCAAGACAAAGGAAAGTAAACTAAAACAAGGTCACACATTCCATGATTTTCACAGATAGTTCATTATTTTATGTTTGCCCAGACATACTGCTTGGAATCCAATCATCTGTAAATTCAAAACATTATAAAAAAACGTTTTCTCTTTTCTCTCCGAAATTAACTACTAAACCTCTATAGACCTGTGGAATTTTTAATTGACTACATGACTTCTGTTCTACTCTTTAAGATTTGACACATCCAAGCAGCTTTCTAACAGCATCATAATTTGTTCTGTAGGTGAAAGAGTGTGCTGAGAAGGCAGAGATAAGTGCCAAACCTGCTACTGGTGGGTCTGCGAGCGCCGCTGCTAAGCCAGCTAATGCGGCTGCATCAAGCACAGATGGTGGCAAGAAAGAGGCAACTGCCAAAAAACCAGCACAGAAACAGGCTAAACCTGCTGCTGAGTCTGCTAAACCAGGAGGAGTAAGTGTACATTTCCTGATTCATGCAATGGATGTTATTTGGCTGACTGTGTTTGTTGCTGTACATACATTCCTTTGATGACATAAAATAGAAAGAGCTGAGTGATTTTGCTAGCTCGAAACCTATGCCTGGCTTAAATATTTACCGAATCCCGTGGATTTTCCTGTTGGCCTGGTGGATTATATCCTTTGCTTGCCTGATGGGCAGGTAAATTTTTTTTTTTTGCATCATAGTTTGAAAAAAATGTAAGGAAATTTAAACACAATTATAATAGTGACACAGACCCTTGAGCTAGTACATCCTATTTTTGGTGAAGCTGGAAAATTTATTTTCACATTCTGATCTTTTAATCTTGACTAACTTGTTTATAACAATCATGTGCTCTTAGCCACCAAGAAAGAAGCCAGCCTCATCATCTGGTGGAGGAAAAACAGCTGCTAAAGGAAAGAAGAAGGCGTCTGTGAGTGCCCATGACAGTGAGGAACCAACCGAGCCAGAAATGTCGGTAAGAGACTTGTATTCCGGTCCTTAATAGGTGGTGATAATGTAGATGATGTGCTCAAGGAACATTTATTACTAACAACAATGAAGAAATCAGTTGTTAATGTTACAAAATTTATGTGAGCAAGGAGTGAATAATTAACTTGTGCAAGTCTGCACATAAAATTAATTATTTTAAACAATCAAAATGATTTGGAGAAACAGAAATACAGTTGTTGCCATGTCAAGCTTGAGATTTTGTAGAAGTGGTGGTAGTTCATTCCCTGTCTTTTATAGGCAAATCTTTGTTTACAATATTATTAGTCTTTTTAGCATAATATTATATGCCTCATTGTCGTATGGAGCTAATATTGAAAGGAAGGGCATAGCACAATTAGCTTTCTCTGGAAATTCAAGCTTGATATATGAGATACTCTTTGTGCAATGCTGTTTTAAAGCTTGACCCATGTATGACATGTTAATCCATGGGTACAAGTGAATTAATGAACAAAATACTGTAAGTGGGATAACATACAGTAGTGAGGTATACAAAGAGTATGCCATACAGGGGGAGGGGGGTAGTAATACTCCTAGTAGTTGATTTCTTAGTGCATTTAAAACTGGAGCTGAGCACTGGCAGTGTAGCCACTAGTATAGGGTGATACAGTCACTGCTCTCGAAATTGGATACTAAGATAAGTGGACAGCTCTTCTTTTGGCCGCCTTGACAAAACCTTGTTTGAATTCTCTTCTTACGAGAGTCATTCCTGTCAGCGGCCAGCTCCACTGTGTTACAGACAATTTTTCTGCTTCTCGAAGGTGTGTGCTTACAGGAGCGATTGTATTACTTTACGTGAAAACTTTGTAATCTAAACATTCATTTTAGCCAGAAGAGGTGGATGCTAAAGCCGCAGAGATTATTTCTGAAGCTGTGCTGAAACAACTGTCAGACACTAACTGGAAGGAGAGGTTGGCTGGTATAGAAGCCTTGACTGAGGTGACTATGATTGTGTGGTACTGTTTTATAAACAAAAACAAATATGAAGATTGAGTGTCAATTTATTTTACAGAGAATTGTACAATTTTTAATATCCCATTTACTGAACAGTGCAAATTGTTTTTCTTTTCAAGTGGTCCAAATGAGTTTTTATTGTTTATTATTTTTTGACAGCTTGTTAAAAGTATGGAACCAAATACTTCTTCACAAGTCCTAATAAGAGTTCTAGCAAAGAAACCAGGCTGGAAAGACACTAATTTTCAGGTAATATTTTGATGATTTACAGGGCTGTCACTAATTTTTCAAATTAAGGTAGGAACGTGAAGAAAGCAGCCAGGAAAAACTGGTTTGTGGCATGGTTAGTGTTTTGTGTTTCTACCCAAGTAGCTGGAGAAAATCTCCGGTCCCGCTATTGACAGTCCTGGATTTAGGAGGTGGTTTTCAGTCTGTGGATGAAATCCCGACAGTGTGGCCATTCAAATGAAAGCTACATTGTATTGAGCAGTTCTTTTCTGTTGTGTTGCCTTTTATGCTGTACAAGGCGGTTCTACATGTAACCAGTGTTCTCACCAGGATTTTGCCTTGGGGAGTCGCAGGGCCCCCTCTGCTGAAAAATAGGGGCCCTGTAAGAATATTAGAGGGACAAAGTCACTCCAAAGGTTTGTTACATGAAGTACCTACCTGATCCAATATGGCGGACAAGATTTTTACGATTTGATAGCAATGCTTACGCAAACCTTCACCACGTATGTGTGACCAATGCGCTGAGGGTAAAAGCAATAGAATTAAAGGCTTTAAATTTTTTGATAAATGTTTTTATTCATTTGAACAAGCAAAATGCTGGGGTGTTCGATTGACCATTAAGCTACTCAAAAACATTGAAAAACATTGACTTGAAGCTTGCTCCTGCGCCCTAATGGGCCCTAATGCTCATCTTCTTCAATTTTTTTTTTGCGGGAATCCCTCAAGGCTGCGGCCTGGTGAGAACACTGTGTAACTTTTGTGTCTGGGGATGAAATCCTACAGTTCAGGCATTCAAATGAAAACTATTGAGCAATACATGTATTTTCTGTGGTGGTACTGTTTATTGTGCTGTACAAGGTGGTTCTAACCTTTAAGTCCGTGGTTGTAATCCTGAAGTTTAACCATTCAAATGAAAGCTATTGAACAGTACTTTCCTGTGGTACTGTTTATTGTGCTGTACAAGGTGGTTCTAACCTTTAAATCTGTGGTTGTAATCCTGAAGTTTAACCATTCAAATGAAAGCTATTGAGAAATACAATGGCTGTGGTGCTGTCTATTAAGCTGTACAAGGTGATTCTTTTAAACTTTTGAGGATGTGGATGTAATCCTACAGTGGCCATTCAAATGAAAGCTAATGAGCAGTACTTTCCTGTGGCATTGTCTATTATGCTGTACATTGATTCTATTAAACTTTTGAGTCCAAGATGTAATCCTACAGTGGCCATTCAAATGAAAGCTGTTGAGCAGTACTATCCTGTAGTATTGTCTATTATGTTTTATACAATGAACTGAATACTACACGCTCTGTGATTGGTCGTTGCCTCTGATCTATCAGAGCACAGACACTCAGCTGACATCATAGAAAAAAAGTTTGCTTTGTTTTGTCCTACATCAAATTTTGGTGCACAGTTTTAAAAATGTTTGCGAGATTATTCTGGATTGAGCAAGTGAAAGTCTAGAAAAATGTTTAGCAGGAGCTATTTACGAGAAAGAAAAAGAAGAAACCAAGAGAAAAAGTGTTCTTGGCCACTTGAAAAATACCTAAACTGGAACAAATCTATGAACACTCAAGCACTATGAGGCAAGTTCGCAATTTACTCTACTTTCTACTTTAATTTCTGTTCATTGTATAAAATAAAATAATAGATTCCATTTTGCTGTTTGTCTGTTCAGTTATAGATTACAGAAGACGTCAAAATGTGGTTGAACATCATTGACACACTCGCCTGTGGCCCTTGTGCCACTTTTTTGTTCTTACCACATTGTGAAGTCATCTGTGATCTATAACTGAACAGACACAGCCAAATGGAATCTATTTGTTAAGTACAAGGTGGTTCTAACTTTTCAGTCTGTGGAGATCCTTCATTGTGGCCATTCATTCTATCTATCAAATGAAAGCTATTGAGCAGTACTTTGTTGTGGTGTTGCCTATTTTGCTGTATATTTTATTGGTAGATTGTAGTTATGTTTTCACTTTTTTATTTAAGACATCATCTGTTTAAAATTTCAAGACCCCCCTCCATAAAAAAAAAAATTCCCCAGGACCCCCCCCCCCCCCCTTTTGCAGTGGCTAAAATTTCAGGTCCCCCCATTTTCTCACCCATCCCCCCTCCCATAAATAATGAACAGTCCCTAGGTGGTTCTAACTTTTGAGTCTGTGGATGAAGTAATAATTTGTATAGGAAATCGTTTGAACTACTCGTGCATTTCGTGATTTATGGGCACGAGTGATGTTTTGAAAGTTCTCAAAATTGCACGAGCCGCTTCGGCGAGTGCAATTTGAGAACTTTCAAAACATCACGAGTGCCCATAAAATCACGAAATGCACGAGTAGTTCATACCATTTCTTGTTTATAATATTCTCAACAAAATTTTGGTGAGGCTGTCACAATACACTGTGCGCGACTTTCAACTTTCACTTTCGTGCAACTTTCGTATTGCACTTTATAACCTAATTTGCACTCTATAATCTATGTATGCATTCGTCATTGACCAATCAGAAACTGTATATTTTGTTGAGTATATTATATAATTATAAATATAGCACTTGTATCATAAAGTTCAAAGGCACTTTACAAGATAAAAACATTCAAAATATTCTATCCTATAGTGTGACTATTAAAATGAAAGCTATTGATAAGTACTCTTCTGTGAAGCTGCTGTTCAAGTCTTTAATCAACTATTAATAATGTCAGGTAAAATTTTTAGTACATTGTAAGAGCATATTAAAATTTTGCATTTATAGGTTTTGAAGGCCAAGTTTGCGTTGTGTCAGCACATTGCACGGACAATGAAGTCCTTTTCAAAGCGCAGTGCTTTCTATGCTCTTGATGGGTTGGTGGACAAAATTGGAGACATCAAGGTGATGTACCCTAGCTTGGTTTAAACCTTGCTTTATCATGCTGTGTTCACTACTGGGGTGAAATATGTTCAGTCTGATAATGAATGAAACATGTGAACCCTCCGACGTTCAAGGTTAACATGTTTCATTCATTATCGCGACGACTTTTGTGCGCTGTGCACTTGCATGCACTAGGAAAAGACTGGAACTAGAAAGACAGCAACTGTTTCTGGGTAAAAAAAAATGGCGCCCAAGAAGAAGGTAACTGAGAAGCAGTCTCATGAAGATGATTTACCCGGGATTTACTGTCCTTAAATTCATATCAGACGGTATTCTGTCTGTTGGAATTCCGTCTGTGACATGTTTCCCATCTTCTAATATGAATTCGGCCATTGTTGGCACATGCCGTCTTCAGGAGCTGTTTTTTTATTGTTTAGATTTTACAAAATTTGTAAAGTTTGGCAACAGCCGGTTGCTATAATGGTAACAAGACATGACATCATAAGTAGCATGAGGTCAAGCCATTTTTGAAAAAAAAGGCGTGTTTTCACCTTGTTTTGGTGGGAAAAAAAACATAAAATGCCACCAAAAGCAGCAAAATGTTTAATTTATTGTATTATATTTTGCAACTTTAGCAAATAATATTTGCAATTTCTGCATTTTCCGGATAAAGTTGAATTTTTAGTAACATCCAAGATGGCAGCCACATTGCCTGCCATTTTGGATGACGTCACGGCCCCTCATCAGTGCTACAACCCATAATAGTTACCTTATCTTGTGGAGCACATCACAGGTTATCTATTAGATGTAAAATATTTTTGAAATATTGTAACACTGCAGACCCCTGCAGTGTTACACTGTGCACTTACCACAGTGGGGGTATAAGTTTGCGTGTACGTCCAAGGATTAAACTAAGAAAAGTGTTCTTTGTGTTAGGCTTATTTGCTCAAATCGCTTACCAGTACTGCTAGCAAAGGCATGAAGCACTGAAACTCCGAAAGCGTGGGCAACATGTTTTATTATTAATAAAAAGATGTTTACATGTACTCTGAACATGTTTCGATGCTGATATGAACGCAGCACTGATCAGTCACATAGACTGATGTCAATATGATCAGATATATTCATGTACCGGTATAACCTTTATAAGTTAGACCAGTTTGACCTTGCTTATTTACCTCAACAGTTAAAAGATGTAAGCAAGGAGACACTCACTACATTTGCTGAAATGATATCACTGAACTACATTAGTTTAAAGGTAAGTGGAAATTTAGCAGAACTATACTCTGGATTCTAATGTTCTTCTTGCTGTTTCTAAGCCTTGAACATCGAAATTGAACTTTGTGTTTACATCAATTTGTATTTGGGAACTTTACAGGTTTCAAAACATGCTGGTTCTCAGAAGAATCCTAAGGTGCTGGCTGAGTCCCTGAACTGGCTATCTGATGCTGTCAAGGCATTTGGATTCAAGTAAGTGTGTGGTTTGGCACATTACACCTTGAAACTCTGGAGAGGGACTCCCTATGATGTAGCCTGTCTACAGCCTCCCTCTCCCCTCAGGCAAAACAGAGAAGGGGTGGATTGCTGATGGAGGGGGTATTGGATGGATGGAAGCTTTGGTAGGGTGGTACCCCTTGGTCCCTCAAGCCCTGATCCTAGTCAAGGCAAAATTATTTGACTTTGGTACTCAATTAAGGAGTTGAGACTAATGTGCCATCAATCCCCCCCACCCCCCCCCCCCCCCCCCCGCCCACACACACACCCCTGCAGTCAAGCCCAATTTCAACAGCACCCTTTATATTCCCTGTGATATGGTCACTCACTGTCGCATTACCCATGGGATTTGTTTACCAAGTGACACAAAAATAAAGCCTGATTGCAGGGTAGTTTACGCCAATTAAGAATTTATACATTTTATACACACAATAAGTGCTGCCATTGTAGTTCTATTTTCGTAAGACTGTTATTTTATTGCATTTTTTTAGGATCGACCTCAAGCCTCACATTGCCTATGTGAAGGAAGCATTAACAAATACAAACCCAGTAAGGAGAAATTAGAAGTAGATCATTATTAATCTTGGTTAATTAGGCTGTTCTCCAAGAGATGAGTTGAGTACTGGTGGGTTAAGGTGCAAAAATGGGCACATCAACAAGGCCGACAAGAATGTAAAACAACCCACGAGGAAATCCTGCAAGTAATAATTACCATAAGGGGTGAGGAGGGGAGTGGGCCTGACTACCTAAATCAAGTTGTCTGGAGATTAACTTTGCTATGAAGTATTGTGGACGTTTTATTACCTAGTCACTAGGTTAGCATGGTTTGAACCCGGTCCCTGTATCTTGTCATTCTTGTAGACAAGAAGCCTTACTTGACATTGTCTCTGTTGTGCCACCCAAGTGTATAATATGGGTACCAATCAGAATGGACTGGTAGGGATTCACAACTTACAATGATTGGGATGAAGAGCAGGCATAACACTATAATAAGTAGGGGTGTAACGATTCATATTCCTTGCGATTCGATTTCGATTATTGCCTTTCGATTTCGAATATTTTGATTTGATTATGTAAATGTTTCTTGCAGATAGTTTTAGACTTATCTGTTGTACCGTCTTTAGCCGGAAAACCATAATATTTCCACACAGCTGATCTAAAGGTGCAGGCAGAATCACGATTGCTTGGTCGTTCGTCGCCATGTTTGAGAAAGTGACAATGAGTGTGTTGCACATGGTTTGCTTTATTTGGAAATTCTAAAGGGGTGGTACAAAGGCAGCAATTTTACCAGGCAACACAAAATGGCGCACGAACTGCCCGTCAGTCAAACACGCATATTTTAAAGAGTTCTGAATTCTGATTTCACAATATAATAACTCATTGAAGGCACCCTGGAAAAGGTATACAAAAATCGAACCAAAATCTAAACGTGGAAGCAAAGAATCGTGAATCGAACCGAATGGTCATAATCGCGATTAATCGAAAATTTGATTAATCTTTACACCACTAATAATAAGGGACTAGTAACTCTTGTAGGAGGGAGTGCTATGGCTCCTACATTAGCCATCTGGCTTCAGTTCATTTCTGTTGAGTTGGATATGAACTTTTCTTTACATTTAACTAACACAAAGTATTGGGAAACATAATTGAGAGAAACATAATTGAGAGATGCTGGTGTTTTCCATATCTCATTAAAAAATCAAAATGAAACTTGAGATGACTTCTCATGATCTTTTCAGGCTGTTCGTACTGCTGCCATTTCTCTGCTTGGAACCTTGCACATGTACGTGGGAGCAACTCTGAGAGTGTTCTTTGAGGATGAAAAGCCTGCACTCGTACAGCAAATTGATGCTGAGTTTGAAAAGGTGAGTACTGTATGAGCCCAGAAAGGAAGAGAGGGCCTGATACAATAACTTTAACAATATTAATATTATTTTCTTGCAAAGCAAGGTTTGTACCGGTAAATTATTTTGTCGCGTGTGGATCGCTTTAGGGTGGTGGAATCTTGGGTTGCCTTTACATAGGTATTATGTTGTGGTTCAATTTTTCCATTAGTTTGAGACACATTTATTTCTATTATTTTTTAAATAAAGGCACTATCAGATCCGGGTATTTATACAATTTTGAGGCAGCATAAAACTTGTTCTCACATTGTTATTCTATACTGTTAGTAATAAGGGGAAGGATGGGGCTTAATTTGTTAGAGAGGAACTCCTTCTGGGTGTGTCCTTTTACCCCATCATTAAAACCCATAAATTTGGATACATTTACATCAGTGTACATAATTTTCATTATGAAAATTTACATTAATAATACCCGGTAATAAAAAATACATTTACACAATTCTACACAAAAATGTCAGGGCTTGGGTTGCTTACAAAAGTGACAAGCCACTCTGCCTTATCATTTTGGCCTAAAGAGAACACTGATCATCTCCCTCTTTTGTAGCAAATAATAATTTATATTGTCCCAGTAAATGTTAGATACCTTGAACTTAAATTTTTGCTTCAAATGTACTTACATTTGAGTGGAAGGGCAGTGTTGGCGTGGTTGGCGCGCTAGACTTCAGGTCTGAGTGTCAGTGCCACTGAAGCCCTTGTCTTTGTCCTTGTGTTGTTTCCTTAGACAAGACACTTTGTTCAACAAGTCTCTCTCTACCCAGGTTTATCAATGGGTACTGGCACCAAACTGCTGGGGATTTCCTGCAATGGACTAGCATCCCATTCGGGGGGAGAGGCAATATTCCTAGCACTTCATGCTACAGAAGCCGGGTGAAGCACCAGACACGTAAGCTGACCTGTGGCTCTTGTTGTGATTTTACCTTACTTACACTTAATAATATTTTGCAGGTGAAGGGAGAGAAGCCCCCAGCACCTACACTTGGCCTGACACCAAAGGGAGGCCATGATGATGACGAAGGGGGTGATGCTGAAGATGGAGGGGGAGGGGGTGAGGATGATGATGCCCCAGCTGTTAATTTGGCTGACCTTGTTCCTAGGAATGATATAAGGTAACATTTGAAGAGATTTCTTTTCTTTGTGAAGCACATGTTGTGTTTAAAAGTTTTCAATAAAACACACTGTTTATTTACATCAATCAATAAACTTTATTTACCTCAAATTACTTTATTTACCTCACTGTGCTACAGTGTAGCACTCAAGTGCTAATATCTTCGAGCCAACTACACTAATAAATAATTATAATAAAAAGTTAGATTCTATATAACAAATTAAGGTAACTAACTACCTAGACAACTAACTTGCAAATGTAGAAAGGTTTGCAGTTCCTGCCCTTTTAAGTAAATTATTGTTCCCAGTAGATATCAATCGTCGAAAAAAAGTAAAATCAGAAATAGTGTGGTGATGGTCAGGAAGAGAATTCCAAGATGTTGCTGCCAAGTAACTGAAGGAATTGATACCATAAGAAGTGGTCAATGGTCTAGGCAAACAGAGCATATTATGTCCTTAAAAAATAGGTGCTAGAGTGCAAGCGAAACATATAAACACATGTACATGTAACTGTGTGACTCCTTATCAGTTTAGTTTAGGTTGTATATTTTATCATAATAAACAGTACCACATGAATGTACTGTTCAATAGCTTTCATTTGAATGGTCACACTTTAGGATTTTTAAATCAAACAAAAACAAACAAACATTAAAATGTTTGTTATCACTTTGTATTAAGCACATGAGATTTTTAAACATGTACTAAGAACATTGGATGATATTATTACAATGTATTACCACGTCCTGAATAAGTACCTGAAAGGTTCCAATATTAAAATTAATGTTACTTTTGCTTGTGATTGAGTGCTTCAAAATATTTTTATGCAGAGTGCAGCTTCTTACAAACTGTGAAGGGTACAAATAAATGTAGAGCCCAAAGCACTGGTAATATAAACAAGGAATCAGAGAATTACCTCTAGCTGTGAGTAAAGAGAGGTTGTGGGTTCAAATCCCACCGAGGTCAAAGATTTTTTTCTTTTCCTCGTGTGGTCCCTCATTTCCTTCATAGGGCTAACGCCCAGTACAGGGAAATTTATGGGTTTGCCTTAGCACTCTAATTTACTCACAGAGTTAATTCTCTGATTCCTTGTTTTCTTACAAACTGTGCTTGTTTTAGTGATCAGATAAAGCCGGCACTGATTACAGAGCTTGGAGACAAAAACTGGAAAGTAAGAGGAGAGGCACTGCAAAAGGTAACCAACTTTTTTTGTATTACATGTTCTACATGTACATGGACACCCTGTTATTGAGTTGAAATCCTGGCAAATAAGATGTACTGAAACCAAAGATGTCCGTTATGGTGGGAGTTGATGGTATTATGTTTTAACAAATTATTATTTTGATCTTTTGTGCTAGGTTATAGATATTCTGTCTGCTGCAAAGTTTATCACAGCAGAGTTAGGAGAGTTACCACCTGCCCTGAAGGCCAGATTGGGTGACTCTAACAAGAATCTGGTAAGCTCAAAATAGAAATTCTCTTTACTGATTGCTGCAAACATCAGAGTATTTGTTTAAGGCAGGTGTCAGATGCAATGCATAGAGCGAAAGTCTGTACATTAAGCCGCCTTTTCTCTCCTGAGCTTTTCTGCCCTTTTTTCATATCAAAATTTATTGGGGAAGGAAATCATGGCTTTGACATAAACAGGCTGAAAATGTCAAAGTTGAAAAGTTCAGAAATGCCTTAATTTTCAGACATACTAAGTATATCCCCAAACTATAGCTTATTTTGCAGCTGTCAGTTATAGAGTAACATGAGCTGTCTCACACTGCAAATGTGTGAAACCAAAAATTGTCAAAAGTTCCAGGGGTGGTCAACCATATCATAGATAATAGGGGGTACAATTTTATTCTGGAAATGAACTGATCTTAATTCCAAGACCATTTTTGTGGCAAAATTTCTTGAAATAGACCAAATGTTAACAATTTTGTGAACTTTTTACGTCGGTCGATATAAACAGGAGTGAAAGGGTTAAGGCAATTCCATCAAAAAAGAATTTATAATGAAAATTTTCTTAAACTTTGCACAGTTATATATTACCTGTACATCTAGTACATAAAAAATAATTATAAAGAGAGGGTGTCACCATGCCCATTTTTGCAATAGCACTTGTCTGTTTGCTAGCTTGTGACGGCAATATTGAAAATCCTAGCCTTAAGCTAGAGGCAACCATTATTTCCAGAAAATTATTATTAGCAATGAAATATTAGCATTATTGTTATGATAGCAGAACAATGTCATTATGAAAAGCCTTAAAGTTACTGAAAAAGATAAACTAATGTAATAATAGGGTAATTTCAGCATCTGCACGTTCCCAGTGAAATGCTAAAAACTAGATTGTAAAAGTGATTCCATGAGAAAAATTCTTCAACTTTGGATATATAATGGAGATTAGTTTTTTCTTCAAATACACGGAATCGAGGAGATACTGTCATTCTCGTTTAGGAGAAAATAACCACTTAACCCTCTTGCTTTGGAATGTGTGCGTGCTTGTGCATGCACAAATAACGCAAGATATTATGCACAGTAGTGATGTGCATTGCAATACTAGGGAATCACCTTAAACATGTCCACTGATAGGGAGCATTCCCTTAGAATTAACGGCCTTTGCGACATGTCTAATTATAGTGATGGAAAGCCCAGTGGGGCGAGGGGTAGGATGAAGCAGACAATGGGTTCTGAACTTCCCACTTCCCATACTGTCTTGTTACTTCCTGTTCCTACCCTTCCTTGGTGACTCCCATCTCTTTGCGCTTTTTGAATTGAATTAACCGGGATTTTATGGCGTTATGCAATATTGCCTGCTTCATATCACCTTGGGAATCCTGCCTCCTGCTTAAAGCGTTCCCATCTCTCATAGACTTCCCCTGCCCTATTTTCTGCGTTAAATTATAACATAACCAAATCCACTTGTTGCCATTGAATAATATCAAAAGCCCCATTCATATGAAGATAGCAATATTCCAACCTTTAGTAACCTTTTACAGGTGACCATCACTCTGAATATATGTGCTACAATAGCTACTGCCATGGGACCTCATGTAAACAGACACCTTAAGATCCTAGGTGCTGGGATATTTAGCACGCTAGCAGATGCTAAGGTAAGGAAAAATAATTAATGAACTTTTCAAAATCTATATGTTTTCAGTAAGATTTGTTGATTGCCCAATTCACCTCATCTGAGTTTCCTCCAATCTTTCTTTATAGGGACACTGTCCCGGCTGAAATAGTGTGTTTTCATTTAATATTTTTGTTGTCTGTCATGTTGCAGAACACTGTAAGGGCAGCTGGAATCACTGCTCTGAATGCTTGGTACAACGAAATTGGCTTAGTACCATTTATTGAAGGAGAAGTCATCTTTGGAGCGCTTAGCACTGAGAACCCTAATTTGAGAACTGAGGTAAGAAAAAGTGATACAGCGGAATCCCGATAACTCGAACCCTTGATAACTTAAACCAAACTTTTTTTCCCTTGGCTAAACGAATATAGAATAAATATAGAATAAACGGTGCTTGGACCTACAACACCCTACCGAGAATCGTTAGACAAGAAGAGACGCTTAGCGAATTTAAAATTAAGCTAAAACGCCATTTTAAATAGTAACACCTGCGATACATCTTGCCTCTGTAACTTAACTAATTTTCTAGTTTTAATGTCCTTGTTTTTGTGTTGTGTCAGGGCTCCATTTAAACTAGCTCTGCTAAATTGGATGCCCCTGGATAAATAAATAAATAAAAAAGATTGCTTGCAAATTTATCCTAGATATCTTGAACCAAATTTCCCACTCCCCTGGAGGTTGGAGTTATCGGGATGCTACTCAGTGTATTTAGACAAATTTGCTTACAGTGCAGACACTCTAACCAGGTTTAGCCTTTTCATGACACTTTTTGGAATGCTGTCCAATCAGCAATGTCCCTGATAAAAACGAAATCTTCATTTTTAAGCGATGACGAAGTCATCGTATTATTGCCATCATGCTGTGGTGTCCGGATGTCCGGATGTCCGGATTACACCCGAGAAACATTGGGAACTAGCCTTGGAGGATAAGAAAAACACTGGGAACTAGGTCACTCGTCGTTTGCTCTGCCATTTTGTTTCGAAGTGTGGAGAAAGCAGCGAGATGTCTGTTTCAAATTTTACACCGTCATGCTTTATTTACCGTGAATATATTTGCGCTCACTTGCAGACAAACAGACACGAAGTGATGTACATTCATCAGTAGTACATACTCGCACTCGCAATAGGCAAAAGGTCTCCACTAAATTATCGAGTCTGGGCGCTGTTTCGGAGCGGATCTTTGCCTGTCTCAGAAAGAACTTATCAGACCTGAAGGCCAGAAATAGCACTGAAATAGCATTGATTTAAGCTTACTGAACTTGACTTATAACTGAGTATCCTACGAGAGCTGTTACCTGAAAACGAAGCCGTGTGCGGTGATTCACGATCAGTTGTGGACAGAATATCGGAGCAACTTCATTGTATTGAAGAAAGAGAAGGAAATTAAACAGTTTATCTCGGATTCAAGCTATTAATAAAGGTGAGCCATCATTACCAGCATATTGTGTGTACAGTTATGGTATCTTATAATGTAATATAGACCTGCTGTGGGGTTGTATAATGCTCTTTTCAAAGCCAGAGAATGTTTAAATCGTGTGTCAAAGGAAAATTCTGGCCTACGTTGTTATTTCTGTTTTATGTTGTTTATGCGTGGCAAATGAGTTACTACACTAATTGGTTCACACAAATCTGCATGTATTGTTGTATTCCACTTTTGATTTGTCCTTCTAACGATGTAGAAATGAATCCTTGTTCCTTGCCATCTTGTAGATACCTCAAAGGTAGTTACAGCTGATTTTCATCAGGGAAATGTCTCGCTGTTTGGAAGTAATTCTGGTAAACAGTGGCTACAAAATTGGAACATGTGTTCAGTTGGAATTTAACAGTGTAGGGGAAGTGGTGCAATATCTTCAGAATTTCTACCAAAGTGTTTTCCTCGTGCATTTTTCATGAAGCACATTACTGAAACTTGAGAAAGGGTGAGAACATTATCTTGTTCATATTGGGCTAAGGGATGGACTATTTTAATTTTGAAGGTGGGGGAGGGGGGGGGGGGGGGGGCATTGGGCAATTTTTCTGTGCTTTTTTTTTAAATTTTCTTTCTGTCTTCACCTGTTATTACATGTGACTAGCCACATGTAATAGTTTTTTCAATATATACAATGAAACTCTCAGCTCCCAAATTGAGTTCTTCACCATCCATTGTATATCTAAATGAAGCACTTTAATTCCGCTTTTAAGTCCCCATAAAGCCATTTTGGTTTTAAACTTTAGTATGACAAAACACTTAAAAAAATGAACTGAATCTCAAGGTATTCATTTATTTTCTTTTAAAGGTACTCAATCACCTCCAGTCAATGCATCTGCAAACATTTAGCACATCACCTAATGCTGGTGACAATGACAAAAAGTCTCAAGTGCTGAAGAAACTGGTGACCTGCTGTTCATGCGTTAATGAAACCACAAAATGTCAAACTACCAATAATCTCTGAAAACATGTTCAGAACTGACAAAGTATTTTCAATTTGTGAAGCACAAACATTGAAACAATTTCCAGTTGTTGTCATTTAGCAATTGTAATAGTTTTAATCATGTACATTGTACTGTTCGAATTGTACTTCCTGTATTAACACTTCATAGTAACGCTGTAAGGAATCAGAAAAACAGCTATCCGGACAACAATGGACTGATTATCAATTGTAACTTGCAAGATGTACAAATATTGAATTGCACATAAGTAAAACAAACTCAGATGTAATTTTAATCTCAAATAATTTGAAAATGAAAATGTTACTTGTTCTTGATGCATTTGTGTGACCTATATTAAGCCTAATCAGCATAGAATTATACCAACCAAGTATGGCAAAATAATTTCCAATCCATATTTGTCACAAATATGAAGGAAAAACGATGAATTGTTTTGATTTTGCACACGATAAAATGTGCAATTACCAATGCAGCAACCTCAATTGTGTAATAAATCTTCACATGCATATCATGATCACAAGTATCGGTGTCAGCCAGGACCTTAAAGGCCCAGTAATGACCATTACGCTCCACGCGCCTCTGTTATTGTTATTTATTTCCTGGGATCGAGACTTACATTGTTTTTTATCACGCAATGCATAATGGTCACTACTGGGTCTTCAACAGGAAGTTCTGGTATAAAAAGGGCTTACCTGGCCATTCACACCTTTGGTTTTTTAATCAAACACAAAACAATCAACAACTGACAAACATATGTTATTCCTACGACCATAAGTACAAAAATTGAAAATGTTTGGAAAAAAGTCATTTTACCAATGAAAGTTCTATTACAAGTCCTTGGCTACTTCTGGTATTATATTATTTGCTGGGGCAATATTCTGGTTTAATGAGCATTTTTAAGCAAATTTTATTTACAGGACGCTCTGCACCGACTAAAAGTCGCCGAAATTTGCATTTCACACCGACCCTTTTCTAGTGGAGCCAAGTGATACACTGATTTTATCAGAGCACCCCAGACCTATTGATTTAACGCCAAGTTGAAACTCGTCGTCGCTTCTGTACGCATTGCGTACCTATGTTTTTTAATGATAGCCAAAGACAACCTTGGAAGGATTTCTGCTTGTGCAGTGATTGAAAAGTTTGAATTTTTCTCCTTTCACTAATATTTTTTCAAATAGGTGGAAAAGTGAAGAAAGTAACGGGAAAAATTGGTGTCTGTTGTTGTCAATGTTCTGGTTTTTTTTTTCTATCAAAGTAGCTGGGGCTTAAACACATAACAGTCGGGGGACATTCCTGGCTCCATGGAAACATCTCTGGCTCCCTGGGAACATCCCTGGCTCCCGGAGAACAACCCTGGCTCCCGGGGAATATTCCTAGCTCTTGGCCCTTATTCACTTATATTATTCTTTGTATTTAGTTTTTGAAAATTAACCTAGCCTGTTCCAGGCTCCGAGATAGTGGGGAACGCGCGAAGTAAAAAAAAAAGGAAAAAATTGCGGGGGAACTGGGGAGTGGGTGGTCCGCCGACCACTTCCCCCGCGATTTTTCCCCTTTTTTACTAAGTGCGTTCCCCACTATCTTGGAGCCTGGAACAGGCTAAAATTAACCTTCACATGCTGACACCTTGAAAAGCTGTTTATTTAACAAAAAACCTTTCTGTTTCGCATTGTATTTAATTTCCAGGTGCTGGGTTGGCTGGAGGAGAAGTTGCCAATATCGAAGAACCTTCCAAAAGAATTGGTTGCCACAGTAGCTCCTCTATATTCATGTCTAGAGGATCGCAGTGGTGATGTGCGCAAGAAGGCACAGGCTGTGGTACCGCTAATGATGCAGCATGTTGGCTGGGATGCTATGAGTAAACAGGCAAATAAACTTAAGGTGCGGTTCTTTGATGGGTAAATTCTAAAGGGATCTTTATATATGAATGATATTTGATATACAGGGATGTAGACGAACAAATTAAATTTGGCCAAAACCAGCCAATAATTGATGTCCCTCTTAGAGAGGTGTTCGCCTTACAGTTTTGCTGTATTTCCACAGACAATGTTTGCCTTTATGTGGATTTTGACTCCTGTATTGTTGATACGTGAAAGGGCAAGGGTTCAACTTCCACGAGGAGCTTCCCATGTGAACATTTATTGATTACCCCCTCCCCCTGGCTCCTGTGCCTGGTCTCTGGCATTGATTTTGTTTCCTGGGATAATAGACTTCGCTCCACATTGTCCCTTTCCACCTGGATGTATTAATGTGCCTATCACCCCTAGAAAGTTATTTTCAGAATCAACTCTGTGTACATTGAATAGTTGAATGGTAAAATATTTCTGAATTTCAACGTCGCGTTTGTGAGTTTTAGAGATTTGAATTTACAAAATGCTAATTAGACGATGTCGACCCGGGAATTTGCCATTATTTCTACACCAATTTACAATGACAGTTTACAGCTTGAAGATAATTAATTTGATAAATACTAAAACTTAACTGTGGATAGTCGATTAATTGGTAAAAAATATTACTTGGAGGTGAAAACAAGTAGTTGTATGATAAATGATTCCCGGGTTGATGTCATCTAATTAGCATTTTGTAAATTCAAATCTCTATAACTCACAAACGCGACGTTCAAAACCAGAAATATTTATCCATTCAACTATTCAATGTACATAGAGTTGATTCTGAAAATAAGTTTCTAGGGGTGATAGGCACTTTAACAGATATGGGCAATGCTGAAGGTAACCAAATGATGGACTAACATCTCACTTTATAGAGGGGATATAATTACTCCTTGTTGTTTTATGCTACAGGAACTGAACTGTTGCCCGAGAATAACTTTACCTTCCTTGAAAATCCCCATGCACTTGAAGAGTTTTCACTCAAGACAGGTTTAATTAAAAGGGGCTATGTCACCAAAAGACGTATTTAAATCAGTGAAAACCCAAAAATAATTGTCCAGTTTTGTTTCAAATTATTCTACCAGTGCAGCTCTAAGAGTAAAAATAAGTGTCTTGGGCTGCAGATGGCCAGAATGGAAATGGATAATGGATTACAACTTGAAAAAAATTGGGCCAATTTTTTCAAGTTTATCATCTTGTGTCTTGGAAAACTCGCTAAAACTGTGATTATGTTTTATTCTGTTTCGAAAATTATTTTGATATCTTCCATTTAGTGTTCTAAAAGCATTTCGTTTACGACAAAGGTACTTAGTTTTACTTTGGGGCAGTTTTGACCCAAATACCTCAAAATCCGCGTGACATAGCTCCTTTAACCTTGTACAAACTCCTTTAAATTTCAGCCTGCTTCCAAATCCAGTATTATGCCCATACTGGAGAAGGCAAGAGCATCTCTTCCTGAACCCACAAAAGGACCCAGCAAATCAGCTGCCGCTAAACCTGCTGCAAGCAAAGCTCAACCAGATACATCCGCAGCATCAGGGGGAAGCGCGGCATCGTCATCCTCATCATCTACGTCTGCTGGTGGCAATACTAGCAAGAAAACTAAGCCCGGTAGCAAACCTGTCGAAACTAAGGCAAGTGGACGACAAAGCTGACTCTAACCCGGCTTAACTGCTTAAACTGCCCAAGTTCACGAGTAAAAAAATATTCCAAATATTATCTTGCAAATCACGAGAAAAACAATTGACACCATTGAAAGAACTTCCTAACTGTAGCAATATTTATAACATGTTTTATCATTCTCCTGACAGTCATCGAAGAAGTCTCCAGCAGATGCGGAAGCTGAAGGTCCTCCTCTGTTGAAACACAGTGGTAAAGATGGCCGGTTCAAGGATGAAAAAGACCTCAAGGTAGGAATAACAATATGTTAAAGGGACACCGTCCCGGCTGAAATATCATGTTTTCATGATTATGGCCAGGAGCTTGCTTTAAGCTTACTTTATTATCTTGAAATTGGAAGAAATATATCGCCAAAAGCGATAAAAACAAAGAAATACGAACAACTAAACAGACAAAATAACGGCTAGAAAGGTCAAAATTTCACAAGAATGACAAGTTTGATTTATTAACTGGCGGCCAAAAAAGCAAATTTCAGGAACTGTAATCCACTTAAATCCTTGCAATCCTGCACTTTATCTCCAAACTACTGCTTTTGTTTTGCCCTATAGAATCTTTTTATCCAACTAAATTGTATATCTGGTGGCATTTGATGATATAACTTGGAAATAAGCTAAGCGAAATTTTGCTATTTCGGCGGGACAGTGTCCCTTTAAGCAGTCACTTCAGTACTATTAGAGCGCTTTTCGAATGAGAGTTGAAAGTTATTTCGCATCTGCTTTGGTTTTGCATGGCTAGGGTTTGTGATTAGTAAAAAAAAAACCTTGCGCTACTTTCTCAACTAAAACAAAAGTCAATAGACCATTTCGGAGTTGCTTTTTGTCTCGTTATCAAAGTGAGGCTTGGTGCACAACCTTTCATATGAAAATGAGTTTTCATTCACATGTAAATAAAACTAATTTTCACATGAAAGGTTGTGCACCAAGCCTCACTCTGATAACGAGACAAAAAGCAACTTGGAAATGGCCTATTATAGTGACTTGCCTGAATGCGTTTTCCCGCGTTTGGCACCGGCTGCATGTATTTGCTTCGTGTTCTGATTGGTTCATTGGCTTGTCTGCATCTTTTGTGATTGATCAGAGTAATCACTTTGGTTGTTTTATTTTATGACACCAAATTCAAATGCACTTTACTATAATTATGGTGTTTAAAGCTGAATTACAGTCCGTACTGCGCAATCTAGGGGTTTGTTGTATATAGCATACATGGAGTAAATGGGAGTAAACCGTCAGTCCGCCATTACGGCCATTGTGTTTACGAATGCTCGATGAGCTGAAACGTCGGTTTGGGAAAACTTTGGGGTTCTTTAACTTATTATTATTGTTTGGCAATGATATCTGACGTTAGTACGTTCCTTGTTTGTGAGTCTCACAAACATTGCCGAGCTGAGATTGCGCAGTATGGACTGTAAATCATCTTTAAAAGATGGCTAGTGTCATGATACAGTATATTAGGTTTGGAAAACTCTTGTAAGATTATAACGGTGATGGCAAACTGAAAGATGATAACAGGGATGATGTTAAGTTCTGAGTGAATATCCCTATCGTTGTTTTTCAGGTCCTGAAATGGAACTTCACCACTCCAAGAAATGAGTTTGTCGAACAGCTAAAGGAGCAGACGAGGCCATGCTTTGGAAAATCGCTTCATACAAACTTGTTTCATGCTGATTTCAAGTATCATCTGAAAGCAATAGACACTATGCTGCAGGTGTTGTGAATGTGATTCAAATTTTTACCTTTTTTTCAAGCTGGCCATTACATTGTTTCTTATTCATTTTCTTACTTAATCCTTTCATACCTCTCTGTCAGTGATTCCCTCTGACGAAGGGCTAGCGCTCAAAACTTCAGATTTTGAATCTCTTGACTTTATGGTAGTCAGTTTACCGTATCAATGCCGAGTTGATGAAACAAATTTTCGAGTTTCACGTCATCAAAGATTCTTCAGAAACTAACCCCATTATCTTTCAGCGATAGTCGAGCAAGCGAAAAACACCAGCTGTATGCATGAAAATTACCCGCTACGAGAAGACGCAATATGCAGACGGATGTTCTTTGGACTCGTTCAGATAGTGGGAAAGGCGCGAAAATTGTGATGCGAGCGGAAATAAAGGAGAGGAGGCTGGTGAGAGGGCACCCCTCCATCCAGTCTCACCTCGATTTACCTGCTCGTTTGCGCGCCGGTTTCAAACTACACTCCAGCCCCACGATGCTAACGCTTGCAAAAGCTACTTCCCCCGTAACATTTGGATGGCTTTGTGTGTTTTCAGTGTGCCACTCCTCCCTCAGAAGCACCATACCAGACGGAGTTGGTCCAGTCATTAGACGTCATCCTAAAGTGGGTGACGTTACGCTTCTTTGACACCAACACCACGGTACTCATCAAATGCCTGGAGCTCATGGATACCATCTTCCTCATGCTGGCACAGACGGATTACCAGATGCTGGAGTTTGAAGCTTCCAGTTTTATTCCTTATCTTGTTCAAAAGGTGAGATGGAAATGAGACAACAGTGATGGTGACTTGTTGTGGCCTGAAATCTGACAAATGTTGGGTTGTTACTTCCCTGGATACTTCTGTTTTGATCAACTGCTAGATTCTCCTTACAGTCTGCCTTGTATATGCTCATGTAACAAAGGGAGAATTTGGCTATAGATCAGGAGTCACTTAGGGCCTTATCCCAAACCGACATAAGGCCCTAAGTGACCCCTGATCTGAAACCAAATTCTCCCTTTGTTACATGAGCATATACAAGACAAACTGGAAGGAGAATCTAACAGTTGATCAGACGTCACTTAGGGCTTTATTCCTCTCACCCCTTCAATTATCAAAGTAAAACCTAGAAAAAGAAATACGACTTTACAGGAGTGTGCGAGAAAAACGTCTGGCACTCACGGTAGGATGTATTGATTTGTAACCAATCATGATTTGTACGATCTTGAAAAGCTTTTGACTTCTAGCACTTGTCTTAAAAAGGTTTTGAATCAAGTCCTTGAAAAGCACTTGCATTTTCAAATTACTCTTTTATGAGCCCTTTCGATGGTCTTCGGTGTTTTATTTGTAAGATGCTCTGAGAATGTGCGTAGGTTAATATTATGTACTTATTGACTGAGTGGGAGGGCCGGACGGGAAAATATTTGGCTCGAGGTCATGGCGTACGGACCGAGCGCACTAGAAAGTACAAGAATAGTCGTGCAGTGCAAGGTCGCTTGAACTCGAGCGGGGCCGGACGGCTTTTTCCGGACAGGCTCACGTCAACCCGTCCGGCCCCGCTCACGTCACCTTGCGATTCTATTTTCTGTAGGATTGCGTCAGCGGGGCCGTACGGTCATATTATAAAAATTGTTATATTTATTTACAGGTTGGTGACCCAAAGGATGTGGTGAGAAAAATGATTCGCAATCTTTTCAAATTACTGACAAAGATTTACCCTGCAAGCAAACTGTTCAACTATATCATGGAAGGACTCGCATCAAAGAACAAGAATACAAGAATGGGTAGGTGTATAGACGTGTTTTATTTGGGTGGAGGTGGGGGAACGGGGTAAACTCCTCATTTTTTTTTTTTGGTGGGGGGTGTCCGGCTTGTTTCTTGAGACCCTTATACATTTTCAAAACTAAACATTAACATCGATACCCATTTTTCAGATCAAAACAGTCAAGTTCTATACCTATCTTCAGAGCAAAACTGCTCAAAACCATCCCCATTTGGGCCACACATGCCTATATAGCTTTTATAGAGGAGTACCCCTCCCCCCTTGCACAAGCGGAAGCGCGCCGCTGGTCTCATGACAATATGAAAGACAAAATAATGGCTTGGCTAGCACATGGTGAAAATCGCACGAGCTACGAGTACGAGCTTTTTCTTGTTGTGAAAAACCCAATCGTTGCAAAGCCAAGCCTTAACCGTCTCCTCGCCCTAAGCCTTGCTTCGGATGGCTTAAGTTCAGTTTAGTCGAGCCTCTCCTTACGGACACCTGCATAATGCGGAAACCTCTCTATTATGGACAGCTCTGTTGGTCCCGAACATTAAATCCCTACCTCTATAATACGAACACCTATGATGCAGACACCATAGTCTGTCCTGTTTGACTGTTCTTAACAAAAATTATTTTCTGACTCAATTCTTCTGATTGTTGTAGAATGTCTTGAAGAACTGGGTTCTCTGATTCAAGTGTATGGCATGAATGTGTGCCAACCCACCCCTCCCAAGGCAGTGGCTGCCATTGCTGCACAGATCGGTGACAGAGATAATGGTGTCAGGAATGCTGCTTTAAATGCTGTGGTGGAAGCTTACTTTCTTGTTGGTGAAAAAACTTGCTACAAGTACTGTTCACAGGTGAGCACGAGCACTAACCGGACGCGTTTACCCGTGAAAAATGTTACCAGAAACGCATTTTCACTCTGTTAGCGATGGTTTCGTTCTAATGGTAATCAAAGGTTTCCATGAGCTGACTCGTAGGCTCAAAACGTTTGGACCCTCCCCTCCCCTCTCCAAGACGTTTTGCTTCACCAACACCCTCCTCCACTCCCATGTGTCCAACTCCCCACCCTCCCCTCTCTCCATTGCCGTCTCCATGGGTTAAGCAGGTGACCATTACATATCGCGGGCTCAATGTTAACATGCGATCGGATCGAATGAAAATTTGCATATAATTATCTGCCCAATCACTATAACTCGTTCAACGCTTTGCGTGTAGATCGTTTTCACGTGACGTTACGACAGATCCGCCGCCACATTGGTGTACCACTTTCTATTGCGTAATAGCAGTAATAGCGTACAAATGCAAGTCATATCTACAGTTGTCGCATTTTAGAAATGAATACTTCGGGATGTTAAGCAAAGTTTGGGGAAAATCTTTATTTGACTTGTTCTTTTTCCATTTCGGAACGGGCCAAAAGTTGGAAACGCGAGTTAAACAGCGTTATTTGGAGACAATTTCGGCAATTAGAATCTATCCCATGTTGAAATTTCTTTGCCGGCCGGATTGCTTGTCTCCTATTCAAATAGCTGAATCAACAGCCTTTACACCCACCAGCAATTTAAAGCTTTCCGAAGCCTAAACTATGAGTTTGTAATGAAATAGTGTCCGTATTTATAGTTAGCGTACTGCAAAGACAAATCATTGCTGCAAACAAGTTTGTTTAGCGCCGGGGTTTAGCGAAGGTGAGACATTTCCAGCATATGAATGACTCAAAACCTCGATTTTAATCAACACGGAAAGAGAAGGAACCGAGTTTTGTCTGCTCAATGCCCAGGCTGGCTGTAAGGCTGGGCAAGCAGAATCCTGTTCAGATTATGTGGCTAGTGTTCGTTTGGAACTGACCAAAAAGAATAGACAAAACTGAATGATAAACTCAGTCATGTACACAAGTTGTGTACATGCGAGTGGAGAATTTTTAAAGATCAGTTTGGAAGATGGATTACTGGGCAGCACTTGCGAACTAAAAGCTGCGAAAGTTCTTTATTTCTCCTACACACTATTGTAGACTTTATCAGGGAGTTTTACGTCTGTATCGAAGCCATAAAAACGGAAATCGCACCAGCGCAAACAACAGCCGAGAATGTTTTGGTCGAATTTGCGTAACTGAAAGAAAAGGCGGAACTATGAAATATTTCAGAAGGGCAAGGCATGAAATATTCTTGGGGGCTTCGTCGGTTTTAGCTTTAGGAGATTCGTTGTCGTACACAATATCAGACAGGCCCTGTGCGCCTCATTGGCGCAATAGGCCTAGATGATGATGATGACACAATATCAGACATTTGCCCTCCGTGTTCATTTAGTTTGCATTTCTTTGCTGCGATTTTTCGGCTACAATCGCTTTGGCTTTTTTTGTTCCTTTTGATTCCTATCTCCGTTCTCGCTGTGACGCTTGTTCGACGTTTCACACCATCTTGCTCTTTTTTTTGTCGTTCCCGAGTATTAATGAAACCCACTCAACATTATCTATCCCTGTTATAGCCGCTTGTCCAGAAACAAAATATCTGGCATGGCTTTTCACCCTGTTGTTCAACTCGTCCGTAAGAATTCCGCCAGACTAATTGCAGAAATCCATCGCGATCGCCTCTCTTGCGGCAATTTGTCGGTTTCTTTACTTTGATTCATAACTGCAGAATGTCCGTCCTCAAGCGAAATAAATACCCCTATCTTGACCGCTTTTGCTTCCACACCGAATAATTGATCACAGCACCCGTATAATAAAGTAGACGCGACTCGGGTTTGTTTACAGTTTGGTACACCAATATGGCAGTGAGCAACGGTTGTCAAGATTTTTGCCACGTGAGTGAAAACGATCTATTCACAAGTTAAAAAGGGCGGGAACATTTGGGGCAGTACGCAGCTCTTACAAGGTCTTCTCTGATTGGCTGAGAAAACAATAGAACAAACAACACAACAATGGACCCTAGCCCTGAAAACAATAGAACTGCGTGGTACCCAGGTCCAACAAGCAAAGAGCTGCGTGGAATCTGGAAAATTGGAAGTTATTTTTGTTACTTTTTACAGCTCTCAGACAAGGACCTCGCTTATTTAGAAGAGCGCATTAAACGGTCATCCAAGAATCGTCCCAGCACCGCTCCACCTGAAAATGCAGCTAAGAGCAATATTACTGCTCGAGGAGGGAGTGATTCATCAGCTAATGGCGCCAAGAAGAAGGATGAAAAGAAGCCTGCCAAAGCACAACTTGCAAGGTTATTTTGTTTTCACTTCACCTCTCTAAATGTAGCCTGTGTGACAGGAGGAGAAGGGGAGGATTTTGGGCGCGCAAGTGGACTTTCCCCTCCTTTCGCGCTCTGCGCTCTCTCCATGCGCTTGGCGCATGAAATCGTCTCTTCCCCTACCCTTTCCTAGCGCCTGCCACGCAGGCTATGTTTAAATGATCAAACATTTTCGTCCACCATCTTCAAGAATGAACCGGCTAAGCGATCAAACTCTGCTGTCTGACAAGATGTTAACTGAAATTATTAGGAAAAAGTATTTTAAAGACAAGTTAAATGAGGCGCCTAAACAATGAAATGTGATCGTGAAACATGATGTTGTATGCACGTGTTTGAGCTTCTAACATTAAGGTACAAGTAATGTAATTATCCAAGCTGGTATAGATGATAATCTTGAGAATTGAACGTGATCAAAATTAATTAGGTTACAAACAATGAAACAACGTTATCGGCAACCAAAAATTCAAAGTTTTGATTGCGTTTTGTGCCTTTTTATAGAGCAGTTTTCAATTGAGTGTGGTAAAACCAAAACCAAAGTAATTACTCTGACCAATCACAGCAGTCGTAAACAATCCAATGAACCAATCAGAGCTCGAAGCAATTACATGTCGGCGGCGCCAAACGCGGGAAAACGCGTGCGAGCAAGTCACGATTGGTTTTGGTTTTACTTCTGATTGGTCGAGAAAGTGGCGCGAAATTTTTAGCCAATCACAAAGCGTAGCAATGCAAAACCAAAGCAATTGTGTAATTACTTTCGACACACAATTGAAAACTGCCCTAATACAATCAACTAATCGTGCAGTCCATGTTTTATCTACAGGCCTGTTACTGCACCCTCGCATAGACAGGAGAATATCCGGCGTGAGTTCAGTCTTGACATCGATGGTATTGAAGGCGATGATCATCATAACGAAGTATCTGTACCTCAACTGGAGACTAATGAAGCCTTAGATGACTTGATCAGTGAACCCGTTCACAAACCTTTCACCAAGTGAGTCAGTATTTGATGACCTAATTATCAAGATACAAATTTTCCTCTGTGTTCCCCATATGTTAAAGGGACACTTTCCCGGCTGAAACATCGTGTTTTCATGATTATGGCCAGGAGCTTGGTTTAAGCTTATTTTATTATCTTGAAATTGGAAGAAACCATCGCTAAAAGTGATAGAAGCAAAGAAATATGAACTAAACAGACAAAATAACGGCTAGAAAGGTTATAATTTCACAAGAATGGCAAGTTTGATTTCTTGATCGCCTGTCAATAAATCAAATTTCATGAACTGTAATCCACCTCAATCTTTACAATCCTTGCACTTTATTTCCAAACTACTGCTTTTGTTTTGCTCAATAGAATCGTTTTATCCAACTTAGTTGTATATTTGGTGGCATTTGGCGATAAAACGTGGAAATAAGCTAAGCAAAATATTGCTATTTCGGCGGGACAGTATCCCTTTCATTTTCTACAATACTAAGTGGGATAAATTTGACTTTTTGCCTAATTTATTTGCGAACAAACTTGTGCTGAAACTTAAGTTTTCGTTTGGAGACTGAATTGCATAATTCAGATAGGTGCTTTGGACATTGACCACAGCTTCATATGATTTAAAGTTAAGGTCCCTGTGGTCTGACCTTCCGTAAGCGACCGCCTTGGCTTTGCATTTGGTGTGGTCGCTTACGAGCGGGTTCGACTGTGTTTGACATGCCCTGCAACCATGCATAATGTTAACCTTTAACACCCAAGAGTGCCAGATATCAAAATGCAAGAAAAATCCCAAATTTCATTTTGTAAAATATTGTAAAATAAATGGTACCATGCAAAAGTACTACTGAAGAGGTATCATTTGAATGGTCACACCATAGGATTTCGTCAATGGACTTAAAAGTTAGAACTACACTACATGTCTCCATAATTGACTCTGGGAGTGAAAGGATTAATACTGATATATTTTTTTTACATCAGAACCCCAGCTTCTCCTCATATGGGTGTGTTCAGCAGGACCAACCCAACTGCCGCCTTCAATTATGTCATCTCTCAGATTGCCAGCGGTGACGTTACAGCTAGTACCCAGGCCTTGGTCCAATTTGAGAGAGTGATCAGAAATAAGAACCACAAGGAAGTCAGCAAACATATTGACCAGGTGAGAAGTTTGTCCCGGAGCGTATACTTGAAAGCGCTGCGCTAGCTTGTGACATCCAGTGGGTAAAACAAGACTAAGTGCTGTCGTAGCCCAGTTCGTGGTGCCCAACTCATCTAGCTACAATCCTAGACAAAAGTAGTTGGGAAGGTTGTGAAAATGAATAGCATCAGTGGGGAATGTTCTCCTTATATAAAATAGAAATAATTTGTTAAATTTCTGAGTCCCCCCTACCCCCCTATCCAATGTTGGGATCTCAGCGAACAATTACGCACTAAACATGTCCCCTTATACACAACATTGTAACAGGGGGAGGGGAGAGAAAGAGAATAATAGTGAAAACTACTAATCTTCCCAACACTTTTGTCTATGATTGAAGTTAAGTTTGACTTCAGTGCGAAATTTGAACTTGACGTTGTAAAACACGCCGCTCGGAGATGATCCGTTGGAACTTGCGTTAGTGTTTTCAAGTTGGCCTTGTGTCCTGGTTTGTTCTCCCTTTGTCTTACAGAAGCATTTTGTGTATGAGCGAGATCACTTAGAGCGCTTACTATTTGTCATAACTGGCCGACCGGACCGGTCAATTCGTAAAAAGGATGCAACTTTTAAATACCTCCACAAGTCCATCACAGTGGAACCCCGCCCGATATAATGAAGACCCCGGTATAACGAATGGTATTTTCAGCCCAATTACCGGCGTCAATATTGGAGTGCTAGAACAATAGGAAATGTTTGAATAAGAATGGAGTTAAAATCCCATAAGATTCATTCAGGACACAATATGGCCGCCATTTCATTGTTTTGGAACACCAATATGGTCGCCGTAACGTCACGTGCAAACGCTTTATAGTAATATATATGGAAAAGAATCCCGATATAACGAATCCCCGTTATAACCCAGTCCCTTGGCACTTTGTTATATCGGGGTTCCCCTGTAATTTACGAATTGACTGGTCTGGGCAGCCAGTACTAAAAAGAAATAATGGATACCATCTACGCAGCGGCGTAGCCAGGACTTTTTCAGAGGTACGCACAATCACTGTTTTCAAACACTTCCCCTACCTCCTGCCCCCGCCCTCAAGTCCCAAATCTTTCTTTTTTTCCCGACTTCTTCAGGTACGCACATGCGTACGTGCGTACAGGTAGCTACGCCCCTGCTACGAATTGACTGGCTCAGCCTGCCAGTTGTTATGATAAGTGCCCTTAGGCAAACGTTTAACACCGCATTTTTGTCAAAAGACAAACCCTCAGCCAAATGTCCATAACACACAGTCCCTTTACATCAACTTTGAAAAAGTATTATTGTTGTTTCAGTTTCTAAACGCGGCGTCTCTGCAACTGAACATGATCCTAACGACACACGTGCCTAACGTGGAGTCAAATCAGCAGCCTGAGGCCACTGTACTCAGGTTAATTAGCTGTCTAACAGACACCATGCTGGGCGTGTTCTCCAGCTCTCCTCTGGCACGTTCTGTATCACGCAGCTCTCTGAAGCAGCTCATGCAAGTATTGATCACAGTGTTGTCGGATGATCGATTGGCAGAGCTGCAGGATGGACCCCAGATACTCAGAGCTATTAATATTCTGATGGTGAAGGTCATAGAGATGTCCGATCAGACTTTTGTCTTAGGGTAAGTCGGGAGGCTTCCAATTTATTTTTAAATTTTTACCAGCATTATATCATTGGGTTTGAAGTTGTAGTTTTTTTACTGATTTTATATTATATTGTAAATTAGTTCTGAAAAACCAAGTTGGAAGAACTAATGAAACTATTGTATTGTATGGGATCACGCTGCAAATCATGTGGAAACCAGCCTCAAGTGTGGTCTTCAATCGAGTGTAGAAAGTAACGTCGCTTTTTCTGTGGTCTTGCATTGGTACGATTTGTGATTGGTTAAAAATAAATCAATAAAAAAACTCGTGACACTTTCTTAACCAATCAAAAGTAAAACCATAACCAATCGTGACTTGCTCGCACGCGTTTTCACCTCTCGTCAGTTGATGGTCCTTCTGCTGACTGCCTTATGAAAAACGTTTGGTACCTGGAATAACAGGCTGCTAAAAGAAAGAAGAAAATTGAAACCAAGGAGATGTAGCCTTGATGAAGCACTAATTCTAAGGGCCAAGTTCAAAAAGAAAAACAGTTAAATTGAGTATATTTATATGCTGGTCAACCCTTTCACTCCCAGAGTCAATTATGGAGACATGTAGTGTAGTTCTAACTTTTGAGTCTGTTGACGAAATCCCATGGTGTGATCATTTAAATGATACCTCTTTAGCAGTACTTTTGCATGGTACAATTTGTTTTTAAATATTTTACAAAATGAAATTTGGGATTTTTCTTGAATTTTGATATTTGGCACTTTTGGGAGTTCAAGGGTTTAGAACCTAATATTTGGTCCTTCATTTCAGTTCCCTAATCAAACTACTTCAGGACTGTCTAAAGCTCCTTCAAGAGAGTGCCGGTACATCACTGAGCTCGCCCAAGTTTCTGGACCTTGTTATGAAGGTAACCATCAAGTCTTTGTACCCCATTCTTTCTGTGGGTAAACCCGGATCACATCTTGCTTACGATGTGTTGCTTAGCGGCTTACTCGAATAGAATTCAATACTACACCATAGAGCAGTTTTCAATTGAGTGTCGAAAGTAATTACACAATTGCTTTGGTTTTGCATTGTGCCTTGTGATTGGCTAAAAAATCTCGTGCCACTTTCTCGAGCAATCAGAAGTAAAGCCAAAACCAATCGTGACTTGCTCGCACGCGTTTTCCCGCGCTTGACGCTGCCGACATGTAATTGCTTCGAGCTCTGATTGGTTCATTGGATTGTTTACGACTGCTGTGATTGGTCAGAGTAATTACTTTGGTTTTGGTTTTACGACACTCAATTGAAAACTGCTTTAACAGAATTTGCATTGGAATTATGAGCCCAATACCCTTCTTCATACTTAAATTTTTATACTAACAGTCGAACCCGACTTAACACCCCGTCAATATGGGCAATTTCTCTAGTTCCGAAAGCGTCCGGGTTAACGGAGTTCGACTGTACTTGAACGTCTGCAAGGTTTAACAATAAATTGAATTAATAATCGTAAAAAAAATAGTATGCGTAGCAGGCGCGAGAAAGGGTAGGGAAAGGGGAATTTGGGCGCGCGCGAAGCGCGTGGAGAGAGCGCAGAGAGCTAAGGGAGAGGAAGGTAACTACCTTCTCTCTTCGCTTTCTTCACGCTCCGTACTCTTTCCACGCGTGCGCCTTAATCTCCCCCCTCCCCTCCCACTTCTAACATCTGCCACGTTTGCTAAAGTGTCAACATAAATTTCACACGCATTTAACCTTGTTTTTCAGTGTCTCTGGAAGGTTTCTCGTAATTTGCCGAATAACATCTCAGACGTCAAAGTGGACCAGATTCTCCTGGACGTACACACCTTCTTGCTGACACACCCCGATCAGATGTGGAAAAACCGAGCAGATGATACACCGCTGAGAACGATTAAAACCATACTGTACACGCTAGGAAAGCTAAAAAAACACGAGGTCAGTAAGTCAAGTCAACTCTAAGGTCCTGGTTAAACTGGAAAACTTTGGTACGTTATTGGTGTTGCGGATGGTGTGATCACCAAATGACGTAAAAGAAAAGATTCAAAAGACACTGAACAACACACACACCACAACACAAAAGCTAATCAACAATGGCTTATGCAACACCAAGAAACACCCGAAATTTTGTTGTCGAAGCATTGTTTCTTCTAATGTGGCTTATCTGGGAAACATTTGTTCGGAAGTCGAAGAAGAATTTGCGTCCGGGAAGCAAGAATGTTTTTGATTTGATTCAATAACATTTCTTTGCGTCCGCAACAAATGTTTTTCGCGCGGCTAAACTAGGAAACAATTGCGTCCGCAACAATGTTTCCTAGTTTAGCCATGTCCTAACAGACACCTTCGAGATAAAATTTAGGGTCTGTAATGAAGAAAGCGTGTAATAGCAGAAGTTATGCTCAGTAAATCTTGTTTTTTGGGACTTTAACTTCTGTCTGTAATAACAGGGTGTTCTGGCGTTATTTATTTTGGTTGCTTACAACCTGGTTTCCATATGATCGCTGCAATCGCTGAAAAAACGTTCAGCGCTTGTAGCGAAATGGATTAAGTCACTCTCAGCGATCGTAGCGATTATGTTGAAAGTATGGAGAGTGGCTTCGTCCATTTCGCTACAAGCGCTGAACGTTTTTTCAGCGATCATATGGAAACCAGGCTTACGGGAGCTGTTCCCACTACAGAGTGGTTCGTCTGTACAGAAAATACCGAAGAATGAGATTTGCTATTACGCACAATTAGACAAGACTGGTTGTAAGTTTAAGATGTATAACTCGATTATTGTCAGGATTCCGTAGTTTAAATTATCTCCCAAGAGTGCCAACAATCAAAATTCTAGAAAAATCCCAGATTACATTTTGTAAAATATTGAAAAACAAATGGCACCATGCGAAAGTACTGCTGAAGAGGTTTCATTTGAATGGTCATACCATAGGATTTCATCCATAGACTCAAAAGTTAGAACAAATGGTACCATGCAAAAGTACTGCTGAAGAGGTTTCATTTGAATGGTCATACCATAGGATTTCATCCACAGACTCAAAAGTTAGAACAAATGGTACCATGCAAAAGTACTGCAGACGGAAGAGGTTTCATTTAAATGGTCACACCATAGGATTTCATCAACAGACTCAAAAGTTAGAACAAATGGTACCATGCAAAAGTACTGCTGAAGAGGTTTCATTTGAATGGTCATACCATAGGATTTCATCAACAGACTCAAAAGTTAGAACAAATGGTACCATGCAAAAGTACTGCTGAAGAGGTTTCATTTGAATGGTCACGTCATAGGATTTCATCAACAGACTCAAAAGTTAGAAGTACACTACTTGTCTCCATAATTGACTCTGGAATTGAAAGGGTTAAGTAGGAATAAAGTAAAAGTAGACTATTCGTTTTACTGTCATTTTCGCATGAGATTTCACCTAGGACTACCCATCTGCAGTGTGAAAACAGCCATTTGACAAGGGGACGACGTGTTGAAATGAAAAATTTGCATCGTAAACTTGCCTGTCTTTTCTTAGATTTTAGGTTGCCTGAATTTGATAGATGATCCAGACAGCAGCGAGGTCGCCGCTTACCTCAAGAAAATTCTGAAGACTGGAAATCGGAATCACGTGAACGGAAGTGACTCAACCACGCCTCACAAGTCCTCGGGCTCGGTACCAGATCTCTTGGTGGGGGTTGATGATGTAAGTAGCTGTGCAAAATATTGAAGAAACTCTTGCTTAACAAACGACCTGTTTAACTTACTGTCTTTCGCCATTACAGAGCACAAACAAGTCACAGAGCAAAGAGAAGGTGAATGACAAGTTGGCCGAAATATTCGCCAAAATAGGATCTAAAGAGAATACCAGAGAGGTAAGAATGGTGCAAAGAAAAAATGTTTCCACAAACTATTTAGACTACAAGGTGCTTAAAGTAAAACACTTTAATTCATTTCGTTATTGATCGCTTTTCATTGCTTGTATGACAAATGTAAGGTAGGATGCGCATGTCTTTCTCGCACTATTTACATTGTGGTATCTCAATAATTGGATAAGTTTTTTTTGTCTGGCAAGCAAAAAATATTGTTATAAAGACCCGTTGTTTTAAATAATTTGGTTTATAAGCAATTGCTGTCTGTTGTGCTTACATTTAGCATGGTGTATACCCGGAATAATGTTTCTTTATCTAACTGGTGGGCATAAAACCAAGTGGGCTTATAAGCAGGGGTGAAGGGGGGGGGGGCATTTAACGGTACTATAACCTGCCTGTTACTGGGTTGTGCCTAAAGAATACCGTTTAGAGGGACGTCGGACACCTTATTAAGACTTATATAACGTAATCTCGACACTTAGAATTTTATTTTCAATAAATTTTTAAGTGTAAAAAAGAAAATCTAAAATCCCCCACTCAGGATTGAACCTGTGATCTCAGCTAGGCTTAGGCTTAGATAGCCTACCGTACCACTGTACCACTGTACCACCTAGCTTCTCGGGTTGTTCAGGCCTAAATTTAACTATAGAAACTGCTACCCATAACATCAACTGAAAGCTAACCAGTTACTCCGTTATAAAAGTTTCAATAAGGTGTCCGACGTCCTTCTGAACGGTATTCTTTAGGCTTAACCCTGTTACTGATCGAGCATAAACACATTACGCAGTCATCGTCCATGCGACCGGCACTGAGCGTACAAAACGCAAACAAAAAAAAAAACAAGCCTTTGCATCGTTTTTTTTTTTTTCGAGTATTTAGTTCAGTCCTCTTTAGTGGTTAAAAATGACCATGTTGATTGGTTTTCTCTATGTTTTAAGGGCCTGGCTGAACTTTACGACTTCAAACAGAAATATCCTGACGCGGATATTGAACCGTTTCTTAAAAGAACATCCGAGTTTTTCCAGAGTTACATTGAGAGAGGCCTTAAAAATATTGACATGGAGAGAAAAGGAGTAGGAAAGAAAACTGCAGGTAATGAGCTGGTTTACAAATTTTGGTCATGGTAGTCACTCGCCGAGTTGACACCATGGAAATGCCTCCACCGCGATCAAACGTCCGAGGCGTTTTTCATTTTATTTAGTGGGATCTCATTTAATATTAAATGGAAGTATGGGTAAGGATGTATAAAAAAATAGTTGACGTAACTATCTTTTTATTTTTTTCTTTTTTCCGTTGAAAACTGACCAAAACTCTTTGCGCCTGATCAAAAGTATGTTGGCTAATAGCGCCGACAATTCTGCAGTCCACAGTTTTTAAACGCTTAGAGCTTTTTTAGTAAACTTTCAAAACGTTTGGTAAATTGACAGTGTATTGGCAATGTATTAAACTTTAAACAGTGAAAATGACAACCTTAACTTTGAAGTACTTTGCTTAACTTTTGCAAATTTCTCTCGTTTGACCGCGGTTAAGGAAATGCCAGAGCACACCTTAATGTTTCCTGTTACCTACCACAGACTCAAAGGTTAGAACCACATGTATCAATTCAAGATTTGACGTTGGAAGTCAAAGGACCTTGAAAGGGATTTAAGGGGGGAGAAACTTAACTACAAGGTGGTTGCTAAGGAAGAGTTCCGAACGTCATATAATGGATTTCTTTACTTCCTCGGCTATGATGTTTGGTCGCATTCGTTCTGTTGATGGTTCCATCAAATTTTATGAGTCACAACCATATTTGGTAAAAAGCGTGACCAGAATTAGCCTGCAAATACAGCCGCTTCTCGTCGCTCCCGGCCGCTAGGGGCATTGAGAAGCGGCTGTATACGCAGGCTATTCGCAAACGCTCTCTGGCCCGAACGCCCCCAGAGGCCGGGAGTGAGGCGGCTGTATTCGCAGGCTACGTGAAACTAAAGTTTTTTTTTTTCATTTTATTTGATAATTTAGTGTTGCGCAGTTTTCCTCTTGGAGTATTATTAATTTTATTCCAACTCTTCTGTTTCAGGAAACGCTCCTCTATCTGGTAAATCGACCTCAACGGTTATTTCTTCGACGGAAAATGAAAATACAGGTAAAAAGAAAGTCGTTTTGTCTTAAACAGTGTTGCAGTGTTACGCCTTACCGTGAGCACCCGACAAACCCTTTTTTTAAAAGTTTCCACAATATCACCAGCTGATTCCTATTATCATTTTCGTAACTGCGAATATGTGTGAAGCAATAAAGTGAATAAAATCTTGGTATTTTGTTACTATTTTACACTCCTGTGATAAACATGAAGCGACAAGATTACATTCCATCGTGCTCAACTTTGCAAGGAGGCATGCATGTCAATTGAATTCGCGCTCTCTGATTGGTTCACTTGTGAAATAGTTTGTCCGGTGCTCATGGCAAGGCTCGTCGCACTGTAAATACTTATGCACTTTGTGAAAGCCAACCCTGTCCGCCTGACAGAAGTGACCACTTTGAGAGAATTGAATGTATTTTTAAATCCCCAGACGATGCGGACTCTTACAGAGACAGACTGAAAGTGTTACGAATGAGGGCCGGTCTAGATAATGGCGCCAACACGGCGGAATCAAAGGTTTGTTAAAAGTGTTTCAATGGTTATTCTTATCTTTTACGAGAAGCAAATGAACACTATTACCACAGGAACCTTTTCAGGGCCTAGTGTTCAGAACTTAGGCGTCCTGGCTGTGAAATACCTAGGGGACCAATTGGGCGGAGGGGATCCCTGGGCTACTGCACTTCTGTTTGGCAATAGACCATTCCGAAAGAGTCAAGTCTGGGGCAAGTGGCCGTGCATTAATTGTGGAACATTTTATTTTCCAAAGTAAAGAAATAACTTCCATCACGAACTGCAGAACAGTTTCATTGAATTTGCCAAGGAACACTGGTAATTAATCCTTGTAATTTATTTATTTGAACATCTCTGGGTACAATAAAGCTTTGTTGTTGTCAACACATCGCAAGCTTTTGCGCCTTTTCCATCCCATAATCCAATGCGCAGTCACTCGCCCCAGGCTGCTACTCTTTTTCATGGTCAATTGCCAGCTCAACCGCGGTCAAACGTCCGAGGCATTTTTCGTTTTATTTAGTGGGATTTTATTTAATATTAAATGGAAATATGGGCAAGGATGTATAAAAAAAAAATTAGTTGACGTTACTATCTTTTAATTTTTCTCAAAATGATGAGCTTTCTTTCCGTGAAAATTGACCAAAACTCTTTGCGCCTGATCAAAATTATGTTGGCAAATGGCGCCGACAATTCTGCAGTTCACAGTTTTTAAACGCTTAGAACTTATTTGGTAAACTTTCAAAATGTCTGGTAAATCGACAGTTTATTGGCAATATATTAAACTTTAAACAGTGAAAATGACAACCTTAACTTTTACGTTTTTTGCTTAACTTTTGCAAATGTCTCTCGTTTGACCGCGGTTAAATTGCCAGCATATTTGTGTACAAATTGTTCACCTGCATTTTGTCTACATTTTATGATAAAACTAATTGGAAAAAAAAGAGAAGAAGAAAAAAAGAAAAGAAGGCAAGCTGGCAAGCAAAAGAACTCAAAGCAATTAATTGCTTTATTTTCCATATTCAGAAAGTCGAAAGTGGTGATAAGAGAATCCCAGAATTTGGATCTGAACCATCAACGGAGGAACCAACGCTTTCAGCAGAAGATAAAGGACCTTCTTATACGAGTATTGTAAGTAATTTTGTGTATAAAACATGATTTCTTCAAAGTCAATTGTTTCCTTATCGTATGGTTTTCTGTCTCTGCCACTGGTTCCATATATTTTTTCTGGCAGTAGTTTCCCCGCCCTGGCACTGTTGGCGCTTTTTCTCGCCCTTGAAACTGGTGACAGTTGCATGTTTTCCCGTCCTAGCATTGGTTACATTTTTTCCCGTCCTAGCACTGATCATGTTTTCCTGCCCTAGCACTGGTTGCATGTTTTCCCGCCCTAACACTGGTTGCATGTTTTCCCGCCCTAACACTGGTTGCATGTTTTCCTGCCCTAACACTGGTTGCATGTTTTCCCACCCTAGCACTGATTGCATGTTTTCCCGCCAAAGCACTGATGCATGTTTTCTCCTGCACTAACACTGGTTGTATGTTTTCCCGCCCTTTGCGCTGGTTCCGCATGTAACACCGTTTGCATGTTTTCTCGCGATTGGGTTTTAGAACAGTGTACGCTATACAAAACTGCTCTTATCGTAGTGATTTTGATTTTATTGTTTTGCAGCCTTCAGTGGTTTCGCAGTCGACGGATACAACAGACTCAATATCCGCGGATCCAGATAGTATACTAGACATCAAGAAAAGACTTGATCGCATAAAAAACAGTTCAAGATAAACTCTTGCAACTTGCACAAACAACTGGCATAGCAAGAAATAATTGCATTGTGTTCTAAAAGCACGCAAGCGTGTGCATGTTTGGTTGCTGTTCTGCTGCGTGTCCGGACCAGATTGAAGCCTGGAAAGAGATGAACAGCTTTGGACATCAGATGCTGATTCGTTTTTGGACAGTCAAAAGCTGCACCGACAGACGCATGCAAACGACAATACGTGCAATACACATGTAATATGCCGTTTGATTGGGTGAGAAGTATACAAAACCAACAAAAGATCGTAAATGGTGGTTCATCATTCAACGTAAAAACCTGTTCAAACCTGCAAACGTTGCTCATTCATAATGTCTATAGTTTGTGTGCGCGGGTACTATTTGTTGCGGAAGCAAAATTTAAAAAAGAATCAGACCCGCTTCAGTTTTGTGGCTTTCTAGCGTTTCTGCAACAGTTACCTTATTATAGGAAATTAACGCTCCTGTAAATTAAGGTCTTTTAAAATTAACGCAACTTAAATTAACGCGAATTGGCCGGAAAATTTCTTTCGAATAAAGGAAATTAACGCGAGAGAGAGGAAAAATTTTCAAAATGAAGAGAATTAACGCGACTATTGATGTCTCTAAAGATATTTTGGCTGTAGAATTTTGAGAATTCGCGTTAATTTCATGGAGCGTTTATTTCCTATTATAAGTATTGCATTCGCGCAAAAACGGGAAAACATAACGGGAAACAAATAATTTCATAAACGTTTGTTCGTTGGCGAGTACGTAACGTAAGCGGAACGTAAGCGGTTACAAACGGTGCGACCCACTTTGTAGCTGACAACACTTCCATGTCAATGGCTAGTTTAAACACACTTACGAGACTGAAAAAATGCCTCTTAACGTTTCCGTTAGAAGGTGCTTATAAGTGGGAACAGCTTAAAATAGCTACGAAGGTCAGTAAACTCGAGAGCTTAACTGCGATTTCTTGCAGGTTATTTGAGAGTTTTTACATGACAGCCTGTACGAGTTGTTTGATGCTGTGATGCATAGCTAGATATCGATCTTTGGAAGAAAGCAAGAAAGAAATTCAAATTCTTCGTGTGTAAAGCTGTACTGTACAAGTAATATTTTTTCTGTACAATAAGCGAATAGAAGACTTCTTTTGTAACGATGTTTTTTGTTATCGCATTGTGTTCACTCGTTGTTTCCAGTGTAAGTAAGGTTTTTAAAAAGTAGTAATTAAAATGAAAAGGGTGATTTAAGGGTGTAGAGAGATTCGGGGCAGGAGAAAGATAAAACAAAAAAACGTGTCCTTACACGCACTAATTTCGCCTGTTTTGCTCGCCTCTCGCCATCTTCAACCTCGTTCCCATGGTCTCTCTTCTTCCCGTCCCCTGGGAGCGAGGTTGGGGTCTTTGAGAATGGGAAGGGTGTATACCATGTGAACACCCTTCCGTCACGCACTTTCGTGACGCAAAGGAAAGCGGGTCACGCAATACAGACTGGAGTGTTGTTTTCATAGAAATGATATAAGACGTTATATTTTTCATTCAGTGAGTTTTTTCTATTTCATATTGGAAAGAGCAGTTTTCAATTGAGTGTCGTAAAAACAAAGTAATCGCTTTGGCCAATCACAACACACGCAGACAGTTTAATGAACCAATCAGAAGCAAATACATGTCGCCCTAGCCGGTGCCAAGCGCGGGAAAACGCGTGCGGGTAACTCGTGATTAGTTTTAGTTTTACTTCTGATTGGTTGATAAAATAATGACGAGATTTTTTAGCCAATCACAACGCGTAGCATTGAAAACCAAAGCAAAAGACGATATTCGTATTCTCGGTATTGAACTGCAACTAGCTTGCAGTCGAGGCTTATGCGGGGGAATATCATTAAAAATATTTGCACGTTTAAAGATTACCCGCATGAGCCTCGAATGCTCGCTAGTTCCAGTTCAATACCGAGAATACGAATATCGTCTATTCTCTATTTTCGAATTGCCCATAATATACTTTGTTTGCCCCCCAAATTTTGCATAAACTATTGTTTTTAAATGCTCTTGGGAGGACTGCATATTCCCAAGAGCATTTAAAAACAATAGTTTATGCAAAATTTGGGGGGCAAACAAAGTGTATTATGGGCAATTCGAAAATAGAGAATTGCGAACTTACTTTCGACACTCAACTAAAAAGCGCTCTATTAAAATAGGTGTGGTTATTGTTTGTAAAAAAGATATATTGTACAGTATAATAGATTGCTTGTATATAATACATTAAAGAAATTGAAACAAATGTGTCTTAACTTGTAATAATAATTTTACTGATCACATACTACTTTAAAAGAAGAAAATGCAAAAGTTTGACTACGAGCAGTTTTGCCATGTTTGACCAACAGTCCGAAACTGCCCTGTAAACAGAAAGCATAAGTTGCGTAACCTTATCAAAAGGCTTTAATCACAGGTGAGTACGACAAAGCTGCCTGTTCTTTGTTCAGCTTTCCATGCGGCTACGCAAGTTACGCCTTTTGCATTTACATATAGGTCCGGTTTCGCACACCGAGGTAAATGGCATTTCCCATGGTAGATCCCGTGCGTCACACTTGGGTTTAGTATACCGTGTTGACCAGGGTTATTGCCAAGGTAAAAAATGTCACGAAATTAATTGAATCACTTTTCCTTTGCGGCGACGTGTTGATGTCAAACTGAGCATCGTGATTGGCTGTTTTACTTGGGCATCAAAACATCATTGCAACTTACCAAGTTTAATGTCATGGGCGCTTCGTGTGATCTTTTTTATGTATCCATGGAAATTTACCACGGGAACTGTCGGTCATTCACTAAATGCCGTTTCCCTTGGTGAAAGGGTCATTTGCCACCGTAAAAGTGCTCCGTATAACTGCCACAGACGTCCCTGTATAGACGTTTTATTTATTTATTTCTTTGTTTGTTTACATATACTGCGGTGAATTAGAGAAACCGCATGCGAAGCGCGTTCCGTCTGCAGACAGACTAGCGTGTTTACATGGAACTGCTTGTCCCCCCCCCCCGAAGACATGTAGTGTAGTTCTAACTTTTGATTCCTATGGTGTGACTATTCAGTTAATAAAATCGTGTATGTCCTTTTTGTGTGCGGACAATAGAGGACTTCTCGCTTGTTTGGGGGATCATGGGTAATCAGGGCAAGTCGTCAAAATAGAGTGTTTGGGAATACTGTGTCAAATAATTTCGGTAAAATTTAAATTTTGTTACATTTGTGAATCGAAAACTTACAATACCAGAAAATATATTAGATAGCGTACAATAACTTTTTTTTTGTTTTCCATACTTTGTAAATTTTCCCGTCGATGACAAACCTTAAAGAGAGGAGTTCGGGCGTCGAGAGTGGCAAAGAGCCTGAAAAAACGATCAGACTTGAACACGATTGGAGCTAAAAGTCAAGAGAAAAGCGAAGGAGGACATACCCCAAAACGCCCAAGGCACCATTGAAAGTCAAAATAATAACACAAAAATAGAAAAGAATAGCTGAATATAGAAATCAATAGGCCATTTCCGAGTTGCCTTTAGCCTCTCTATGAAAGCGAGGATAGGTGCGAAACCTTTCATATGAAAATGAGTTTTCATTCACATGCAAAGTTTTATTTACATGTGAATGAAAACTCATTTTCATATGAAAGGTTTCGCACCTATCCTCACTTTGATAGAGAGGCTAAAGGCAACTCGGAAATGGCCAATTTGATCTACCAGTGCGAAATACTGTTAAAGACCCGTTCACACGAGCGACTTTTGCTGCGATTTTAGGTGCGATTTTTACGGCGATTTCATGTCGATGCAAAGTCGCGCGTGTGAACGGCCGGCGAATTTACTGCGATTTTTGTGAAATTTTGACAGCCGTATTAAGCAAGACGCATGCGTAGTTGCAAATTTTGTTGTAACAATGTGAAAACTTACAAATATTCATGAATACCGATGAGTCCGATGAATCCTGTACTGTGTACAACTATTGCTTCATCTGTTCGCCGGCAAAGAAAAATAAAAAAAAACCGATCAATTTGCATCAAACCATAGATCGCAACAAGAAACGAACATGGAGCATTTCATAAACTTTTTTAGAGATTTGGTGAATGGTCCATTATATTACAAGAACTATTTGCGTATGGACCTTGCGGTTTGTTCTCTTAAAATGTTCGCAGTTTGTCTGATAGAGACATTCATACTTTCCCTACTCAGGTTTTAGCATCTCTTCTTTTTCAACTTTCCATGTAGCTTTTTTTTTGTTGACTTTGTGGTATGACGAACAACACGGATACAAATTTGCCCTGGGGGACCCCAGGTACATATATTTTATCAGTTTTCTGACGAAAATCGCGGCAAAATCGCAGTGATATCGCGGCGACATGATTTTCCAAAATCGCAAAAAAAAAATCGCTGGCCGTTCACACGCGCGATTTTGCGTCGCCATGAAATCGCTGTAAATATCGCACCTAAAATCTCAGCAAAAATCGCTCGTGTGAATGGGCCTTTAACAGGGGGGAGAGTTTGCTCACAGCACCAGGCTTGGATCAGTGAGCCCAAGTTATGGATGTGCTTCTACTCCAAGCATGGACACCGTATTTAATCGAATAATAACTGTGGCGATTATTAATTTTTTCACTCCAAAACGGGATGATTCTTCGAGGGGAGGCGATTTATCGAGGGGGTCAGTTATTTCAAATATTCGTCGCTGGAAGTATGGGTGTTAATGTGCTAATTAGAGAGCTCCAGGAAATAAAGAAAATACATGAACGTCACTATAGAAAAACTATATGAAACCTTTGCTTTTGTAACTTTTCTGTAATTGTTAACTTGACTGGGTGGATTTGAAAGAAAGGAAAGTGGTGCGAGGCGATTATTTCAAATATCTCAACCAAAGGGAGGGGGAGGAGGAGGGAGAGGGGGCGGAGGGGGGGGGGGGGGGGGGGTATTCGAGGGTGGCGATTAGCGAGTCCATTAGTTTGCCCACAAATTATCCAAAAAAGATTGTTTCGAATTTTATAACAAAGTGCGACGGCATTATTACAAAGTGCGACATATTATTATACTAAAGCGTGACAGGTATTACAAAGTGGGATGATTATTACATAGTGCGACAGATCAGCCTTGTCATTTGTTTTTACTTTTATAGCGTTAAAGAGGGTTTATAATTACGGCGATATAGGAACCGACAACAGGCTCCTGTCAGCGAATATAAACTTTAGAACACTGAAAATACGCACCAAGCGAGAACACATATCATCACTGATGACCAGAAAATCATTGATAAACGTAACTTAGTCAATAAGCATTTTATCATATGACCAAATTGGAGACAAAATTACTTGAAATTTTAACGCGCGAGGCCGTCCGCTTTTGTAGTAGGGCCGTACGCCTTTTTCCGGCCCCGCTCGCGCAAATGCGTACGGCCCTCATACGGGACTTTCATCAATGGTTTTGCAAAGAAAGGGTTCGCACGGGTCATATGATAACATCACTGATGACCCGAAAATCATTGATAAACGTCCCGTATGATGGTCGTACGCATTTGCGCGAGCGGGGCCGCAAAAAGCCGTAGGTATGGCCCTTATATAATACAAAAGCATACGATCTCGCTTGCTAAAATTTCTAGCAGTTTCGTCTCCAAATTGGTTTTATGATAAAATGCTTATGCAGACGAAAATATTTGGCTCTCGGTCATGGCGCACGGACCAAGACCAAGTGCATATAGACGATATTAAACTCTTTAGACCGTGAAAACACCGTCAAACTGAATAGAGTGGAGAATTGGGAAATGGCGACTGTTCTAGTAATATTTTTCAACGGAAAGTTGGGTATTTTTACTCGTTCGCTTTTATTTATTTTTCCTTGCCATAAGGTTCTTTGAAAAAAATAATTTGAAAAACCCCAGCCGAATTACGCAACTCAGTTTGGCTTGATAAACCTGAACGGAACGTCTGGAACGTGACGTAAAGTAAAGGTCGCCACCTTATATTCGTAAGCCCTTATAAGTCAAATCCATTGCATTTATGTAATATAAACGTACTGGAAAAAAAAGAGCTTTGTCATGTTGCAAGCAGAACTTTTATGTCGTTACCGCTAGGTTCTGTGAGGCCAATTTCATGCGCGGACTCGGGCCCGGGGAGAGGAATCCCATAAGAAATGACGAAGGTGCTCGTCGTGCCTTTTACGGGTCAAAATTTGTAGATTGGTACCGCTAAGTGTGCTAACTGAATCTAACCAAGAGAAAATAAAACATAACCTCCGTTACAATTATCGACAAACTAAGCTGAACGTGATGGCACGACAGTAAAATATAGGTTAGCCTGCGAGCGGGCTTCGCCGCCAAGATACTCGCGCGATATCCCAAACAAGTGAGCCTGCTCGCAGGCTAAATATAGGTCGTCATCTTATATTCCTATAGCTAAGCTCTTTATTGGATTTTTGTATTATACACGTACTAAAAAAATCTGAGCTTTGTCACGAAGAAAGCAGAACTTTTTTAAGTGTTGTCTTTTATTCTTTTGTGCTCGCCGCAGGCCAGGGAAGTCGGTAGAGGCCGATTCCATGAGCCCAGGCGGGCCCGGTTAACCGGGATACCGCGAATCAATCACGCATCAAAAAGACCAAATAGGCGAGAGAGCTCTCTCGCCGTCGCCCAAAGGGGTGGGGGTGGGGGTGGTGGTGTGCGGAACGCTTCTTAAAACCCTTACCCTATTTCAGACCAAAATATGCAATTTCTGACCTGACCCAAAATTCGATACCCTATTTCAGACCAGGAAGTGCTTCCGTTTGCGAAAACATTTGAGAAGGGCTTCTATGAAAAAAGCAGCTTCTTCTAAAAACCATACCCAATTCCAGAGTGCGCAAACCATACCCTATTTCAGACCAAAATGGTCAAAATCTGTTCCCTATTTCAGGCCAAAACGGCATGAAAACCATGCCCTCTAGGGCCGCATATGCCTATATAGCTTATATAAGGGAGTACCATCCACTCCTCCCGCCCCGGGCCCGCTTGCCTGTAAATTGTCGACATGTTCTTTCCTTATTACATCCAATTTGAAATTACTGGTGCTCCTTGCAATCTGATTGGCTCATTGGCACTATTTTTTGGTCTATATCACATCTTCGCTCTAAATCGCATCTTTGCTCTAAATCGCACTATTTTTTGCTCTAAATGGGCCATTTGCACGATGGCGTCATTTGACTACAACTACCAGAATTCATTTCGTTTTTCCTTTCTTATTTAAATTTTGTAATCCCAGTGCGGTTTAAATAACGATAGCCCTAATTTGCACTACAAAACAAAAAACTGAAGGATTCTGGTAGTTGTAGTCATATGACGTCATCGTGCAAATGGCCTATTGCATCTTTTTTTCTAAATCGCATGTTGACACATGACATCTAAGGCCTGGTTCACACGTGCGACGCAAATACAAATGCAAGCGCAAACGCAAGCGAACAAGTGCTTTTCATCTTGCGTTTGCGCTTGTATTTGCGTTGAGCTCGCGGTTCACACGTGTGAAACGCAAACGCAAGTGCAAATGCAAATGCAAGGAAATGAAAAATTTTCCATTCCTTGCGTTTGCATTTGCGTCGCACGTGTGAACCAGGCTTATGTCTTTCTGTTTTGCATACAAACGGAGATGTAAAAGCGTTTCCGGTTCCTCATTTTTACAAACCGGCTACTGGATTAATAAAATATTGGTACTGACTGAAATCGTGTATTTGGGCGATTAAATTGTGCGATTTCAAAATGAATGTAATAAAGTGGTAATTGAACGTCGTGTCGTGCAATTTTGAGCGAAAAATGTCGGAGAGAGCGAAGAAAAGAAGAGGGAGGGGGGCGGGGGAAGGGACCTCCTCGTTTTTTCTTCGCTCGCTCCGACATTTTTCGCTCGCCCCCACTATCTGAGAGCCTGGAACAGGCTACACTCCACTCAGTTCAATTACCATTATAAATCGCATTATTAAGAGTTACACAAGACGATGTAGTTTTAAAAACACGAAACAAATTAATCGAAATGCTGCAAAAATCCTTATTTAAAACATTCTACGCTTTTGCTTTACCGCCATTTTCAAAACAACAACTTCCAGACAAAAAGGTTGATGCTAAATTTAACTCGCGCACGGACTGGCTCGCTCTGGTCTGAAAGGTCCTGAAAGTCATCAAAACTAAATATATAAGTTAAAACCGAGCCAGCCAAATCGCCCAATCCAGATTTATGCAATCGGCTCCTCACAGAATTTCGCACGACAAATATAAAATCAGGACACCGTACTTGATTTTCAAGCCATAAAGGAAAACGAATCCTAACTGATGACTTTGATTTCAAGCCAACAAAGAAAAACAATTCCCAGTTGATGACAGGTCGAATTTTCCCGGCATCGAAGTAGCGCGCGCGAAAACCTGTTTATTTAGTCCGCCGACGCCTCCGGGTCAAATTTTTTAAAATACTTCACCAGGACCTAACTTCACCATGGATAAAAGATGAAAAGAAAACATTCTTATCTTTCTAAATTTTACGTGTAATGAAAGCAAAGGCCAATGAAAATATCGCGTTTTGCGTTGGCGATACGAATTATGAAATAATTTTGGAGAAAAAGAAATTTAGTAATTTGAGTCATTTGAGTGGGAGCAATGACGAAGTGATATGTGTGGCGTCACGTGTTTCATCTGTCAGCGGCTCTTTTCAAGCCCTGCTCGTATCCCTAGATCTCTTTGTAAATTTCGAAACGGCACAGTATGTCTCGCTAGCTTTGCAGATCTCTCGAACATAAACAAACGGCTGGCCTTGAATTTGAAGGACCAGTTCTGTAAGGAGTTATGAATCATTCAGAGGATCCAAGTTTGCATTCCACATTGGGTATGTGTGGTATAACAATGTTGAATTTCGTCGACGAAGCGCAAGTGTAACAAACTAAGCTTAAATCAAGCCTGCAAGGTGTATTTCCCGACTTCGCGTCTACTGTATGCAAAGCTTCTACTGCTTTTATCTTTTCAGAACTAGACCCAGATGCTTTAAACTTCGCTTACTTGGAGGAATATCTGTCTTCTGATGTTGTAGGCGTCCCCGATGGGTAAGAAGATTAATGTTTTGCGAAATCACCGACACTCAGCGTTTTCAAATACGTACACACGCACTCGTGAAATTCAAGCAGATGGAAACTCAATCCATTCACGATCACCCCGCAAAAGTTCAGTGTCTAGTCCAGACATGCCTAACCTTTTCCTTTGACTTTTCATATTTATTGTTGGCTGCCAAACTTAGCGTCAGAATATAACAAAAGGTTTTTAAAAAAGTGTTATAATTTTAAATTGGTTGTAATTGGCCATGGTGGCAAATTCCTTTGAACTCCGTGAAATTATACAAACTTTTGTTTCAAAAGCTTATAAAAGACCTTTGATCGTTTTGACGGTAAAAATCATTACCAAAAGACAAATACTTTGTCGAAAGAAACGCGGAACGAGAAAGTGTGATTACTCTTAACAAAAGCGAGTTGAAGATGGTGCTTTTGTTTTACTCGCAAGCCGTGCGTTGGTCGAACGAAGTGTACCTCGTAGAAAGAACGCTTTCCAGTTAGTTTTAATAGCTCTTGTTATGGCGAGTTACGAAGCTATTTACAATTAATATTCTTCTGTCTCCCGATCATCGCTTAATTAACTCTAGTGTCAAACCTCAGAATATTCGTCTGAAGTTTTGACAGTGAGAAAAATTTCCCCGCAGACAGCAATCAAGAAGACTTGAAGCCAATATTAAATGCTTAAAGAAGCCAATATAAATGCTTAACAAAAATCAAACGGCAATATTGTAGGATATGTCATTAGCTATTTTATCTTGTTTTTATCATTATAACGCGCTATTGGCAGTTAACTTTATTTGTTTTCCCGTAGTGATTAGCTAACTTTGGCTCGAGTATGTTTACGTGCTTCCTTCTTCGAAGGTTCAAAAAAGGTCAACTCGGAAGTCTGACGAGCTTCGGCAAATGCAAGATGGTTTTAAACATGACATAAAAATGGAAATAGCCATTTGATAATTAAGCGTTAAAGTGCCAAGATATTATTTGAATTACTTTGCCTCCTGTGCAAACACTTTCATGTGGGTTTAGATTGTGAGAAAACATTCATTCATTCGAGTTTCTTGCGTTCACTCTGAGCGGTCACTTCCATTGAGCCTTATTGGTCGTTCAAACGCTGCCTGTTTTATTTGCGGGAAGTATTTCCATATTTTTCTCAGCTCCGCGGCAATGACTTGCAACTAGACCTGGTCATGGATTGTTTTATTTTTACTCAAATCAGTTAATCATTAGCTTAGTAATTTTGCAATTTTGCTCTCAAACTGTTTACACAGATGTATTGTTTTACACGATAATGTAAAAACTTTAATTGTTTTTGCCATTGTTTTCAAGGATTTGTAGGATATTTTTATAAGACTTTCTTTTACAGCCAACATTTAAAGAGGGATTACATTTTAATCTGAAAGATTTCTGAATCAATTTTTCACCGCGCGCAATCATCGTTAGCGTGAGCCCAACTTTCCCGGACTTACGAAATTGACCAGGGAACCGGAAATAACTTGAAATGTTTGAGATAAAACTAGGGGGGTTTTATGTAAGAAGATACTTCGCGAGAGAAGTCATGTTTATATTTATATTTCTTCTATAAAGGTTTAAAGTTTCATTCTCATCACGAAGCCCGGTGTTTTCAAGTGTTATTAGACCTAATTACGTTCGTCGTCTCTCGAACATCACGCTTTCTTGTTACAGTCTCAATTTAGACGTAATTTCCTGATTTGGTTCTATTTTGGCCATTAAAGCTGTTACTTTTGTTGATTAGGATCGAGCCTAACAATTTTAAAACATTGAGCGCAAGGTCCGAATGGTCTGACCTTTCACGACCTTTCAACAGATTTTAGAGGCTTGAGAAATATTAGAGTTTTAAATCAATCATCCACAACTGACAAAAACAGTGAAAGCTTGACAGTATGGAGGCTAAAAATTAAATTCTCCAGCACAGTTTTAATCACAACAATCCTTCTTTTCTATAACTTTGTTGTTAAGTTAAACATTGTGTTTAGCTTCTCATGTTTATCCCAGGAAGTTTTGTTATTTCTCTTTCTGCTCTCTTTTTGTGTTTATTTTTAGTATAGAGTTTCACTCCACACAGAAAGTAACAAATTCTGTTATTTTACATTTTGAACTTTCAGTGTTTCATCATTTTTTTTTCAGCGTTTCAGCGTTTCGTCAATCAGTCAGTCATGTTGTGTTAAGTTTGATGTCTGCTGTCATGTATTATGTTGTTCAAAACCACTAAGTAAACTCCCTCGGGACCCTCGTTAGTATCCGCTTAATATAGGGGTCTGCTGCAAACAGGTTCATTATACGGTAAATATGGGAAGAACATAGGGACCCAGGTGTCTGCTGAATAGAGGGTGTCCGCTTAATATAGGGTCCGCTTGATACAGTTTTCACTATTTGAATAAAACAACTAGATAATTTTTAGAACTCAACCTTGTTGCATGATAAAACTTTCAGGACACTGAATACAAAACACATGTCTTTGCAAATCTCAGACTGCTTAAAAAAAGGCACCAAATGGCTTATAAAATTCATTAATAATTCATAAGGAAAATACAAAAGAAATAAAAATTTAATGAAGGCTTGTAATCCTAATACAGAACAGCTATGGTTGTAACAAATTAGCTTTCATTTCATAAATAGTCCACAATGTTCATGTCCTTGTGAGCCCTCATGATGAGTGTTGTAACTCTTAGGGCAAACTTCGCCAATAAATATGTTTAAACAACAAAAAAAAAAAAGATCAGGGTTCTCAATAACTTTTTTATCAACTGTTCCATTTCTGTTTACAGCCGTAACAATGTGGGACACTGATGACCAAAAGGTTTTACTAAACATTGTATTGAAACACCTTAATTCACAGCCGTAACACTTAGTTGCGACACCCCTCATGACAGGTGTTACGGGTTATGGGTTCAACTGAGAACACTGACGATCTACAATCTGTTAGGTTGCCACTTACTGTTGTGAACACTACATATAAGACTAACATTTTAGATAATTAAAACCAACTTTTCTTTTCTTACAGCATATTTCCCTGATATCTGTTTTGCTTCATTCTTGATTTTCCTTTAGATGCAGTGATGGGGCGGGACAATTCAATTTTGGATTTGCAGATGACATAGCTAATCAGGATCATTTACTTTCTTACAATTTAGGAGCAAGATACACTGGTAAAGTACTAACACATTTATATATGTGATTTCATACAGTGTAACATTTATTATTAATATAAACTTACATGTAAGTGAAATACAAGGAACATTTTGGGAAAAAAATTAATGATCAGAAACGTTTGTACAACTTTCGGACGGTATTTGGAGAATTTTCAAGTCCTTGGACAGTTGCTTGAAATTACGTAATTAGAGTTGTTTATAAAATAAACAAAATGATACATGGCTGCTTGGAGGTAAGAAATTTCTCTTCTCCTGTTCAACTCCATATCTCACTTGTTTGCCTATATCAATTCAACACTCCAATAGAAATTTCATATTTCTGCGCACTGATGTATTCAGTGTTCAAGTTAACTTTCAAAGGCAGGGAATCAATGAATGTTTTTTAGGGGTCAACAGGTTGTGGGTCTCTCTAAATCTTCTCGAGTTAGCCATTTGATTTGTCAGGCCTTGTCGGGTTTTTGACCCGAGACCCCTCTCTTACATGTATCTGGAACACTGTGTATTATCTTTTATAAATATGAGCTTTATTTTGGTATGGTTATTAACAATTCCCTTTGTAAATACAAAGCTCATGCAAGAACTTTGTCTTACTTATCAAAGAACAATAGGGATCTAAAGCTTATTGGTAATCTTAAGTGTCACAGGGATTTGGTGTATGTCATTTCAAAACCAGAAATGTTTTTCTATTAACAGAACCCAAATGTAATTATATATGGTCCAGTTTTGTTATAAATTTCCACCCTTGAGTACCAAAAACTGTCGTTAAGTCAGGGGCGGATCCAGGATTTTGAAATGGGGGATGAAATTTTAAATACAATAGAACCAAAGCCTGGTTGAGGTGTTTGAGGTCAGGATCCGCCCCTGTGAGTGTCTCTAGTCATAGACTGAGTTGATCTGATTGAATTGCCACTTGAAAAAAGTTAGCCAAACTTCACCCAACTGCCAGTCCCCTCCCTCAGAAATCTAATAAACTCCTTAGGGGTTTAAACAATCTTTTCTCATTGCAAAACACATCTGTTAAAAGCACACTCAGTTTCTTTCAAATTAAAACTTTAGTAATAAACAACTCACTTTAAATAAAAAAAGGTCTTGTAACAGGCTGCCAAACAGTCATTTATTTATATACTTTTGTATTGTTAAACATCATGAATAAACCAGTATTGTATTGTAATTCCATGTTGACACCCAATCATATCATGATTTTTCGTCATGTGTCCATTTCAGCTGAGATATAGATGGTAATTAGCTTGACTTGTGTTCTTTTGAACAGGAAACCTATGTTTTCCTTCAGATGGACAAGTGGTTTCTGCAGGACAGTAAGTGTATTCATTGACAAATACTCAATTCATTAAATGTTGCCATTTGAAACCAATCCTTCAAGTAAGTCTGTCAGTGTGTGAAATTGGGAAATTTTCATTGAAAATAATAAACTTTGGAAACAGTTCTTTTGTGTTATGACAGATCTAGAATATCTGCCATGCTTTCAGTTTGCAGTTGTCTTTACGGCTTTCAGTTGCTTATGTAGCTATAGTCTCAGTGCTAAAAATAATAAATACTGTTTTAAGTAGTTATGCTGAATGTTGCAGTGATGTAAAGTTCCAAAAGCAACAACCAAATTGATCCCCTGAAAGTAACAACCAAATTGATCCCCCGAAAGTAACAACCAAATTGCCCCCCCCCCCCCCCCCCCAAAAAAAAAAAAAAAAGTAACATCAAAACTCTATGGCTGCTAATAAATCCCAACACTAGTGAGCCCCCGAAAGTAGCGACGCCCGAAAAGTAGTGAGTCCGGCTTGAAAGACACAACGCAATCAAGATATGTGGAGCCTACCCATGTGGTAGTAACCGGCATGGAACTGGACCAACAAATTTCATCTCATTTTTCCACAACAATATTATTGTTGCGAATTTCTGTCTTTTATTTCATTCGGAAAAAGAGCTTGCACCAGCTTTTTTAATGGGTTTTGTTCCCTGAATGAAATGAGCCCCGAAATTTAGGACCCACTGAAAGTAGCAGGCTCCCAAGGGTTGTTACTTTGAGAACTTTGATGGTATGTGCGTCTGGTACAATGACGATAATGATGAATTATTTGTGAGCATTTTTATTAACCCCTTAGCCCCAATATAATACTAATCTTATTCTTCTTGAAATATCAATGCATGATCAGACATACGAGTTATGGGAATTACATGTAAATTGTAAAGCAAATGATCACCAAATACAAATGACCGTAGAATTCTGTAAATAACAGCAACCCAAAAGTAATATTTATTTTGACACCTTGATAGCAATATTCTTGAAAGTAAGTGTCTAAGCCATCCGCAACACTTAAAACAAGTCTTCTCAAACACAACCCTGAAGCAGTTCTAGCTGGCTTAAAATTTAAGTGTCAGTTGACTACTTTAGTTTGGTACTTTATAAAGTATTGCACTTCACTTCCTTTCACATTTGGTAGCCATATTTGCCTTGTTCAACTTGGGCAACCACTCCCCGTGTACCTGACGGTAAATAAATTATACCTTACCTTATACCTTATACCTTCTTGGAATGGGCTTTTTGCATATTTTAGCAGTCCAAAAGTAACAGCCACCTGAAACTAATTATTGTTACCTGAAAGTACAGCCTCTTGATGCTGCTAATTCCAAAAATAACTGGTTGGAGCCGCTACTTTCAAAAGTCTATGGTACCTTGGTATTAGAGCATAATCTTCTTCAAACTATACACTGGGCTATGGAGGGTAATATATGCAGGCATCATACTCATTTATGTTATGTTAAATTTTGTAGCCCAATAGACATTCCTAATTTTGGAGGACATCACAGGAGAAAAAATTCCCCCCTTACCCCACCAGACTCAGATGGGCCTGACTCACCAGATGGAGACCAAGGTAGGAGAATGTGTATTAAATTAGACTTGCTCAGTCCTTTTTTTTTCTTCTTCTTCTTCAAAGATAACTTGTAGTTGCAAGTGCATGCAAGGTATGGTAACGCCTTAAATGAATGTACAAGTTCTGCAGGGCTAAGAAAAATCCCAACTTGATTTTAAGAACTAAATACTATAACACAATGCTGCACAATGCTGCAATTTCATCAAAAAAATATTAATTTATTAATTTTCCATATAGTGTTTTTGCCTGGGAGTATGGCTGGCACGCACCCTGTTGCATTATCATCAGTGCCGCTTTCTGGAGGAGTACAGATACATTCTGGGATTCTGCAGCATGGGGAACCTTTTAGTCCTTCCCGAGAATTGCTGTCTCAGTCAGCCAGGTATGATTGTTGATTATCATTAGTCTATCTTCCTGTATGCCAAGTCCATAGGGCTGTCTTTAGTCATAGGGCTGCATCTGTGATGAAGATGACTAAATTATACAACTCAAAATTTGAAAATGACAAAGACAACCACAGTGTAAGGCTATTATTGAGTTCATGGCTGCCTATTTTTCTTGTGTAGCTGACAACTTCAAAGTTTAAAGACAGCCGTGCAAGTCTATCCATTCAGTCCAGTCTATTAATTTTTACATGCATATTATTATTATTATTATTATTATTATTATTATTATTATTATTATTATTATTATTATTATTATTAATTGTATATAGCCTTTTGATATTTGATCAGTTTTGAGGTCCTTGTGACAAGTTCTTACAGACTCCAACATTAGACAGGGCTGTGATTAAGCATTGAGGTTACGTTGCCAGCTACACAAGGAAAATAGAAATTAAAACTCAAAATTAAAACTCAAAATAGCTTCACATGGTTGTTGTTCATTAGTCATTTTTAGATTCAGAGTTACTGGTCATCTTCATGGCAGCTGCCGGCCATAATAGCTGCCTGTCGGCTTAACTACATGTAATGACAGCCTTGTTAGATATCCTGGCCACCCAAAAAACAAGGAAATGAGCACTCAGCTTGTGACATTAATTTTACCGTCAAGACACCAAAAATTGAAAAACTGAAAACATGATTTTTGAGAATATGACTAGTTCTATGTTGTTGTAAAATATGACTTGCTTACCTATATAAAAATAGGTCCATCGCTCCAAGTGGAACATAGGCCATCAACAACACCTCACCAGCAAACTCAATCTTGGGCTCTCTCCAATGTTCTTCTAGCCCCTGTCCAGGTGCATCCCTGCATCAGCGTCTCTGTTGTGTGCCACAAATACCAGCTGTTTAGGGAGCTATCAGCTCAGTTTGTTTGCATTAAGTGGTATTAATAGTTAATACAAGTTAATGGTGAGCATGTATTGTATATAGTTAGGAATCGCATTTCAATCTTGTAACCTCGTGTATCCGTCGTATCGTTTAGTTCGCTCGCTCCGTGAGTTGTTAAATTTTACCATGCCTGCTAAGCGCAAATCTCTTTGCCCTGGCTGCAAGACGCCGAAACAGAACCATGCCTTCGCTGCCCCGAGCAAGCACTGTGCTGGGCCGCCAGTTAAGAACGAGATTCTTGACGACGAATTATCTCAATTATCACAGGGCGAGGAGTTGCCGCCATGCCAAGGAAAATATGTTTCGTCGCCTTCGGCCGAGAGCGGCCCGCAAAAGCAACTTGAATCGCAGCAGCTTCTTGACGCTATGCGGAATCTGTCCCTGCAGTTGGAAGGCCTCACGCAAGAGCAGACGACAATGAAAACACGACTGGATGAAATCTCCGCCGGGAACGGCCCCAAAACAACTCACGAGGATGCAAGTCGCTGTTCAGGCCGAGGCGCTAGCGGCGCTTCTCTGTTGCCGGTTATACAAGCACCTAAAGCTCACCACCTACCGGAAAAATTTGTCCCAGCCGCCATCAATGGTGAGTACGTGGATTTTTCAGATGTGTTATCCTCTTTAAGCATTTTGCGACCCACTCACAGCGATGAAGGAATGTTGCGTACACTCTCGGGCGACTTAATCCCTATTGCGAGACCTCCACGCAAGCGTCCCGTTGACTCGTTTGATGTATGGTTACAAGTGTGGACCAAGTACGAAATGGAAATTGTTTCAGCACGGCCCGAGCGTTACCTGGAACTGGCAGCCTACCGGGAACAGATACAGCTTGCCAACCGAAAGTTTCGTTGGCCCTCCGTGTATTTGTTCGACGTACAAACGCGCGTCCACCTGGCCACACGTAAGGACGCTCACGCTCGCCTTGACGTCCTGGATACCACCTTGTATACAACTATCCTCGACGCTTCCGCCCTTCGCCTCCATCCAAAACAATGTACTCGTTGCAAGTCCTTCGATCATCTCGTGCGTGATTGTCCCTTTCTCGCGCAAGACAAACCGCAAGAGGCAGCGAGCAATCCATCAAAGCCTTCGTACAACAGCACATCGGCGATCGACTCATGGAAATTGCAAAAGTGGTTCACCGCCGCAGGCCAGGAAGGCTGCAACCTTTATCAACGAAAGTGGTGTAACCTCGGAGAGGCCTGCAAGCGAGCCCACGTGTGCAAAGCTTGTCGGGGGGACCACCCCCAGACCGATTGCCCACGTTCTACCGGAAATCAAGTCACCGTTTAATTTGCAGACCTGGCGCGAATGTTTGCGAACACACTCGGACGCTGATTTTGTAACTGATTTATTGCATGACATTGAAGTTGGAGTACGCATTGGCTATCAACCAGCAACCCGCGCTTTTCAATCATACGACAATCATTTATCTGCAAGAACTAATCCCGGGCCCGTGGCCCGCGAGATTGAACGTGAACTTGATTTAAACCGTAAAGTTGGACCGTTTCTTGCTCCGCCCTTTCAGCATTTCACCGGTTCACCTTTGGGTACGATCCCTAAGAAGCACTCGGCGCCAGTCAAGTGGCGTATAATACATGACTTATCGTGGCCCGCCGGCCTTTCGATTAACGATGGAATTCCTAAGGACTTGTTTTCGTGCAATTACGATTCGCTCGACCGCGCAATAACACTTCTTAAGCACTACGGCCCTGGTGCTCTTATGAGTAAACTGGACCTCTCTGACGCCTTTCGTCACGTCCTCGTTCATGACGGGGACTGGGAACTACTCGGTTCCACATGGCCCGTTGAGATTAACGGTACCGTCGTTACTGGTTATTTCTTTGACACCTTTCTTCCTTTTGGTCTTCGAAGTTCGCCCGCTCTCTTTCTAAAATTCGTCGACGGTCTCAAGTTTGTCATGTCGTCTAAGGGTGCGTCGCCCATTTGGAACTATCTTGACGATTTCTGGACTTGTGGCCCGCCTTCTCCTGCTCCTCACTGCCAAAATTCGCTTGATGTTATGCTGAGAACGTGCGATGAGCTTGGCTTCAAAACCAACCCCGACAAAACAGTTAAACCGAACACAAACTTGATACTCCTTGGTATCGAATTAGACTCACTTGCTCAGGAATCACGCATTGACCAAGCTCGACTAACTGAAACTTTACTTATGTTGGATAAATGGTCTTCCCGTAAACATTGTACTAAGCGACAATTACAATCTCTGATTGGCAAGCTTCAATTTATTTGTTCTGTATGCCGCCCGGGCAGAACCTTTCTTCACCGCATGATTGACTTACTCACTAAGGCCACACACCCTTCTCATCGCATCCGTCTAACCGTCGCGTTCCGTAAGGATATTCACTGGTGGCAGACCTTTCTTACTTCGTGGAACGGCCGTAGTTTCTTCCACGCGGACACATGGCTGTCTAGTTCTTCCTTGGAACTTTTCACCGACGCCAGCCACGCCGCTTTTGGCGCCTATTTCGCTGGTGACTGGTTTTCTTGTTCGTTTACGGATCATCGCATTCCCCTATCCCGGTCCATTACGTTTAAGGAACTTTACGCTATTACCGCAGCAGTGTCCACATGGGCCCCTTCGCTTGCCTCCCGAAACGTGTTATTTCACTGTGACAATCAGTCGGTTGTCCACATCCTCTCCTCTGGTACCAGTCGTTGCAAGCATATCATGTCTATGTTGCGTTACTTGTTCTATGTTTGCGCTTCACACAACATCATGTTACGCGCAGTACACATCCCTGGTGTGACCAATTGCTTTGCTGACTGCCTCTCTCAATTGCAGGTAACCAAGTTCCACCGCCTTTGTCCAACGGCCAGCAAGCATCCAACGTTCGTGCCGCGTGTTCCCTTGACCAACTTCACGTAACTGCAAAGGAGTACTTTCGCTGTGGTCTCGCGGACTCCACTCACCGGACTTACGGCGCTGCCCAACGACAGTTCCTCAGCTTCTGTGATAATTACGGTCTTACTCCCTTACCGGCATCGGAAGACACGTTAATCTTGTTCGTCACCTCCCTGGCAGCGCGAATAAAACCTCAGTCCATTAATGTTTATCTGGCCGGTGTTCGCTCTCTTCATGTTTCTAATGGTTACGACAACCCCTTGCTTCCTGGTCTCCGACTGAAGCAAACTCTGCGCGGTATTGAACGGAATCATTTCGCTCCACCAAAACGGAAAATGCCGATTACCTTTGATCTTCTCTGCAAAATTCATCCCTTCGTGAGCTCTCGCTCTAACGACGATATTGTCTACTGGGCGGCAATTACATGTGGCCATTTCTTGTTATTACGCGCCGGAGAGTTTACGTTACGCCACAAGGAGCGCTTTGATCCCTCACGCAATCTTGCACTCGGCGACGTCACTTCTCACCAGTCCCCGGACGGTCAGCACTACTGGATGGTGCACATAAAACAGTCGAAAACCGACCAACGACGCCAGGGAGTGACCCTTTATATGTCTCACACACACCATTCAGTCTGCCCAGCCTGCGCGATGGAATCTAACCTTGTTCTTCAACGGAGCCGCCCTAATATGTCAGAGGAGTCGCCGCTCTTCCTGTTAGAGAATAATCACGCCCTGACCAAGCAACAGCTAGTATCATTCGTGTCTCACTTGTTGCGACTTATTGGTGTAGATCCTACAGCTTATAGCGGACACAGCTTTCGGATCGGTGGCGCCACATCTGCTTCATTGGCTGGCCTTGCTGACTACGAAATTCAAATGTTAGGACGCTGGAAATCAGACTGTTACAAAACTTATGTTCGTTCCCCTCTAAATGTCCTACTCCAGTTTCCTCAGCGAATAGCAAAGACTGCGACGATCACGTATCAATATGCTAATCCCTACTACCAGACTACTCAAGATTCCTAGTGGACAGCTAGTTTTTCTTCCCATAGTTTTTCTTACCGCCAACTTTACCATTTGGGCATTATTTGGGCAGTTGTATTTGTCCCAAATGGAAAATATATGTAGCTGCCCATCGACGGCCCACATATGAACGATCGTTGTCTTTATTGCGTGATTAAGTGGTATTAATAGTTAATACAAGTTAATGGTGAGCATGTATTGTATATAGTTAGGAATCGCATTTCAATCTTGTAACCTCGTGTATCCGTCGTATCGTTTAGTTCGCTCGCTCCGTGAGTTGTTAAATTTCCCATCCCTTCCCTCCCTTGGCAGTTGTATTTGTCCCAAATGGAAAATATATGTAGCTGCCCATCGACGGCCCACATATGAACGATCGTTGTCTTTATTGCGTGATTAAAATGAGTAAAAAGTTGAATTTTAATTAACTTATAACATGTATTACAGTGTAGGCTTATTGTTTTAGCTGCCATACATGTATATGCCTATAGTGTTTGCTTATTATTTTTTGTGTTTCTACCATAGGCTCTCCTCTGAACCCAAAAGAAAGAGAAAGAGGTCATCAGAATGCAGTGAAACATTAACAGCAAATGGAATTTCATCTCTCAGGCTTGGATCTTTGAAATCAGAGTCAGGTATACTGCTATCCCATCCGTGGGTATTCAATGTGATATTATGTTGTTGATTCGGAGGCATCAACAGTTTCAAGTGTAGCAGACAATTTGTAAAAGAAAACTATACATCAGTACACTATGTCGTAATGGCCAATATTTTGCCTATCAGCTAGACTGAAGTAATGTTTGGTTGATTTAAATTATTTTGTTCAAAAGGAAACAAAAAAATCATTGTAGAAAATGCTTTCCTTGAGTTGTTCTAGAGGCAAATTAGGGGCTGTATGAAAAAATTCCCAAAATGATGACTTTTTGGCATGAAAATTAATATGCAGCATAATATGTTTTGTTTGATTAGTAAACACACAACATTAGTAAACAAGTCTGTGTGCTAAAACTGAAGGGACTGCTGAGGACCAAAAATGTTTTAAGCCAAATCAGTATATAATCAGAGATGCCAACCTCTAGAGATTTTTTCTGAGGGTGAATTCTGAGGGTGAAATGTTTTCGCCTTTTTTTTTTGGTCATGAGCATGTAGGGAGGTCCGTAAAACTGCATTCCTGCGTTTGCGAAGTTAAGATATGATGAAATTTGGGTAAAAATCTTAGCCTATTGTAGAGAAAAGATCCAAAGTCACTTTTAAACGGGAGATTTGGTGACCCGTACGGGAGACCGGGAGATTCGTTCCGTATCCGTGAGAGTTGGCATCTCTGTATAATATAGTTTTGCTTTGAACTAGCTTTCAATCATTTTTTTATCACAAGTATGACTCCTGACATGCTTCATGTTTAGATGACTTCTGTTTGGATAGTTGTTCTGAAAGTCTGGACTCACCAGATCTACTCACCACACCTGACCCAGAGAACTCCTACCAATGCCTAAAATGGTCGCTATTTAAACCAGATGAATACTGCAATGTGTACGATGATGCCTCCCAAAGAATGTAAGTTTCTTTATTGATTCCATTAAAACAACAAAACAGACTGATATCTAGTCTTTATAGTCTAAAGCCACTTGTCTGACTCATAATTTTTTTTATTACTTGTTCTAATTTTTAACCTGTGAATATACGCGCATGCGTAATGAACGGGTTATCGGTAACGGCGACAGATATGCAAATGCGTCACTCGCTCACTCCTTCCATCAGCTGTAAACTTAGTGATGTAATGCTTTGTTACGAATGCGTTTTGTAACAAGAACAGCGTGAATCCAGCGATAACAATAACTAAATTGGTGTAAACGAATATAAACAACAATAAGCTTAAAGATGTTTCGCATTTGGAGTCTTTAATGCAACGTTAAAATCGATCTAAAAAGAATTTTCAACTGAGACGTGCGTTTTTGATGGTTATCTACCTTCAAGTAATAAAATTTATCACATCTGGAGTCAGTGGTCACAGTGGTCAAGTGGTGTAAAGCGCGGACTTACAGCCGAAAGGCCCAGGTTCAAATCTCGCTCGGGCTGTTTTTTTTTTTTTTTCTTTTTTTTTTCTTTCTTCTTCGGACTGAACATTATGAAAGTGATGTACTGTATTTTTATTTTTTGCGTTTGTCAAAAATCCTTATGTTTAATTTTAAACAAAATATTGAACCGAGACAGAGTGAAAACATAAAGCTTACCGCAATATTGCGTTACGCTAGCATTTCAAATTCACGGGTTGGCTTTAAGGAGCCTTTGATTCTAGTCAAGAACTAGCTCTGCAGTTCCAATGATTTCTACATTGTTTTTGTTGTTATTGTGATTATTCAGACCCCCTCCTCAGTTCAGAGTGGATGCCGACAAAGGTTTTAACTACTCATTTGCTGATGAGGCCTTTGTTTGTCAAAAGAAGAATCACCTTCAGGTAGGTGACCTGTTGTAGGAAAGAATCATTTTTAAAATTTATCTTTTCTACCATGAAAGGTTATGAACTTGATTGGCTGTATTCTGGTATAAGAAGATAGGGAATTATCTTGAAATATCAATTTTAAAGACATACACATGTAGATGTTTTCTGCATCTAAAGGCCAGTTTATAGACATGCAAGTTTTGATGCAATTTTTGTCGTGCTCTCCAATGCAACTTTTGTCGCAAGGTCAAACTATTTTGGCAATTTTTGTGCGATTTGGGTGCAATTTACTGTGATTTCCCACAAATTGCCACCAAGCTGCATCAGGTTTTGAACATGCTTGAAACTTCTGAGACATGGCAGTGATAAATCATGCCCAAATTGCACTCTAAAATTGCCACTTGTTCACTCCTTCAACTTTTATCACAAGGTTAGTGCAACAAAAATTGCACAAAAAATCCCATGACTGTGAAAACGTCTTTAGAACTGTCTCAATACAGCCGTCTAGTTAGTATAATTATTCCACATTCCAATGGTCTGTCAGTGGCTGTATTAATGGGTTCCTACTTAGCTGAGTGCAAATTCAACCTCTGTGTTGTATTTAATAAAAATAATGTTTACTGTTGCAGGTTACAGCCTATATGAGCCTCCAATCAGAACAATCTCCTAAATTTGTCCAAGTAGAGGTACTTCGATCATGGATTTCGTCTTTATGTTATCCACGTGTATATCTCTGTTATTTAACCCCTTAAAAGTATTAAAAACAAAACACTCAAATTTTACGAATTTCCAGACTTTCCTTTCTGCAAAATTAAGAAATACTAATAGCACCACAGGAAAGAACTGCTCATAAATGTTAATTTGGTTATACCTTATAATTGCACCCACAGACTCAAAGTTTGAACCACTTGTACAGCATATAATTATAGTAAACAGCACCTCAGGATAGCACTGTTCAATAACTTTCATTTGGTTATATCTTACAATTTCATCCACAGACTCAAATGGAAGAACCATATTTTCTGACTCAAAGTTTGACCCTAGCATTTGACCCATACAGGGAATGAATTGTTAAAAATTATTAACCAGCCCCTCACTGAGGATTAGCATCAATTTTCAATCCAGTTTGAACATGCAATAATATATAAATCAATGGAGAATTTTACAAATTATTTCTGTCCTGTACTTTTGACTTTGACTTGTCTTGTTGCATACTAGCTTAAAATGAGCTTTTTGAAACATTTTTTTGCAAAACAAATTAAATCCTCAGTTAAACTTTATAATCCTGGATTAGCTTCAACTGGCTTTATGTTTCAAGTTAATTGGATCAAATTTATAAGATTACATTTAGGTATTTGCAATCTTTACACATGCTATTTTTTTCTTGTGTTGTCTGTCTTTTTAAGCAAAACGAACTGAGACGCATTGAAAAGTTCTGTTTACATCTTTATGGAGTAAAGGTGTGTGAGATATTTACCTTGTTTTGGGCTTCATAATCAGGTTGCTGTGTACTTGGATTTCAGCTTCAATATGTCACTTGCATTTATATTAGTCTAATTTTGCTGGTCTAGTCTTTCTAGAATAGTAGCTCTAGTCTAGTATTATTAGACTAGCCTAATATAAGTAGTTTAGTATTTCTAGACTTCCATTACTATTCAGTTACATGTAGTCTTTCTAGAAACAATCTTTGGACCCTCTCCTCTCCTATACATTTTCTTCCTCCCTGCTTTGCATCCAACTCCCCACCCTCCCCTCCCTCAAACGCCATCCCCATGGGTAAGACAGGTGACCATTGCCTATCATATTTGGAACAGGAAAAATAAATGCGCAAGCCTTATGTACTGGTTAGTGGAATTACCATGAAGAAAAGTTTACAGTTGAGTGATGACAGAAGGAGTACAAATGGCCAATGTTTTCAAGTTCTTGGAATAATCAATTAAAATTAATCATAGTTTGTTCTCTCTTTGAGCAATTATATAATAAAACGTACTTGATGCAGTTTTGACCAAAAAGATGTCCATCACTGGTATGGCCCCTTTGAATAATTTTAACCAAAATATATACAAAATTGCCTTTAACTGCACCAAGATAATTATATGTTTTTGTGCTTAGCACCCACGTTTAGGGAAATAACAATAATATATACAGCTATTTCAATTAACGTTGTCGGATGAAAGCTCAAAGCCAAGACTGCAATAAATGGGTAGTTGTAAATAGCCATTGCATAAGAATCCCATACTACCTTGCGGCCTTGGCTTTTCGCCTTTTTCATCCGACAACGTTAATTGAAATAGCTGTATATATATATATATATATATATATATATATATATATATATATATATATATATATATATATATATATATATATATATATATATATATATATATATATATATATATATATATATATATATATAGGCTTATGTACAAATATTATTATTTGTTTTATTTATTTAGATGGAATCTCAAGCTAGTAGAATTGGAGTTGAACAGTCTCAGGCTGACAGAAGCAAGCGACACTATGAACCCCTACAGTACGTTTATTCTGTATTAGCTAATAACTGTGTAGTAGTAAACTTGCCAAAATTGCTACACTGTAGTGGCTGATCATGAGCTACCTGTAATTGCTGAGTTACTTCTTTTGATAAATTTCAGATTTCATATTTCACCAAAAGAACAAGCCAAGATAACAGTTGGAAGGCTACATTTTAGGTACTGTATATTTATCTTTAAGTTTTGTTTTAACTAACAATTAAACTGTTAAAATAATTTATTTTTAAACAGTTGTGTTACTGAACACAATTGCAAACCCCTCATTTCTTATTCCAATAAATTCTAACACCTGCTTTTTATTCCCAGAATTTTAATCCCTGATATCAAATTCCTGAACTCTATTTCTCAATTTTCCTTCCCAATATTGTTCTCATTTTCCAGTTCACTGTCAGTCACAAGTGGGGGGGGGGGGGGGGGGGGGACAGGGGGTTCTGAAATTCCCACTTACCCTTTATTCCCAGTTCCCACCTCTTTGCACTTTTTCAATTGCAAAATATTATGCAACATTGCAAGATGTTTCCCACTACTGGCCAGCTTGGGAATCTTGCTTCCCACCCTTAACCTTCCTGCATCCTATAAACTTCTCTCACCCCCTTTCTCCCAGGTTACCCCCCTGTCTCACCGCACTCACGAGAAGGGATAATCTGTGTGGCTTGAAGGTATTAATTGGGGAAATTGGTTGGGTTGGGCATTCTCTGTAGACAGAGTTGGGGTGGGCAGGTGTTGTGTTAGTCTGAAAATAACTATGTTTATTGAGCATCAGGGAAGGCTTTCAGATTGTCTTACTTCATCCACCGATATTCTTACAGCGAGACGACAGCCAACAACATGAGAAAGAAAGGAAAACCAAATCCTGACCAAAGGTAACAACAGCATCACTCAAACAACAGCTCAGCAATTTTATCATGAAGTTACATATATCTTATTGACCAAGCGTGAGGGCCGTACTGGGAGAATATCGGGCCAAGGTCTTGACAGTACGGATCGAGCGCAGCGAGGTCCATACAGAAAAGACAGAGGGCCGATATTCTCCCAGTATGGTCCAGAGCAAGCTTGGTTAATAAGAGATTCATTACACAGGGGAGGATGCAGGATTTTTCTTAGGAGGGGTGCACCTCTAAGGAATGACGTAACTGAATGGTCACGTAAACAAATTTTAAAAGCGAACAATGCAGACTAGGTCATCTCAGGGGGGGGGGGGGGGAGGGGTGCGCACCCCCTGCACCCTCCGCCTAGATCCGCCCCTGTTACACGACTCCTACCGGTGGGAGGATCACACAGGATCATTCAGGACAATGCCCGGTCCAATACTTAGAGAATATTGGACCGGCAAACGAGCATTCTGATTGGTTGATTTTAGTTATTGGCCCTCTGACTGTCTTAGTCGTGTAATAAAGTTTAATATTAAATAATTATTGAATTAGTAAATGAATGACAGATTGATTGATTATTGATTATTTTTTCAGATATTTCTTGCTAGTTGTTGCTGTTTATGCACATTCCAAGAACAAGGAATATTTGGTTTGTGCCAATGTGTCAGAAAGGATTATTGTTAGGGTGAGTATGCTATTAGCAAAATTGTTTTATTCTATGTGATCTTTTCTCAGCGGTTGAAGAAAAACATTGTTGAATGGTAACAAGTCAAACATAGCTGGGGAGCAACCATTTAAATGGCTACCATCCAATTCCCTTCCATATATCCCATCCAATTTTCTTCCATCCTTTATTATCCTATTTTCTCTCATCCTATCCTGATCCATTCCATCTTTTTCCATTTCCTCCAATGCCATCCTATTCCATTCCTTTTTGTTCCATTTTATTTCATCCATCCATCCCATCTCATTCCACCACACCCCATCGATTCCATCACATGCTATGGAAACAAGAAGTGTTGTTTAATGTTTTCCGCCTTTTGAGGAACAAATTACGCAGAAAACGTTTTTCTCACTCACAGTTGGGAGTCTGGTTAATACTAGTATGTGGGGGGTTTAGGCACATGGCATGGTGTAAAGTTTAGTTTCTTTGTTGCCATCTGCCATGCATGACTTCCCACCTACCCACCCTTCCCCGGGGGGGGGGGGGGGGGGTAGGGTGGGGGGGTGCTCTGCACATTTTTTGGTGGGGGTGTGCCACTGGGACTCTGAGACCCTTAATCTATGCTAGACCATTTTAGCTGCATTTTGCAACCCTATTCTAGACTAAACACCAAAAAACCTTATCCTATCGGTATCCTAGACCTATTCCAGACTCGCTATTTTCCAGAAACTCGTTCACTATCACAGTTATTAGTTAGCAGGGGTCAATAAAAATGCCGTACTGCCCGCCGTACTGATTTTTAAATGCCATTTGCCAGTAAACTTTGTCTTGACTAAATTTTTCACGCAACTGATCAGTTTCATGGAAAATGATACCCTATTCTAGACCAAAAATCTCTGATTACTATACCCTATCCCAGACTAAACTGCCTGAAAACCAAACCCTTCACAGCGGCACATACCTATATAGCTCATATATGGGAGTACCCCCTCCCGGGCCACCCTTTAAGTGTATTAGATGTTTTGTTTTGGATGTTAATTGTTTGTCTATTAGATTATAGATTTTTTAGGTGAAAATTACGGATCCACGCCTTGTTGGCCCTGAAACTGTTTATAGCTGTTGCCCTACATGTAGCTGTTGTTAATTTTTGTGGTTGGTTTCTGGACTCGAGTTTGTAGTTTATCAATAAAGGTCAGGCTGCGTGCTTTCGGCTTGGCATGGCTCCCGGTTGTGTGTGAGAAGTAAGATATGCATTGTAGCGGTCGGCACTCTAAGCTATAAACTACGACAGAACTTCGCTCGTGTTTCGACACACCGTGAGCTGGGATATATTGTACGGACAGTCACTTGAATAACTTATTGCAAAAAAGCCAAAAGTTCAAGATCATATCGTAAACTGAAATCAATGAATTTATACAACGGACAAACTAAGCAAGGACAAAGCTAACATTCCGATCATTCCATCACAGAAAGCATGTTTTAAAGCGATGCTAGTATACAAAATCGTCATAAAATTAACGTATAACATTACTTAATTGTCAATTACATGTATAGCATATAAATCGTACAACTAGCGAATGTTGAAACTCGTTTGACATGCTAGCTAATACAACATTAACAGAAAGCCATACCACGAGGTTAAAACTTACAGTCAAATTGCGCGCGCGCGGTCTTGAAGACTTAGCGTAAATTAAAGCGATCTTAAACTTAACCTTAAAGTGTAAAGAACAATGTATAATTAAATGTACCTACATAACAGTCCTGATATGCAGATTCTTGTCCACAACCTGCAAGTTTGATAATAAAGCGAAGAGAACAGAAAAGGCGTCCGAACTTTTAACACGACTTAACGGGCTCTAACTAACATGAACTATAAAGAAAATGTGCGGTTTTGGGCGGAACTACAGGATCACGTACAGGTTATGCGACTTAAATAACAATGCGTGTAAGAAGTAGGCAATGCTCTATTGTTCCGCGGCATTTCGCTTTCCCCAAATAAGATCGTTAGGTTTCAGTTTTTTTTACTATGGACAACATGTTTTTTAAAAAAATGTACTGGAACTTTATTTTAAAGTGATGTTTCTTGTGTGCTACAAGATTTCATCCAATCGCGAAACTCCAAAACAGTGGCCAAGAAAGGCTTCTAATTTTACATGTTTTGGTTGCATTAAAACTCAGAATAATTTCACTAAAAGGGAACCAATTAGTAAACAAGAGAGAAATAAAATTAATGCACTACCTGGCTAAGTTATTGTCGATTATCACGTTTTAGCCAATCAGGTGGACGGTTTCAACAATATCACAATTAACACCTTTCTGCATTCCCTGCTGTTAGGTTGCTTACTTCTTACTAGAACCATTACTTAATAACTTCATTAAATAAACATTAACAAAACTAATATAATGTTCGGGGATAAGTCATACACTGCCCGTTATATGCAGTATGTTACACTATCCTTGTATATGTTTTAGACTACCTTTCCTAATGGAGTTTTTTTTTTTAGGCATCCAATCCAGGCCAGTTTGAAAATGACATGGAAGTCGTTTGGTCTAGGGGTCAAACTACAGACTCCGTTTTTCGGATGGTAAGGAACATGTTTAACAATTAGAGCGGTTTTCAATTGAGTGTTGAAAGTAATTTCTCAAATTCCTTTTTTCTGCATTGCTCCGCTTTGATACTCTGTTACCTATCTCCTTTGTGCCTTGTGGCACATAAGGCCTCTACAGAGCGTCTACATCTTTTTCACCGCAGCTCGCATCTCATTCCAGGATCGCTCCGCTTTGCGATTGGCTACAAAATCTCGCGCCACTTTCTCAACCAATCAGAAGTAAAACCAAAACCAGTCATGACGTACTCACACACATTTTCCCGCGCTTGGCGCCGGCTTCACAGATTTGTTTCGAGTTCTGATTGGTTCGTTGGATTATCTGCGTCTCATGTGATTGGCCAGAGTGATAAATTGGGATTTGGTTTTACGACACTCGTATGAAAAGTTCTGTAGTAGCATTAACTGAGATCATTCTGCCTCCTTTACACTTAATTTTGTTGTTGTTGCAATTTTAGGGCCGTGTTGGGGTCAATACTGACAAACCAGAGGAGGCACTGACAGTTCATGGCAACCTCAAGGTGACTGGGCGTCTTGTTCATCCTTCTGACAGCAGAGTCAAGGAAAGCATTGAAGAGGTATGTGGTATTCACTTTTTCTTTAGGTACCTCTTTCAGCATTTCATGCATAAAAACACGTCCATACGCAAATACTGAGCGACTGGCCAAAATTTGCAGTGCCTTTTTTTTAATATGAGCTGGCCCTTCCTCTGGGTTTCACGTAAGGGTGGTATGCGATGATCAGAGATGCATGTTACAAGGCGGCGAAGAGATTACTCTAGCTGGCTTCCCGCATGCATATGACACTCATACGAACCCCAAGTTGGAAAGCCGATAAGCAGGCTGGAATGGGCTCTAAAGTCAGTATAGCATGGTCCTTAGTTTATCCGCTTCTGGGAAGTTGTGCTGTATATAGTGTCGTAAAACCAAATCAAAATTCATCCCTCTGGACAATCACAGATGATGCAGACAACGCCTTTGACCAATTCAGAACTCGAAGCAAACTTGGTTGTGCCAAGGGCGTAAAAACGCGTGCAAGTAGGTCGTGTGGTTTTGGTCTGACCTGAGATTAGTTAAAAAAGTGGCGCGAGTTTTGTCAAACTATGAAATAGTTAGGGATGCAAAATCAAATCAAACGCGAATTATTTTCGACACTGAAAAAGGATCTAACTGATCGATGGATTGATTGATTGATTGAGTGATTGATGGATGGATTGGTTTTATTCAGGTGGACACAAGTGAACAGCTTCGAAATGTGTCCAAAATGAAGCTCTACAAATACCGGTACAGTCGAGAATACTTGGAGCATGCAGGCTTAGCAACAAGCGACTGTGAGGAGGAGGACACGGGAGTGTTGGCACAGGAAGTAAAAGAGGTCATACCGGAAGCTGTCAAGGAATCGGTGAGTGGGTCGTAAAATTTCAGCAAGAAGTTAGCGACTAGATTAATGTGGACTTATTGTTTTTTGGTTTGTTGTCTTTAGGATGATTTGGTTCTGCCTGATGGTAAAACGATAGAAAGATTTTTAGTTGTCAACAAGGTCAGTTTTGAATTAAACTTAATTAAATATTTGTTGCTTACGCGAACCGAAGTAATCAGGTCCAGGCAATCACAACAAACGCAAACAATCCAACGAGAAGTTGAGAACTCCAACTGAAAACCGTACCATGCGCAGGAAAATGTGATGTGAACCAATCAGGGGACAAAGTACATGCAACCTGTGCCTTGCGCGGGAAAATGTGCAGTAAACCAATCAGGAAGCTAAGGCATGCAACCTGTACCATGCGCGGGAAAACATGCAGCGAACCAATCAGGAAGATAAGGCATAGAACCTGTGCCATGCGCGGGAAAACATGCAGCGAACCAATCAGGAAGCTAAGGCATAGAACATGTGCCGTGCGCGGGAAAACGCGCGGTGAACCATTCAAATTTGAAGCGAAGACAGATTTTCTTTCAATAGTTATTTGAAAAGCATCTCCAGCCTGGAAAACTGGCTACACAGCATAAACCCAGTACAGTTTTGAAATAATTTTTGTGCTTTCTAGGAAAGAATCTTCATGGAAAATGTTGGAGCGGTAAAGGAGCTTTGTAAACTTACGGTATGTTTGCTTTCAGACGGTTTTGTATGTTCTCCCTTTAAGGACAAATCACATCTTGTGTCTTTGACGCATAAATTTCCAAAATAGTTGGTTTTAACTCTCTTTTTTAGTTTCAAACTGAAAATTAATGGAACTTTATTTTTGTCATGTTTGATTTCCAGGCTTCAAAGTGTTATGGAGAAAAATATTTAAGTAAAAAATCATGAAAATTTATTTCCAAGTCATGGAAAAAGTAGTGAATTTGACAATTGTATTCTAGAGTCATGGAAAATATACTTCAGTCTCAGAAATGAAATCCGTTTCCCGGCAACGTTTTTAATGTACCCAGTTTTAACGGACTTTTTGTAACTCTTGCAGGACAATTTAGAAGTAAGAATCGACGAGCTGGAAACAATGAACAAAAAACTACAAAAAAGACGCTGTGATACCGTGAGCACGTTTAGCAGTTTGAGTTTGTCCCGGTGCAGCTCTTTTAGGTGAGATGTACAGTGTATTATTTTTAATATCAATGTTGTTCAACGAAACCCAAAGTAAACACATCTGGTCAATTACAACACATGGAAATAACCCAACCAACCAATCAGGACTCAAAGCAACCAATGCAAGTGCAGGAAAACCTATGCCACGCGCAGGAAAATTTGTAACTAGGCAAAGCGAGGGAAAATGTGGAACTGGTACCAAGCGCGGGAAAATGTGTAACCGGTGCCAAGCGCGGGAAAATGTGTAACCGGTGCCAAGCGCGGGAAAATATGTAACCGGTGTGCGCGCGGGAAAATGTGTAACCAGTGCCAAGCGCGGGAAAATGTGTAACCAGTGCCAAGCGCGGGAAAATATGAAACCGGTGCCAAGCGCGGGAAAATGTGTAAAGTCTGCACAAATAACCGGAAATCTCGTGTACTAAAATCAAATCACGGTTGGTTTAGGGTTTGTTTCTGATTGGTTAAAAAATGTCATGTGTTTTTCCTGATTAGTCAGGGCAAGTTAGGTGAGTTTGGTAAATCACTGAGCTGAGCAAAAACCAAAGGAAACACAAAGAGCCAGTAACCACGAATCTCTTAGGACCTCTAATTTTTAGACCTGAATAAAAGAAGCTCTATTGTTTGAAGGGGTAGCGGGCATTGTTCTGTTGTTTTCTCAGCCAATCCTATGAGGCGTTCCGAGAGCTTCCAGGCGCCCCCAAAAAACGGTTTTAAATTGAGTATCGTAAAATCAAAACCGTAGTACTACTCTGGCCAATCACAACAGACTCAGAGAATGAACCAATCAGGACTAGAAGCAAATATAGGTAGCCTCATTAGACGTTACGTGGGTAAATAAATGATTGATTGATTGATTGATTGATTGATTGATTGATTGATTGATTGATTAATTGAAAACGTGTGGAAGCATGGCCACGTTTGGTTTTAGTCTAACTTGTGATTGGTTGAAAACGTGAAATAAATTACTTTGGACACCCGATTGAAAGTCGCTCTTATCACTTTTGATGTAAATCTTCCACTGCCGATAACCTTACCGTTCGTACTGATTATGGTTTTCAGAGCGTCAATAAACAGCAGGAAACAAAATGAGGAACGCCGAAAGAAATGTCATCACCATCATCATTGCCATCACCACCATCATCACTGCACTTGCGTAAGTTTTATTGGTATAGTCTGCGTTCGAGCCTAGTGGTCCATACAGGCCGGTACTTGTCTCCGGTTTCTGTAGCATGACCAGGAGTATTTCTACTCCCCCTGGATGGGATGCTAGTCCATTACAGGGTGACCAGGGGTGCTTACCATTTGTAGGAAAAAACCGGTTGGGATGACCGTTACATAATGGTAAGCGATTTTCCAAATTTACTGACCAACCGACGAGATTACACTAACCATTTAAATTTTCTATTTCTCCGTCCTGGTACCCAGACCGTTAACTCGATTTAGCGATTTGAATTTTTTCAAAATTCAAATGGTAAGGAAAATTCCAGTCGAATCGTCCCAACCGGAATCGCGGGACAACTTCTGAAGGTTGTCCACTTGTTCCAACCGGAATTCTCGGAAAATCAACCGCACCATTTGCTTTCCAACCGAAAATACCGGTTTTCTTGGCTTAATGGTAAGCACTCCTGGTTTATATACTATAAAGTGACTAGGATTATTACTACTCCCCATGGGATGCTAGTCCATCACAGGGTGACCCGGTTTATATACTATGAAGTGACTAGGAGTATTACTAGTCCCCATGGGATGCTAGTCCATCACAGGGTGACCCGGTTTATATACTATGAAGTGACTAGGAGTATTACTACTCCCCATGGATGGGATGCTAGTCCATCACAGGGTGACCCGGTTTATATATTATGAAGTGACTAGGAGTATTACTACTTCCCCTGGATGGGATGCTAGACCATCGCAGGGTTACCCCCAGCATTTAATTCGCCGGTACCCATTTATACACCTGGGTGGAGTGCGGCACTGTGAGAGTAGTGTCTTGCACAATAACACAACACGATGACCCCGGCCCAGGCCTCGAAATCGGGCCGCTCGATCCGGTGTCCAGCGCACTGACCATTAGGCCACCTCGCCTCCCAATAGTAAGTTTTATTGGCGAAGATTTATTCAATAAGAAAAGTCCGAATTTAGTTCTTTTTGGTGTGTTTTTTTGAAAAAGAAAGGCGGTTGCTCACTCCATTAACGTGGTTAGGACACGTATTTTTTAAACCAGCTCTGTTTTATTTCTTTTAACAGAGGCATCATGGCGTTGTGTATGACGAGCAAGGATGGTGCTCACCGAAGTTCATGCAGTTTCTTATTGTCATCCTGGTTCTTGTCATGATACTTACGTAAGGTTTTTAACTTCTGTTCATTTCCTAAATTTTAGATCCTTCAAAGAGGAAATAGCCTAGCGCGGGAAACAATGTCTCTTGTGCCAAGCGCGGGAAAACATATAACGGGTGTCAAGCGCGGGAAAACTGACATGCGACTGGTGCCAAGCGCGGGAAGACATGTCACCAGTGTCGAGCGCGGTAAAAACGTGCATTACGGACGGTCGCTCAATCGTTAACCAAAAACACTGCGAATGCACGATCGTTTTCTCTCGTTTTCGATCATATGGAAACAAGTCCTCGAACAAGCATAGTTCTTATCCCAAGTTGACGTTCATTATCCATGAATACGTGAACGCTCACTGGGATGTAAATTTTTTTTGTCATTCTTCAGTATATTACGTCATCCAGTTGTCTAGCCTGCTCGTTTCACACAATGCATTTTTATGTCACGCTAATATGTTTTCATCGTTTTAAGTTTGTTTACTCTTCAATTTTTTGACTTCAAACTCAGTATGGAAAATTAAAACCCATCTATTGACTTCGAATGGATTTTGTAGCATTTAGGGGAAAATGTTACTCGATCGTAACTATGATCGCAGTCATCGCTCGCTCACTCGGCTGTTAGCCTTTGTTGGTAATTCCCCGGTGTATCACGTCATCCGGTTGTCTCGTTTTCACACAATGCATATTTATGTCACGCTAAGATGTTTTTTTTTGTTTTAAATTTTCATTAAAGTTATTTACCGCAGTGACGCCGCTAAAAGTCAAGTTTAATATGGATCTGTTCCTCAGGTGCATACCTCTTTCAGTTATACCATGAATTTTTGGGTGAAGAATCTTTTATTTACAGCGTTTCAAATTCACCAGTTGGCTCATAGGAGCCTCTGATTAGAAACAAGATTGTCCGTGATCGTCACGGTGATCATATGGAAACCATTCTTAAGCTGAAAACTAAAATTGCTTTGACAACTTTTTCTTTTGAATGTTTCCTTTTGCAGCATTGGAGGAATGGCAATTCTTTACGTTTTGGGAATCAACAACGTCGATATTTCAAACGATACCAACGGAAATACAATCGGGTTAGTGGACACTATAACTTCATCTGTTGGCTTGGATCGCTTGGACAATTTCACTACTAAGGAGCCATCGCTCTCAAATCACACTTCCAGGACTACAGAAACGTCTTTTTCGAGTTCATCTGATGTTGTTTCGCCAACAACGAATGGCGGCACACGACACAGCACAGCGCAGAAGAGCACATCAGTGACAGCTGTTAGTCTGTCATCACCAAAGTTTACCCCAATAGTAAACGGTAAGTTTTCGTGGTTGTTATTTGGGGTAGCAATGTTCCATACTTTCTAACTCTTCTTAACTCTTTCACTTCCAGAGTCAATTTTGGAAAAACGTAATGTAGTTCTAACTTTTGAGTCGTTGAGTTTTGTTGACGAAATCCTATGGTGTGACCATTCAAATGAAACCTCTTCAGCAGCACTTTCGCATGGTACCATTTGTTCTAACTTTTGAGTCTGTTGATGAAATCCTATGGTGTGACCATTCAAATGAAACTTCTTCAGCAGTACTTTTGCATGGTACCATTTGTTCTAACTTTTGAGTCTGTTGATGAAATCCTATGGTGTGACCATTCAAATGAAACCTCTTCAGCAGTACTTTTGCATGGTACCATTTGTTCTAACTTTTGAGTCTGTTGATGAAATCCTATGGTGTGACCATTCAAATGAAACGTCTTCAGCAGTACTTTTGCATGGTACCATTTGTTCTAACTTTTGAGTTTGTTGATGAAATCCTATGGTGTGACCATTCAAATGAAACCTCTTTTGCAGTACTTTCGCATGGTACCATTTGTTCTAACTTTTGAGTCTGTGGATGAAATCCCCTGATGTGACCATTCAAATGAAACCTCTTCAGCAGTACTTTTGCATGGTACCATTTGTTCTAACTTTTGAGTCTGTGGACGAAATCCTATGGTGTGACCATTCAAATGAAACCTCTTCAGTAGTACTTTCGCATGGTACCATTTGTTTTTCAACATTTTACAAAATAAAATTTGGGATTTTTCTTGAATTTTGATATTTAGCACTCTTGGGAGTTGAAGGGTTAACCATTGTAACCTTGGGTAATATAACATGACTCTTTCCTTTCTGCTCATTGCTGTAAAAGGTGATCAATTTTGACTTAGGAGTCAGTGTTGATGAAATCCCAAAAGGTACTGAGCAGTGCTTTCCTGTGATGGTGTTTACTATGCTGTAAAATTGGTTCTGTATATAGTCCGTCGATGAACTCCTAAATTGTGACCATTCCGATGTAGGTTACTGAGCGGTACTTTTCTGTTATGGTCTATTTTGCTTTACTTGGGGTGGTTTGAGGCTGTTGGCATTGTGACACCTTTTAACGCCTGTGTAAAGAAATGCAATGACGATAGAAAAAAAGTTATGGAGAACCCTGTACAACCTGGTTCTTACTTTTTAGGTGGGGTTAAAGGGGCAGTATCTTGAGGGCGAAACTTGGAAACTGGGCCGACGTTTTCAATTTTGATTCGGCAAATTCAAAAAGGCCGTCGAGAAGTGGAGGTATTTGTTGAATCAAAAAATCCGTTTTGATAGCCGGAAGAAAGAAAAAATCACTTTTAACAGTGATATGTCCAAAATTCCGGTGCAAGAATAGTGAACAGTGCCGCGCGTGGAACCTCTTGATACTGCCCCTTTAACTATATTCTCCGTAACGAGAGGTTCGACCGTAAAAGTGATGTTCAATTAACTGAAAGAATCAGCGTTGATACCTCCGTTAATTTGAACGATCTCAATTTTATCCATTTATAGCAAATTCTTCAACGACCCCCTCATTGATTCCAAGTGTGACCAATCCAAATGAACAAATACTTCCTACTGAGAGTCCGCAATCCGCTCGACAGTGTTGTAAACAAACGAGTACTGAATACCCGACTAAGCAGCTGCAAGGCAAGGAGGTCTATTACGATAAGCAGAACGTTGGTGTTGGTAAGTGTATTTATCTTTTGCTACAAAATCGAAACATATTTGGTTGTCCCTTTAGAAACTTCGGCAAATCTTTGGAAGCCCTTCGAGTGTTTCGGAACATTTCCTTTACTAAATTTCATTTATAAACACAGAGATATTAAGCAACACATTTTTTCCCGCGAACGGCAACAATTCAACTTTTGCCATCGCAGTTTGGCGTTTCTACGTGAAAGTGAGTTGAGTTTCGCGTTTTTCATGAACATTTTAATTATTTTCTATTTTTCTGGTAGATTTCTTTAACGATTTGAGGAAAAGTAAAGATAGTCAACTTCAAGCTGACGTTTGCCGTTTTCCGTAGAACGCGGTGCTTAATCTCTCAATGATAATCCTGTTTTTATCTGCGCATTTAAAAAACGCAATACACTTATAATGTCACAAAAACAGAAGACTATAAAACTGAACTAAACAAATAAAATTGTTAAATCTATAACTCAAAAAGAAAAAAAACAGAGTTCCATGGTGTTTGTGTAGAGTAGGAGAAAGCACGCTGGTCATATGTCACAGAGTTTACAGTTGGAGTATTTAGAAGTGAGTGGGAGGAGAAGCGCAGTACTGTAAAAACTCTCCCTCTCGTTTGGCCTAAGACTTCCATGCGCTCTCGGCAACTCTCGTGCGCTCTCGGCGAATCTCGTACGCTCTCGGCGACTCTCGTGCGCTCTCGGCGACTCTCGTGCGCTCATGGCGACTCTCGTGCGCTCTCGACGACTCACGTGCGCTCTCGGCGACTCTGGTGTGCTCTCGGTAATTTTCGTTCGATCTCGCCAATACTCGTGCGTTCTTGAAGAATTTTAATTTGGGGGGGGGGGGGGGGGGAATCATTTTAAATTTTAGAGAAAAGTGAAAAATCTTCGACTGTTTTTGGAAGAACTTTCTATCAATTTTTAAAGTATTGGAGATAATTGTGAACCTTGTGGAAGAAACGTGAACGAAATTGAGCATAATTGAGAGTCGATGGAAGCCAGCTGCTACAACGAGAAAAGGTTTTCTTTAATACATCTCATCTTTGAACGCGTAACATCAAACCATTAATGATTTCCGTCTTGCACCGTAATTCATATTGGACTATAAAGATGGATGACGTTTTCAAACCTGATTTTCCGGTTGATTTTGACAGGTTCATCAGGTTCATTAGGTAGCCAATCAAGTAGCCAATTGAGTAATCCAGAACTGCGCATCTTGGAGGACAACTACATTATAAAGTGCAGTAACTGCAGGTCAGTCAAGGTCACGAAAAATCACGTGTCCGTCACTTCGTCGTTCAGTACACAAGTTTTGTAAAGTATTTCATGTAAACGTTTTATTGCCGGCGTCTGGTTTGACCATTTTCTCACTTCAAATTAGATATTTTTGTCAATTCTTGGTTTGCACATGAGGTCATAAAAATTCAAAATTCTAAACTATACATCCTACAAAGCTGTTTCTAACATGGTATGTAGATACCAGTGTTACAATCTTTCACAAAAAGTTTCAGGTTTTAACGATGGTGTGCTTCCGATTTGTAAAGGTTTTAATTGTCACGCAATTCGTCACGCTATTTTACATACATGTAAAAAGTGTAAATAAACAAATTTGATCCAATTGAAAGTTATTTTTGCATTATAGATGCTTATATACCGGTGAGCCGGTTTAATGAAATTATGGTGAATCCAATCGTTTGTGATGAGATTCTTGGTGTTATTAACACTTTGAAGTTTTTGCCGTCATGTTGGTGTCCCTGAGTGGAACATGTTTAACTGTTTTTGTTTTGTTGTTCCTCAGCTCTCAAAACTCATCGCATTATATCCCGTTTAACACTGACTTGCCGTTTAAACCCATTACGCTGGAAATAAAGTAAGACCTCCTTTCTTAATTTAAGTAGATATGTTTAGTTTTAAGCGTTTCCTTCATCGTTGGCACTGTTCAACATTCACTCAGCATCTGTTGACTGAACTAAGTGTCAAGACAACTTGAACAGGCTTTTCCACACTGTTGAAATGTGTTGAAAGTGGTTTGAAGCAAATTAAAGTTGGTTTAAGTTTTGCTCCAGCAACGCTTCAATTATCTGTACTCTCGAAAGGTTGGATTAGGTTGAAGCCGTTTGAACACTATGTTCAACATTTAATTTGTTGAACAAACGAACGCTCAGCAAATGAGCTATTCCCTGTACCCAATTGTTTTGCAGTGAATTTCTTAAAAATATTGGCTGGGTGTTGAAACTGATAAACCGGCTCCACGTAACATCATTTTCAGTTTCAACACCCTTCAACATTACCTCAAGAAATGTGGAGCGAATGTGGAGCAAATGTTGAAACCATTTAAATGGTTACTGATCTCCGTGACTCACGTGCGCTCTCGGTGACTCGCGTGCGCTCTCGGTGACTCACGTGCGCTCTCGGTGACTCACTTACGCACTCAGCTACTCAACGTGCGCTTTCGAAGAATTTGACTCCTCCCATTCATGTGCTCTCAAAGAGATGGAACTCTGTTGCATCAAGTTGCAACGAGTTGCAGCATTCATGTGCTCTCAAAGAGATGGAACTCTGTCAACTCTTGTCGACTTTCGTTTCCGTTTGTGCCGGACTTAAAATATGTGGGCAAAATGGGGCGAGGAGTATACTGGCAAAGGCTGGGATGGCTACTGATCGGATGGGGGTATGACGGGCCTCGGCGCCATGCCGAGGGGTGCCTCATGCCTGTACTGCAAGGTGGGCATAGATACTGGTGTCCTGGGCCAAGTAAACCAGTCCAGCGTAGATCAATATGCCCCTTCCCTGACGGGCCTCCAGCACAGGCCTGAAGGGGTGCTGCAGGTAGCAATTCAACGCCCTTAGTTTATTTCTTAAAAACCAAATCACAGTTAGTAGACAAGTAAAAATATTCAAACCGGGAGGGTGGGAGGGATCAATGTTGCTGCAAGCAAAGTTGCAGCATTCTGAGTATGGGACTTAAAAATAGCTAAGGCTATAGCGGTGCAACTCTCTGGAACAGCGTACCCTGCTGTAATCTTAGGGAGACAAAATCACTCTGAATCTAAATTTTATAAATTAGAGATACGGCATTCATGGAAAACAAGTTTAGTTAATGGTTATAGTAACGTTTATATTAGTATTTTATTAACCTTGCCCCGGTTGTTCAAAGAGCGGATAACGGTATCCACCGGATAAATCACTATCCAGTGGATAAACGTTAACAAAACCCATTGCGCCATCCAACGAATAGTGATTTATCCGGTGGATAGCACTATCCACGTTTTGAACAATTGGGCCCTGATGTATTTCTTTTTTAAACCGTGTATAAATAAATGTAAATAAATAAATAAATAAATAAATAAATAAATAAATAAATAAACTAAGCACTTGTCTGACATGCCGAATATGGACATCACATTTTACAGCAGACCGCAAGGGTTTCTGGCCGGTTCAATTGGCCACAGCTTGTCAACATTAACTTTAATTTCCTAAATATCACTTTTTCATTGCCAGCTCTACGTCCAGCTCGTTGGTGTTGCTGTGTTTCAACAAGCACGACTACGATTGTCCCGAGAAGAAGAATCAGCCACAATATGATACTGCCCAGAAAAAGGTAACTAACGTATGACAATAAAGTGTTTGCACATGACGTCACGGCGGCCATATTGGTGTCCCAAAACAATGAAATGGCGGCCATATTGGTGTCCTAAACTAATCCTATGGGACTTTAGCTCAATTCTTATTCAAACATTTCCCATTGTTTAGCACTGAGCCACCGGTCACGTGAGTGGAAACACTCTATAGACTGGTTCCCGTATGATCGCTGACGATCGCGACGCACTTTTTTCAGCGATCGTCATGTTTCGGTCACATGGAAACGTGACACACAGGGATTTAACGATTGATAGTTTGGAATGTTGAGAAGCCATGTTAAATTAGAGTGGTGTTCAATTGAGTGTCATAAAATCAAAACCAAAGTTATTACTCTGGCTTATCACATCGTACACAGACAAACCAATTAACCAATAGGCCATTTCCGAGTCGTCTTTAGCCTCTCTATCAAAGCGAGGCTAGGTGCGAAACCTTTCATATGAAAATGAGTTTCCATTCACATGCAAATAAGTTTTATTTGCATGTGAATGGGAACTCATTTTCATATGAAAGGTTTCGCACCTAGCCTCGCTTTGATAGAGAGGCTAAAGGCAACTCGGAAATGGCCTATTAGAACTCGCAGCATATACATGAATCCAGCGCCAAGCGCGGGAAGACGAATATTTTCGGCTTTGTTCTTGCAACTATTTGTTAGTTCAACATTTAGAGACTATTTAGAAGGGGTGAAAATTTTAGAGAACGTGTAGTTATAGATATCTTTACAATGTATTAAGATAAGATTTTTGTCAGTGGAAGAACAAATTGAAAATCGTTTTGTTGATTGTTTCTTATCCTCTCCTCAGGACACCTGGAAGAAGTGTCACAGATGGCAGCTTCCGGTGGCGTACTATTTCCGAAGCACTTATCACTTCCGGTTGGTGTTCTCGAGTTCTCTGGGTAATGTCACGTGTCTGACCACGCCCCAGTCCAGCGGTCCTCCCTTGCAGGACTTATATTTGTATTTTATACGCAAGTGTATTTAAAGGATGAGTGCAGTTGTACAGGTAGAATAGCCAGTTAACCAATAGATAGCGTAGACAGTCAAGCATGGACAGTTTGATCTTAAATTTAGGAAGCTGAAAACGTCTGCCTTGTTTCCATGACGGTATACAAACATGAACAGAAGTTTGATGGAACAAGAAGCAGTTTATATAGTATAATAATTAAATATATATTGCGCACGCCCCATATACATATATTCACATGCGCATTACATAAATCAGATATGAAAAGGAAAAATTGAAATCTTACAATAATATAATCTCAATGGCTAAGGCCCGGTTCAAATGTCGAACTTCACATGTGCCGAATATAATGCAAATGAGCAAAATCTATTGTTCTTGCTCATTTGCATTAGATTCGGCACGTGTGAAGTTCGACGTTTGAACCGGGCCTTAACGAGTTAATAAGTTGTAACTGAAATAATGAAAAAAAGGCCTAGAATTATATTACCAGTAACAATAATTAAAATGGCTAGATAAGGAAATACGAACTACAGACGAGTGTTTAGTATTCTGTTTGGATCATCCAAAAAATGTGAAAAAAAAAATCCAAAGTGTTTTTCTTTCTTAAAGAAACACGGAAAGATGATATGGAAAAAAATAACCGATTTCGTTAGACTCGACCTTGTCCCGGGACCTTATCCGCTTTCAAAATTACAGGGCGAGCGTATAAACGTTTCTTTGTCCACCCTGCAATTTTCATAGCGGAGAAGACTCTGGAAGTACGGGTAGATTCTGCATGTACCGGAGCACACATTACGTAAAACAAAAGGAACAAAGACCGACAACAATACAAATGCAAAACAAGACCAAAAATACAATACCTCACAAACAATAGAAGACCATGGATACCGGTTCATGCAGAAAGACCCGAAGTACGGCTTTCAACCAACCATAACGCGCGTTCTAAAAACCCGCGAAAAACGCTTGGCTAGCCCACTCAGAGCGCGTTTTATATAACTATATTGTTTATAGAGTGTATCGTGTTTTGTATTTTAATACTTGTTCACAGCGAGGGTATAAATTAATTGTACGCTATTTGTTTGTTGTTGCGTTGTGTGTTTTGGTCCAGGTTTGTTTCGTATTTCACTTGTCCAAGTGAAGAGTTCTAAAGAATTAAGAGGTTAAATGTTATTATTTCGACTTTCTTTTTAATCTACTAACTTTTTAATTGGTTGTAAATAATTATTGATTCTCTGGATGAAATCCTGAAGTGCAAAATACTGTTGAAGAGAAATCAATTCAGCGGTGTGTTTTGTTGTGCCGTTAGTATTACAATATTTTTCAAAAAGAAATTTAAGTTTATTGCTTAATTTCTACCTTGTACGCTCTTAAGTTAAATAAATTTTTTATGTACAACGCTATATTAGACATATATATAGATATAGGATATAAAAAATAGGATATAGGATATATATATATATATATACATATACAAGGCTTCTTACAGTTTATTGTCGAAACTTAGGAAGAAACAGGACGTGTCTAATGTATTAATAGACCAGGAACGAATCCCCGTGTAGGGTAGATCACATCCCAGTTGGTCTCTTTCGCTTTCATTGCGCTTCTTGAGTTGTCACGATACTTCCACTATTTGTGTTACCATTATTCACGCGCTATATTGATTGCGTGACCATCATTCGCGCTCAAAATTAATTGCGTGACCATCATACGCGCTCTATATTGATTGCGTGACCATTATCGTGGGAAAGAGACCAATGATACCTTTGATTTTAATATTGTTTTGTGTTTCATAAAACCATTTCAACTTCGTTGTTTTGTTGTCTTGTTTCAGACCATGTTACATAGCGCTTCAGCATGTTTCGAAATCTATGGTATATTAATGTGCGCTTGAATCACTTGAACGCATAATATTTAGATAGATAAAGGAATAATTCTTTAGGAAATGGAATATGATCTGAATTGGGCAGCTAATAAGCGAAGCTGAAAGGGGCTACTCAAAATATTTTAGCATTCGTATTACAATATATCGTTCATATAAAATATAGTCGAACCACCTCTAAGTGGCACTCTTGGACGATTGTTCAGCTGTCCGCCTACAAGACGTGTCCACTTCTGAGAAGTTAAAAAATATAGCGCTTGTATATGCGGCAGGAACCACGACTGCGTACACGCTTACTTGAAGTGTCCGCCTGCGAGAAGTGACCTTCAGGGGTTGTTCGACTGTTGTGTAACGCTGTAATGGACTTCACGAAGTGAGTAGTGGTTTTTCAGATGAACCTGAATAAGAAGCACCACATTGATAATTAACTGGCTTTTAGGCGTTCTCAATCATGTTGATTGTCGAACAGTCGGTTGCTAGGCCCAGTTCCCACGCCTTGTAAAATTTGGTGAGGAGTCTGGTAAGGTTACGATGAAGTGTTTTACTATTTCACAATTTTAATGCACCCGATTTTATCATGAAAAATTAAATTCATATCCATTTTAGGATTTTTTATGAATTCATTTCAATCGACCTCCAAATATTGTAAATATAATTTCTCCATGTACGAGGAAAAATTCAATTTGAATTAATTAAATAGAAGAATTGTACAGAACGAATTTTAGAAATAAATGAAGAGTTATGAATTGTGTTCAAGAGTTTCGGAAGTTTTTTGGGGAGAGGGGTAGGGAGAGTTCATTTTTGAGTTTCATTTTTGGTTTGTTTTTCTTTACCTTAACAGAAATATTCATGCCAGTATCAAAGACGTTTTCATGCTAATACTGTTCGTCTAATCGTTTGCTTATGAGACATCGATTTTCCCGTTTTCATTTTAGATCGATCGACCTTGTGCGATTTTTAAAATTACTCGCAGTGTATGCTAGTGTATGAAAATGTACTCCGTCGTTTTCGGTCCTATTTCCATAACACTTTTAATAATCATCTATTTTCGTAAGATAGACGACATGAAACCATTTTCAGTTGAAAACCTTGTAGTATTTATCGTTGCTGGGGATAGTTTTCGATAAAATCTGTTTGTCAAAACAACTATATTACATTACCGTTTACTTATTCAACTTTTGTTGTTCGTTAAGTATGTCTTTCGGCGTGACTTGGTATTGCATGCGGCTTTTCTTTGTGTATGCCTTAAAAAACACTCGAAGGAAAGTTGTTTTGACAAACGTATTTCCTGCCTACTTACTTACGAACTACATTCTATTTTCGATGCGGTCAAAGCTGAAAATGCAACAGTGACGTGAGTAGGCTCTTCTGGTTTGAATATACAATGCACTTTGATGTATAATTATCATGCTCAATATTAAGTAAAACCAATATTTGTTTTTATTATAGTAATTTATGTGAATCGCAAATTGGACCGCGTTGAAACAAAGCAAAATAGGAAAAATAAAGTAAAAAACATCAGATCGTTAATTTAGACTGAACTAAACTTTTGATTTCAACGTTTCATCTTTTCGCATATTTTTTTGCGTCACACGATTTTGCCTAAAAGCCTCGTGGGTTAAAGTGATATTGGTACCCCTAATGCATGCAAGATGCGCAGCTGGTTTGTTGAGCGATATTCGAATACAATGTCGTCACTCATGACAATAAAACAATGTTATTGATCGCGACGCCTGAACTTTGCTAAATGAAGCAATTAGTCCCCAAAATAAGACCCAGGCGTAGGATATTTGCGGTTATATTGGGGTGAGATCAATATAGTTACTTTTACTAAAAGCTAAAACTTGACCTTGCTGCACCAGTTTCGTCTGTCGGGTGTACAGTTTCAAACACTGTTCAAAGTGTAAGCTTCCTTGTTATTTTGCTTTCTCTCGTTACTTCTTTTTTGCGACAGAGGAAGTGGTTATTACTTAACAAAAGCCTGAGCACGGACGCAAGAAAGCTCTATCAGCTTTATGCTTAATTCGCTGTTCAGTTCCATTTGGCCTGTACCGATCGGTTTCTTTCTCTCTTTGCTGGTTATCATGGCGTGCTTTTTTCGCAAAAGACTCTTTAGTTGTTTGAGAGGAAAGCAGAGCAGTGTGGAGTCTGGAACATACACGCCAAACGGCGAACTAAACAGAGGACTGGAACTTCCCATCAATGCAGATCCAGGTATAATGGAAAGTTCAGCACCGGCTTCAGAAATTAACAACGGACAGCAATCTCGAGAAATCGATGAATATCCCATTTTGATTCTACCAAATCGCTCCAGCGCTATCGGAATTATGTCGTCTCCTATAAATGACACTTTAAACCGTGGAAGCCATCAAAATGAAGGAAGTGAACAAGATTCATTTGGGGACCAAAGTCCTCCACCCTCGTACAGTTCTCTGTTTTATTGTCCGCCGCCAAAATACGAAGATGTGGTTGTTACAGCGCAGTAGACATAACAACTTAACCCAGCCGCCAAGAGCATCTGATGGATTACAAAATGCACTTTAAAACCGTAAATACAGATACACAAGGGGACACAAAAAGTTTTTGTATTTTCGGGGTTTCCGGTTAATTTTTGAGGAAATTCATGGTTGACACGAACAGCGCAAGGACCACTGAAAGTTTTACTATTTATAGTTCAGTTTTCTGTATCGATCATTCGTTAAATTGTTATATATTGTATATACTATAACTAGTTTATTAATTTAAAAGTACATCAGTGTGATTCAGTTTTGCTGGTAAAATGCTGACTCAAACTTGACTCATATCTCCGCCGGAAGAAGCAAAAATCATTGAAAGACTTCGGAAATGTGAACACTGGTGATCAGAAGGTTGTCAGCATGACAAGTCAAATATATATTTTTTCCTAATGCATGCAGTGAGTGTTATATTGTTTGAGGCTAATTAGTTTCCATGACACTGAACAACACAGCAACAGCTAATAGCCAAACAAGACGCCTTTGGCAATTTTCATGAGACCGTGAAATAACAGTTTCGATAAAACACAACTGGATGGAGATCCAAGTGCTTTCTTAAATTTTCGGCTCTTAGTTCGTGTAGATGACACAAATGACGTAAAACAAAAGGAAACAATGCTTCATCAAAATTATTTTACCCAAAAACAATGTTTCCTGTTGTTTTACGTCATCTGTGCGGTACACGAAGTAAGACCCAAGTTTTCCCTTGAGCTTTACGAAAAAAAAAATGAAAATGAAAAGTTGGGCTCAAGGCTTTCATAAGTGCAGGAGCAGTCAAGTTGAACACGCGCGCAAAAATCGGCCCTCGCGTGGAAACTTCCAAGTCGTCCACTGCAAGTTGTCGCTCTCAATTTCATGACCGTCCTTTACTCTTACTACAGGTACATTTCAGACATCCTTAGGTGTTATTCAACATCTACATCTACATGTATAACTTGCAAAATTCTTGGGGATGAATTTTAAAGGTGGGAGTAGCGGAAAACTTGGTGCTGAACATGGGTTAGAATGGTTAAGTTATTATTATTTTTTTTATTTATTTATTTTTTTGGTTAAGTTATTGCCGTAGTGGAGCAGGCACAGTCTTGCCACCCGCCTTCTGTGTAATGTAGGCCAGTTAAGATGGTGTAATGCCCGGGTGACACAACCTCCCTCCCTGGAATTAGTCCTCATAGCAAACGAGCGACGCGTCTCTGAACTTGCTCAAGCTAATCTATCTGATTCCCAAGCGGCACGTGCGTATTCGAGAGTGGGTTTGACTAGCGATGTATATGCCTGTGCCCTGGAGCCGATCACGGCTGTTACTGTGCCTTGATCCTCTCTGGGCAGGAGTGAAGATTATAAAACATTTTCTCTATAATTATGTTCCAACACGTTCCCAAACGGCACGTGCGTATTCGAGGGTGGGTTTGACTAGCGATATATATGCCTGTGCCCTGGAGCCAATCACGGCTGTTACTGTGCCTTGATCCTCTCTGGGCAGGAGTGAAGATTATAAAACATTTTCACTATAATTATGTTCCAATACGACAGAGGTCATTGACACACTGAATCATAATGTTCGGCACTACAACCAGTCTCTTCGTGTAAACAACTAAGCACAGTACACGCCACTTGGTCAGCGCGACTAGTGACCTCGTGTATTCCGACCTTAAAAATAAATGCGTTAGTTTCTAAACTGTTGTGCGGCGTCGGTGGGTGAGTGTAACACGAAAACTTTGTTTTATAAACTGAGTTGATAAGGTAAATTAGCCACTGTGAAGAGATTTAAAAGCTGACATTTCGAGCGCTAGTCCTTTGTCAGAGCCTCGGTGCAGAGGTATTTTCTATTCAGCATTTTCCTCTCGCAGCCGCAACACTTTTGATCTTTGATCTTTGGATACGAGAAGAGACTCAAAAAAAAAAAATCGATGTCGACTAGGCTCTCATAAGTAACATATGCAACGAGGAAGGAATATATTTTAGTACGTAGCTCGCCGGAGTGGCTCGATCGGTGTTTTATACTGTCTCAGCCAGTTTGACTGCTGAACCGTAGTACTTTTTCAAGTGGCTTTTAATAGCGTGTGATATAGGCGCGTCTCTATTAATCCAGATCATTCTACCGTAAAATGGCTAAAAATAGAGCTTCCCCCCCCCCCCCCCCCCCAATATCATTATATAATTCCTATTTATCTAAATAGTCCGGTAAAATTACCACAAAATAAAAAAAAATGAATTAAAACAGGTGCCATAACGAGGAGTCCGCATTGCGCGGGCGAGCCCTTGGGCACTGGGAACTAACACAATTCAAAGATGGCGGGCATAGGGCTTCTTCATACACGGCATTTATATATGGTGTACCCCCAGGGCACTGCACCTTTCAGAAAAAGGAAAGTGTTGGATACGAAACAAAACCTTACATTAAAATGCATATAAAATACTAAAAGTTTTTTCCATGTAATCGTTGCCGGCCTGATCAAACTCTTTCGCCTGTCTGTACACAGCCGAGATAATATAAAATGCTTTTGTGAGAATAAACGGCCAGTTTCCCGAGTAATGACGCTTTGCACGCGTACAGACATCCCAACACACGTGATCAGACAATCGTCCAGTTTGTTCTGTCCAAAGTATGATCAAGTATATGATTGCAATTAATTAAAAAGTAACGAGATATTTCTCGGTAAATTTAGATGGAAAGGGAGGTGAGTGCACGGGGCGAGGGAGCACCGTGTTGAAGCCACAAATGTAATAATTGACCACAAATGTAATAAAGCCCTCAAATGTAATAAGGATTGACCACAAATGTAGTAAAGCCCTCAAATGTAATAAGGACTGACCACAAATGTAATAAAGCCCTCAAATGTAATACGAATTGACCACAAATGTAATAATGGATTTTACCGTGCGTTCTTCAGTTTGCACAACAGGGTTACCAGCCCTAAGTTGTGAGGACCAGGATTTCGCCAGTCATTCATTATCTTTCTCGGACAACCAAACTTGGACAAACTGAAGTTGTCTATGTAATGTGTTGGACGTCATCTGTCATTCACATTTGTGGTCAATCCCTATTACATTTGAGGGCTTTATTGCATTTGTGGTCAATTATTACATTTGTGGCTTCAATATTGAAGCCACAAATGTAATAATTGACCACAAATGCAATAAAGCCCTCAAATGTAATAAGGATTGACCACAAATGTAATAAAGCCCTTCTCTGATTCGCCTTAAGGAAATACTTGTTTGCTGTTGAAATTGTTAGTTCAAGCTTCTGATTGCATGCATTACCGTATGTGGGACTCGTATCATTGGTGTGCGATTTGAACAATTAAACTTTGAACTTTATATAAATTACTTTTAAGTGGCATACCCTTCGGTCGCACTAAGTTTTCTCTCTGTGAGTTGACTGTCACGAAACATGTTGTACACCGGTATCCTGTCTATGCGTGTAGTTTATACTGTTTCATATAGAGGTACTGCTACTGGGTGATGTTACGAAGATTTTATTTGCCTCTGAAATGGTAGAGTAGCCAGCTGAAAGTAGTACGCAGTTTATTTTACAAAAAAAATACAAAGTCTGGTTGCGAGGCGCTCTTCAGTATTGTAGTTATTAAAGTTGAACAAGTGACCGATGACGTGGTATACTGCTTAGACCTCAGTGAACTAAAATGAAATGACAAGAGGCTAGCATAAATAATTGCTTACGTTCGTTCAGGTTGTGAAATGTGAATAAACGTTTCTTAATTTAACTTGACAGATATTCACTCCGAACATTACTTCGTTTACATTTTATAACTGGGCCTTGGTTCCGTACTAGAAAATGTTTAGTTAAGATAATAGCAACTTCAGGTTTGGTCACGTGAATGACAGATGATGTCCAACACACTACATAGACAACTTCAGTTTGTCCAAGTTTGGTTGTCCGAGAAAGACATGCATGACTGGCAAAATCCTGGTTTTCACAACTTAGGGCTGGTAACCCTGCTGTGCAAACTGAAGAACGCACGGTAAAATCCATTATTACATTTGTGGTCAATTCGTATTATATTTGAGGGCTTTATTACATTTGTGGTCAGTCCTTATTACATTTGAGGGCTTTATTACATTTGTGGTCAATCCTTATTACATTTGAGGGCTTTATTACATTTGTGGTCAATTATTACATTTGTGGCTTCAACACACCGTCTTTCACGAAGCCAGACAAGTAATAAACGTTTATCTGCTCCCTCCCTTTCCCCCCTGCAGTAAAAAGCGTCTGGGAGCGAGGAACTACGGTGCTATTCGTAAATAACCAACTGTTTATATATGTACGAATTCAGCCGTCTTGTGAGACCATGTAAAGTTTAATAGGTCTTTATCAATCAATCGGTAGTCTTTATCTAGCGGCGCTTGCAGCTTTTGAATACAGCTAAAAGGCCAATTTTGACGGGAAATTATTTCCGAGAAAAAACCTCACGAACTATCAATCCATCCTGCTAAAACTGTACACGTCAGTTTTTCTAAATATTTTGGACATGGGAACATGTCTTTCTGGGTAAATGCTTACACGAAGAACTGTTAACTATTTTTTAAAAATAATTTTATTTGAATTGCAAATGCATAGATTAATTAACAATTAATTATTCATTTTTTCTTCGCACCTTTACCACGAGGAAAGCGAAGGAAGCTGAATGAGTTATACTCATGTTGACAGATAATTCTAGTTTGCAAACGAAACTTTAATAACTTTTATGTTGTTCGAGATGAGGAACAAAGTCATCTGCCCCAGCATCAGATGCAGACCACAACATTTCTAAAGCGAGATTTATTTTGTCAACACGTGGACGAATGGCTATAAATTTGAAACGTTCTCCAGGTAAGAAAAATATCATATTGTTATATAGTTTTCTCGCAGTATTTACTGAAGGTCGTTTTCAAGCAATGGCTTAAACAGTCGGACGGCTCAGTTTACACTCGATGCTATTAAGACTCTACTTTGTTAGTCTCACCGCAACTAAAATTTCAGCCGCCATATTTAACAATTGCTTCTTAATCATCAACTGTGCATTACTGATACAACGTACCGTTTTATATGGTTTGAGATCTAACACGTCTTTCAATCAATTTTTGTGTGGCTTTAGCTCACATGGTCAGCACGAGCGCAGTTTCTTTTTTAATAGTTTAATGCCTATAATTATTTTCCCTTTGCGCCGTTTGTGTAGGTGCCCTTGCAAGTTTGGTTGAGGAATAGCAACCTCTGAACAACGGAGACTTAATACATGGTCTTTTACCGGGTGATCAGTCTTCACGCACACGATCCATGAGGTACTTATTTATTATAAGAACAACCGTTTCTTATTTACTTTTCGTTTTTCGCAATATTGCTTCGTATTATGGAACAGCAGAGACTCAAATCTGTTCTCAATGGTCGGAAGGGGGTGGGGGTGGGGGTGGGAATACAATTTTCGGCACATTGGGTCTTACTGTTGTTCAATATAAAAGGGGGCCCTCCCCTAGATCTACCACTGGTTCAAGGAAGGAGAGGAATCGGCAGTTACCTTGGTACCCCGTCATCGACATAACGATCTTAATCATAGAAACGCCGTTATTTATGTCACTTAGGGTTAGTCTCAGTGGGAGCGACTAAAAGCAAACTGAATTATAAGAGCGCTTATTATCGACATAATCATAAAAATAATAATTCATTTCTCTCTTAGGTAAATGTCAGACAGACGCGGAATGGAACAATGTCGCAGACACCATCAATCCCATCATGAATTGTTTCAGGAGGTGAGATTTGAAAAAGCATTTCATGATTTTAGGTCTTATGGGTTCATGTCTAAAAAAGGGGTGACATTTTACCACGGGCGTAGATTGAGGGTCGCACACCTTATTGAGACTTATATAACGTAATGTCGACACTTAGAATTTTATTTTCAATAACTTTTTAAGTGTAAAAAAGAAAATCTAAAGTCACCACTCAGGATTGAACCTGTGACCTCAGCTAGGCTTAGGCTTACATAGCCTACCGTACCACTGTACCACCTAGCTTCTAGGGTTGCGTAGTCCTAAATTTAACTATATAAACTGCTCCCCTAACCTCAACTGAAAGCTAACCAGTTACTCCGTTAAATAAGTCTCAATAAGGTGTCCACCCCCAATCTACGCCCGGGCGTTAACTTTTTCCCTAAAAAAGACAACGAACAGTTTCAGGACTCTCAGGGATGTCGAGCGAGCAAAACACGCGCGAGCGCATAAAATATCGCCTGTCACGAGGAGACATGGCTCACCCGCGTGTTTCACTCGCGCGACGTTCTATGCGTTAAAAAAAAGACGACAACCCTCAGCCTGGAATCGCCTTAAACGAGTAGGCGCCATTCGCTCGGGTGTTTCACCCTCGCGACTATTCCTGGAAAATAAAAGAGATTAATCGTAATTTTGTCCTAGGAAATGTCATATACGTAAGCGTGCTCAAAATCCCGATAGTGCACGCTGATAGCGTGAGCAAATCGCCAAAGTGCCATTCTTGACCGTGATGTCTTTTTTAAAAATAAAGAATTTTGTATTTAAACTGCAGTAAAATAAAACTCGAGCTTTCAACAGAAAATTTGAAATAAAACCTATTCCTATTTTGCTTAATATTTCGCTTACCGCGAACAATCACTTCTGATATTGTTGTCCGTTTTTCGCGTCGGATTTGATGCACAATTCCACCGGCTATGTTATAAAACAATTGGTTCATGCTTTTAAGCTGTGCACTATCGAGTTATGGAGCACGTGGGAAGTTTGGAGAACACTCAAGAAGCTAGAGTTGCCTCTTACGCTTCTTTCGTGCTCTCCAAACTTCCCACGTGCTCCATAACTCGATAGTGCACGCTAAAGCATGAACCAATTGTTAAGTGTTATGAGATCCAGGACAACAAATTTCCCTCGAAAGAAATTTAGACCAGGTAGGGTGTAGATGGAGGCTTCAGTCCCGTTTAACTTCCGGCCTGCGATTCTTTAGTTGGATAAACACATTACCCAGCGAATACGTGTACTTATATGATAGTTTTCTTTTGTTAGGTTAAACACGGAAATGGGAAATCGTAGCTGAGCTTCCATCAACTTCGACATGATAATGTTTAAAGAGGTGAGTTGAATGATAAGCTTTAATAGATATCTTTCGTAACTTCTGTAGCAGGGGATTAAAAAAAGAAAGAAAACTGATTTTATAAGGCAGATAAGGTAAATTAGTGTATACTGAAACAGTGGATAGCATTGTTGGCGTGCTCTGATTGGCTTCTGAAACTCGGAATAGCAAGTGCTATACACCTCCCAGCAATTTGCGCGCGAAAATTGTAATCGTTGACAGGAATAAATGAGTTAAAAAGCATCATTTTCGTTATATTATCTCAAAGATTCAGTATATATTAAAACAACTATTTACCGAAGTGTAGGTGGGTCGTGGTGGATATTTACCTCGCCGCTTCTCGGCTCGGTAAATATCCACCACTACCCACCTCCACTTCGGTGAATAGTTGTTAATTGGCCACCGGAAGGAGATTCAAAAGGTGATGTTTAGAGCGCTAGCTCTTCATCATTCGCATTCCATTTCATTCATTCGTCAGTCCTTTGTGATTTGCTCTGACGAAGGACAAGCGCTCGAAACGTGAGCTTTTGAATCTTTTTTACAGTGGCCAATTTACCTTAGTTATTAAGTAATGCTCCACGTAAGAACTATAGTAAATTTCATTGTTCTGCGTCGTTGGCTCTTTCCTGCATAGAATATCTTTGGTTTCAAGAATAGAGGAGGAACTGATGGTTCATAATTATATTTCAGTATAAAAAATAAAGAAAACCCATTTGCGTCAATAAGGAAATGTTCGTGATTAACCAATCAGAATAGCAGAAGACAATAGCTAATAGTTTTGCTTCTTTGATGAAGTTCCCCAAATACAATATCTTTTAAAACTTGCATGTTATGCGATTGGGTCTCAAATTACTTGAAACCTTAAAACAATTAGACAAAATGCACCTTGAACCTTAACTTTTTAGCAGTTTTTTAGTCTAAGCCAATGAGAACACTAGTTGTAACAATGAAAGAAGTTGACTTTTCATCGTGCATTTCCGTTCAGCACTTTCCTTCTTATGCTGATCATTACTTAACTCAGTTGACAAAAAAAAACATTTCGTGTCTACCTTTTTGGCATTTATTGGTATGTTCTTGTTTTATCTCTATGCAGATACAAGGAAACTATAAATGTCAGAATCAAGCAAGGAAGAAAGAAAGACAACCAACTTAAACAAAGAAAGAGGTAGAGAAACTACATAATTTTACTTTAAGCGCAGCTCAAAGATTACCTCTTTTTTTCAATTTTTTTTTTATCGCCGCCAAATTCGAATAGAATTTTCTTAGTTCAGTCGAGATACAGTGCAACAGAGATATAACAAACTTCGCCGCGCGGTTTAACGAACAAATTCCAGTACCAACTGATAAATCTTAGCAGAAAGAGAACGAAACCTCGAAATCGAATAACTGCATTGTTTCATCCAAATATTTTTCGTTAACAGTCAAAACTATTCAAGGAATATTTAAGCAATTTCACCTTTAAGGATAAATGTTAAAGTAGAATCACAAATTCTCAATGTTATAACATTTGACCGTCGTACAATGTCGGTCCCCAGTATGTCTTCAGCAAGGACGTTGAAACTGATCGAGGCGAATTGGCAAATTACTCAAATTGCACGGTTTTCATCAACAGTAAGTAGGAGTAGATAAGACTCATTTTCCATGTGGAAATATCAGGCCATTTACTGCTCTCAAGCATACCTATGGATGTAAAAAATGTCCAAAGAATGCCTCATGCTTGAGAATTGTCTAGAATAAACCAAACGAATATACATGCATAACCTTCAGGTAGATACATGTACGCGTTGCGGACCTGTTTTACTTATTGATGCAATGCTGTTACCAAACGTAAATTCCGGCATTTATGGATCGATTTTTTTTTCGTGAAAATCGTACTCTGTGTTAAGTCGTTTAAGTCAAAACTATAAGCCATTTTGCATATTTCATATGTCAATTTTCAGTGAAGACTGGATTTTAATGTTTTAAAACGACTTCTCAGTAAAAGCCTTTCAGAAAGGTTACAAAACGATTTATCCGAGAAATTGACTAGTGGGATTTCTTTTTCTGTTTTCAATAACGAATATCTCAGTAAATACCATGGGCTATTTTAAAAATATCTCAGCCATTTTGTTCGATTACAACTTACAGTAATCAAAACGAAATTTTTTGGTAAACTGATTCAAGGGTATATTTTCTCTGTTCGGTATGAGTTTTGTTACATTATATCTGTAATTGTTTTGTCGTCCTTTTCTATTAAATTTTGCCCGCTTAACGTTTTCATCAGACTTAACAAGCGACGAAGAAATCACTTGTTCATTTTTTTCCTACGACATAAGTAACGTACTTGCCTCAATTTTCAGTTGTTCGAAGAGATGTTGCTTTGAAATATTGATTGCTTAGATAGAGCTTTAACTGAAGTAGTAGGTAAATTGTCTGGCCTTTTAGAATGATGTTACAGTTAAGGTGGCTCGACTGGGTTTTTGAGTGACAATACCTTTTAACTTTGAGAAACTTGTGTACCACCACAAACGATCCAACGGAAAATCGCTTGCCACAGCTGTACTAGAGAAAGATTAAAGTTTCAGATGAAGTAAGTTTTATGGAAATCGGAGTTGCCATAGCAACGTTATGACGTCATTCCCTGTTTTACATAATACCGAATTACTTGTCATCAAGAGATGATTTTGGAAAACGCTCTCTGGATCTTTGACCTGACGTACCTGTCCTAAGGTCTACAAAATTTTACAAATTTCTATGGAAGCGTTTTCGAGAAAATTTCGAGTGAAGTTTTAAGGTGTTAAAATACAACAAAAACAAAAAATTTTGAAATGTTATTAAAACTTCAATGATGTCTAAATTTTAACAAAATTCGTCAATCGCTTTTTAATTCGTGACAATTTTAATAAGTGTGGGGTCAATTTTTGATATAAAAGCGAAATAACACTCCAGGCTAGTTCATATTCAAGCCAATATTTCTGAAATTCAAACGGAGCGATTTCCTTGAGATTTTCACCTAAGGTATTTGGATGGTATAAATTCATTTAAGATCAAAATATTATTTAATCAAGCCTTGTAGACATAATTTAAGTTAAGTTTCAAAATTGTTTTGTTTTTGGTTATATTTAACACCTTAAAACTTCACTCGAAATTTTCTCGAAAATTCTTCCATAGAAATTCTTAAACGGTCTTGATAGCACAATTATCAATAATTTTGAAACAAGAGACATCACAAACATCTTGACAATTTTTAGACGAACTAAGATGTTTAAAAATGTGAGAATTTTTATCCCGGGAAAGGTCCTCATTTACACGTGTATAGAAATGCCTGTTGGGCTGTGGTACTCGTTATGTTGGTGAAACCAACAGGCATTTCTATACACGTGTAAATGAGCACCTTTCCCGGGATGAAAATTCTCATATTTTTAAACATCTTAGTTCGTCTAAAAATTGTCAAGATGTTTGTGATGTCTCTTGTTTCAAAATTATTGATAATGCATGCCACCTCCTATTATCAACTCAAAATCAAGGAGAGCTTTCATATTGAGCGTTTGAAACCTAAACTTAACAAACAAGTTGATCATGTCAGTTTATCATTGCATTTTTAACTTTTACCGATTTTTTCTTTTGTCATTTGTTTATTTTGCTTTAATGTTATTGGTTAGTTTAAATTTTAAATACTTTTAACAAACATTTCATTACAAATAATCTTTGTATTAATAGTATTATATATATACCTCTATTTTTTTTAAAAAATTATTGTAACACTCACTATGGCTGATGATGTTTGAAACATCGAAACATGTTCCGCAAAATCAGAAGTGTGGTTGTATTTTTGAAAATAGAAATTCTTAACATTTTGCAGACCTTAGGACAAGTACGTCAGGTCGAAGATCCAGAGAGCGTTTTCCAAAATTATCTCTTGATGACAAGTAATTCGGTATTATGTAAAACAGGGAATGACGTCATAACGTCGCTATGGCAACTCCGATTTCCATAAAACTTACCTCATCTGAAACTTTAATCTTTCTCTAGTACAGCTGTGGCAATCGATTTTCCGTTGGATCGTTTGTGGTGATACACAAGTTTCTCAAAGTCAAACGGTATCGTCGCTCAAAAACCCAGTCGAGCCACCTTAAAGCATAGTCAAAATAAAACATAACATATATTATCGACATGGACAATGAATATGAGAGTAAAGTTTTGAAATAAATGTTCCATTAATTTTTCTAGTAAGAAATTCAGTTAATAATTATTTGTGAAGTTGATTTCCCACTTAAACTGTTGAACTATAAAGCCATTTGTCTGCTTCGCCGTAATGTTTAGCTACTTGTCAGTTTCCAGTTGAGACACACTTGTACCATTTAACAGGGAAGTCATTCGTTTGTTTAAAATGAGGAGTTTGCCATTTGTTTTAATTTGAATTTTGGCTGTTTCTTGTTTTGAACATTTGACGGTGAAAATGGAACGTAATTTTTCCTGTTTTTAGTTTAAAGTTCGGTTGTTTGTCTGTGTCTACTAACCAAGGATTTTAAAGTTGCGTTTACACAATATTGCAAAGAAATGAAGGCTCATTTTCTGTTGCGAGTTCAATATTAACCAGTTACGATTGCAACTAAATTGAAGATAAAGACACAGTGCACACTCAAATGTCAGAACATTTGCTACCACTGATGTATACGTTAGGTATTTCGTTGTCTTAAGGGGGGAGAAACTTTACTACAAGGTGGTTGCTATGGAAAAGTTCCAAACGTCATATCGAATGAGTTTCTTTACTTCCTCGGCTGTCATGTTTGGTCACGTTCATTCTGTTAATGGTTCCATCAAATTTTATGAGTCCAAAAAATGAAACCATAATTGGTAATCACGTGACCTGAAAATAAAAACCGTTAAAACTCAAACATTTTACATTTGTTTCCAATAAAACCAATGTCAACGACTTAAGAACATCCTAATAATTTAAAAAAATCTATAGCATGATTTTGTTAAAATTCACGTTACTGAAAAAGCTATGACGTCATAAAGGTGTATTTAATACATTTTCTTTAACAGCTTTCCTGTTTTTTTCGCTTAACGGTAATTCCATGCTACAGATTTTAAAAAAAGTTGAATTGCTTATGATTCGCCAAGAAAATCAGATTTTATATACTTTCCTCTGAATTTTTGCGCTTTTTCATTCTTACGCGTGGTTGGGGACTGGTACTAGTTGTGCATGTGCAATGTCGATTTAGTGATGTCTTGTGTTAATTTTCATAGTTCCCACCATATTAGCAGTTTATGACACGTGAGAAATGCCAACTATGAAATGTCCCTGGAATCGACTCTAAAACTGTAGTTAAGGTCACCCACCCCCCACCCCCCCCCCTTTAATCTATGTAAAAAAGTACATTCGGGCGGTGCGTCATATTTCAAGTCCCGAGTTACTTCACAACTGAGGACAATATAACGACAACAACATTAGCCTGCGCGCAAATGTATCATATTTCCTTCGCTTCACGACGAGGGAAGGAAATCGGAGACGTTTCCGCGCAGGCTACAACAATATTCTTGGTTTGCACTTACGTCATATCAAAATTAGGTATCATTAAAACTGAACAGATTTCGATTCCAAAATGTTTATGAAACTACACATCGGGGCCAAATTTTAAAGCGTAAGAGCATTTCGTTGAATAGTTATAGGCAAATAACGAGCATTACATTTTCAGTAAAAAATGCACCAAAATGGTGGCAAAAACTTCAAAGTTTTTTAAAAAATTACACCAAAAATCTCATCACAAAAGATTGGATTCAATAGAATTCCATTAAATCGGCTTATATACACATCTGTAATGCAAAAATAACTTTGAACTGGTTCATTTTTATTCATTTTCACGGCTGATCTGAAATAATGTGACGAATTGCGTGACACATTTCAAACCCGTACAACACGGAAGCAAAACAAGGTTAAAACCTGAAACTTTTTGTGAAAGGTCGTATCACTGGTATCCACATACTTTGTTAGAAACAGCTTTGTAGGATGTATAGTATGGAGTTCTGAATTTTTTTAAGTGGGTCGTTATCATACATGGCAACGTGCCCACTTCGTAAGGGGCGGACCATTTAATTTTTGTGAGGGGGGGGGGGGGGGAGGGGAGTTGGACAATTACCCCAAAAAAATTCCTGCAGAAATTTAAGAGAAAAACAAATCGTGCACAAGAAAGCACGTGAAAAAGAGACTTATTTTGGTAAAAAAAAATCTTGCAAATAGTGATGCTGAGAAAAAAAAAATCATACTCGGAAGAAATTGCTCAACCCCCCCCCCCCCCAACAAAAATTAAATGGTCCGTCCCTAAGATGCAACTGTTTTTCCATGGGTTACTTGTCCTTGACCTTCTCCTTCTGGTCAGTTTTGCTATGCCTACCATGCATTTTCGTATTTATAGTTTTGAACTTGAGGCCGTTGAGATAGTTTAGAAATGAGTTATTTTTTTTGTAGAGTTCTTGCAAGGTTAAGCAGTAAAAGATTTATCGGTTGTGTTGATAAGTATATCGTTAAAATTTATCTTAAATTTTATCATCGATTGTTCACAGTACAGCTCGCTCACTCTTGCAAACTTTCGTCGCGCTGATTTTTGCCTAGTTTTTACTTCGTCCCGCCCCGACTTACTGCCCCTGGGTCTCCGAGGATGTCAATATAATACCTGTGTTTTTAATATCTGATAATCAGTTCTGGTTGTTTTAAATTCTAAAATGCAAAGAAAGTTTTCTTATTGAAAGGATTACAGTTTGGTCAACCAAATGCGTTCGAATTTGTTCTCAGTGACAAAACCGCATGTTATTCATGAATCATGACACGCAATGCCCGGGACTTTCTATGTCACGCATTTGTTTTATTTAAGGAGGCTCGTACCCATTTCTCAAGTCCACACCCTTTCATTTTTAATGAGCCATATCTTTTGTTGTAGCGCATAAAAAGACAAGCCACTTTGCATGCAAACACACAATACACTGATCTTTATGGGAGTATAGGATTTGTTTACATCGGTGCTTCCATGGCAACGGAATGGTGATCCACCGAAATTAACAAGTTGCGGAGTTTCTCTAGATCGAGGGAAATTTATGTAAAACCCGCTAGTGGACTAACTGATTTGACCATGGGCTTCAACTGGACAAAGTTTAAAAGAAATGTATGAGAGCGTTTTTGAAATTTTTGGGGATGAAGTTTTGGAGATTATAAATACAGTGAAAAACATACTATCGACATAATTGGCTAATATCTAAAGAAAACGATGCGCGATGGGAATGCAGTTTCATCTCATAGTAGTTTGACTCCATTTGAAGTGGTGTGTGAAAAAGTGAGGGGCTTGGTATGATGTCATGCGCAAACCAAGAATACACTTGATACAGAACAACAACACGATAGACTTGACTAAAGAACATCACAACAGACTTGGTATGATGTCATGCGCAAACCAAGAATATACTTGATACAGAACAACAACACGATAGACTTGACTAAAGAACATCACAACAGACTTGGTATTACGTCATGTGTAAACCAAGAATATACTTGATACAGAACAACAACACGATAGACTTGACTAAAGAACATCACAACAGACTTGGTATGATGTCATGCGCAAACCAAGAATACACTTGATACAGAACAACAACACGATAGACTTGACTAAAGAACATCACAACAGACTTGGTATGATGTCATGCGCAAACCAAGAATATACTTGATACAGAACAACAACACGATAGACTTGACTAACGAACATCACAACAGACTTGGTATGACATCATGTGTAAACCAAGAATAAACTTGATACAGAACAACAACACGATAGACTTGACTAAAGAACATCACAACAGACTTGGTATGACATCATGTGTAAACCAAGAATATACTTGATACAGAACAACAACACGATAGACTTGACTAAAGAACACCATAACAGACTTGGTATGACGTCATGTGTAAACCAAGAATATACTTGATACAGAACAACAACATGTTAGACTTGACTACAGAACACCACAACAGACTTGGTATTACGTCATGTGTAAACCAAGAATACACTTGATACAGAACAACAACATGATAGACTTGACTAAAGAACATCACAACAGACTTGGTATTACGTCATGTGTAAACCAAGAATATACTTGATACAGAACAACAACAAGATAGACTTGACTAAAGAACACCATAACAGACTTAGTATGACGTCATGTGCAAACCAAGAATATACTTGATACAGAACAACAACACGATAGACTTGGCTAAAGAACATCACAACAGACTTGGTATGACGTCATGTGTAAACCAAGAATATACTTGATACAGAACAACAACACGATAGACTTGACCAAAGTACACCATAACAGACTTGGTATGACGTCATGTGCAAACCAAGAATATACTTGACTTGGTATTTCCAGCATCGCCCGTACATGCAGCAACTTTGTAGTATGACAGTCTAAAAACGTTCAGCTCAAAACAGACATTTCACCTTTCACATTTAAGTAATTTAAAGTAAAGTTTAAGGTTGAGACGTGATTTGTTGGTTTCAGCCCATGCAGTCACATTTTAATCACCTGGGCCCGGTTGTTCGAAAGCCGATTATCGCTAATCTGGGATTCAAAGTTAACCGAGCATATCATTTTCATTTCTCTGTTTAAAAATGTTTTCCAAAGGTCATTTGTAGCTAGCAGTGAAGACAAGTTATAGTCGAAATTGAAGTGCAGAAAACTTATTGGAAAATTTTCAATTGTTGAGTTGTTTAACTGGATTCAAAATTGACGCTAATCCTGGGTTAGCTTAATCATGCTTTGAACAACCCGGCCTTGGGATTTTAAGGTTGACAATTTTTGAAAATTTAAGGTGGTTCTGAACCCCACCTACAGAATTTTTTTAAACTTTGCTAAAAGTTGCATCTTATTCTACTGATCAAAATTAGACAATAAAAAATAGGGTTCACCGAGTCATTTTTGGGTTATTAACACTTAAAGCTAAAATTAAGGATGTTTTCAGCACGTTATACTGTTGCTATAGTAACATATTGTGTCACAAAAATGATAATGTGTTCACCAATCATTGGGCATTCGTTTGATATCATGATTGTAACATCAACTGATAAAGAGTGGTTATAATGACCCATCAAATTCTAAGTCTTAAAAAGTGCTGGAAACTGTTGGGAGCCACCTTAAGTTAAAAGAGTTTTAATCAGTAAAAATTCATACATAGAATCGTAGTAACCATTATTTAAGTTCGGTAGCTTTCAGAAAATATCTGTCTCGGTATTTTTTAAGTGACAATTATTTGTATTTTGTCTACTAGATATGAGTTTTGAGTATTGGTTTTTATCCTTTTCTTTATTGCGAAATTATCAAGACCATTCTGTAACGTCAGTGAAACTATAACGTCAGTTTTCAATTAGTTTCTGTTTTGTATTTAACATTTTCGCAGTATCGGTGATGTAATTGTTCATGAGTTCTAATTTCCTTAGTTCCTCTCCTTAATTACAATAAAGCGTTTAAGGTTTTAAGGTTTTGAAACGCTTTCTCAGTGGATATTTAATGCCATGTTTAATTTGTCTGTCTACCGTTTTTGCTTATAGATTTTTCTCTGTTTTAACACTGAAGATTTAATTTGTTTGTCAGTATGAAATTAGAAGGACACTGTATTTGTTTTTAGTTTAGATCTTGTCACAAGTCACTTTTCTGTTAGGCATTTTTTTTGTTTTGACCTTGATAATGGCTGTGTGGGATTTAATCGATTTACTTTTGAATTGTAGTTCATTTGTCAGTTTCGGATTTTCCCCTCTTATTTTTAAAGTTATCCAGTTATCAATAATTAAGGCCTTTTTTTCTGTTCGAGAGTTTCCAATAAGCAGGGTTTTGAAACTGATTAAAAAGCAATTCGTTTATAGTTTTTTGTCAATTTGCAGTGTGAAATTAGCAGGCCACGTTATGTTTGCTTTCAGGGGCTGTACACGTGGGTACACGTGAATTTAAATGAAATTTTAAGTGGTATAAAGAAGGGATAGAAGAAAGAAAATGAGTTTTGGAACACCAACAGACAGTTGATACCCACGCAAGAGCACCCCAGGTTGCTAGTGGACCAACTTGGTATCCGTCTATTAATTAACTACAAATTCTAATTTTAAAACTTCTTAATCTTCAATATTTCATATTTCTCTAAATTTTACCAATCCTTTGAGAAAAACTATTTCCTCCCAAACATCACCCAAATATTTACAAAACACCCCATAACATAGATTTATGTTTTAAGCATAGGGTTTTGGATTGCTTGAAACGTGAACGAGATATTTCAATTAAAGCCATGTCAAGTGGCGGAAAAATGGCATTCAGGTTTATCCCCGACTTAAGGCGAGACTCAACTTGAACGCCATTTTCCCGCTACTTTCAATGGAAATATCTCGTTAACGTTTCAAGCAATCCAAAAACTCTATGCTCATCTCATGAATCTATGTTATGAGGTGTTTTGTAAATTTTTGGGTATGTTTGGGAGGAAATAGTTTTCCTCAAAGGATTTGTAAAATTTAGAGAAATAAGAAATATTAAACATTTAAATGAAGTTTTAAAATTAGAATTTGTAGTTAATAATTAAAAGATGGACACCAAAATAGTCCACTAGCAACCTGGGGTACTCTTGCGTGGGTGTCAACTGTCTGTTGGTGTTCCAAAAATCATTTTTTTTCTTTTATCCCTTTTTTAAACCTCTTAAAATTTCATTCAAATTTCATTCAAATTTGGGTTGAGTACCGCCTTAAAGCTACTTATTAGAAATAATAGTTCATTTTGTCAGTTCCAATTTTTTCTTATCTGTTATTGATGGTGAATCTTTGTTTACAATTATTTGCTTATTAGTATATGCGCGTCATTCTTTAATCAAGTTACAAAATAATCAACTCCGAATTTTGAAAGGATATAACAATTAGCTTTCCCTGGAAATTTGAGCGTGCTATACTTTTTAAAAACTCCAACTTTTTCCAAAAATGTATGGCTCATTAGCTGTTTTGTTACCCAACAATTTTGCAGTTTTTGATGGCTGATATTTCGTTAAAAATCGTAAAGATTACTAATTATTTTCTATTTAGCACGGTGCCTTCTCTACATAAATTCGCATGCCAATGAAATACATAAAATGTAAACGATGACGTCAGTAAAACAGATTTGTCTACAACTATAATCAGTTTGACTCATTCATAAATATTTCTCAGTGTTAATACTAGGCCGTTGTCAAGGAACTTTGTTGCACTGTATCAGTACTTTTATAATAATATGCTTCATTTATAAAGCAAACTGTGCCAAAAACGAAGGTATTTCTGATCAATTTATACCGTGAAAACGTGCCATGGACAAGGTTTTTAGAACCGAAACAAATACTCAGGTGTATCAACTAGATCTTTATGCTTTTCAAAAAGCTTTTTAAACATTTTGCATGTACAATGTTTTTCCACGGTAAACGCTGTTCAAATTTCTAAAATTTTCCCGCCAAAAGACTTAGAAAAATACGGGCGCTCAAAATACGCATGCGCCGTTTTTTTAAAAAAATATTTAGTAATGTTGTGTATTGTATTTAATAAATAATTATAAGTCAACAATAAAAGAGTTCTTTCAGTAGTTTCATTGTATTCTTTATTCTCTCTTATTTATATTGTACAACGTTTTTTTTAATTAAGTAAAAATCATTTAACTAGTTAAAAGGTGTGACAAAATTTTTCTTCCTATATATACTAAGTCTTTTGGCGGGAAAATTTTAAAAAAATTGCACAGCGTTTCCCCTGGTAACAATTTTGGCAAAAGAATTACCGGGGAATCCCCGAAATTCTTTGATCAAAAAAAAATTTTCAAGGAGTGCAACTTAATTTAAAACCGGCAAAGAAAGTACACAACATCTCGTGCAAAAATATCGTAACGAACCTCGCAATTTAACGCTGGATTGCAAGAGCAACATAAGTATAAGCACAAAAATAAGAAAATGAAACATACTCGTTCTTGTTATGTTGTCCTCATTAGGAATTAATGCGAAATAAACATAATCACAAGAAAAATAACCAAGTTTTTTCCTTGTGTCTATGCCGTGTCAATTCCTACGAAAACAGCACAAGAAGAACAAGTTTGTGCTCATTCTTCGTACGTTTGTACTAATATTTCTGTCGCTGGGTGAAAACCAGCATTAAATCTTCAAAATTCTTGCACGAGACAGTGTATACAATGAAGAATATTAGAAACATGGCAAGCTATTAAAAATCGTGAAAATTGTTTGTATACCGAAAATTGAAGCTTAAGTTCTCATATTGTTTATTTAATAATTTTTGGTTCTAATTTCATTCCACACTGGACATTTTTCGACTTTTCATAGCTTGCCATGTTGCTTTTAATAACGAGACCCTTAACTGCTGCCAGTTTCCTTTGTAGCACAGAAAAAATGACAGAAAGTACGTAGACTAAGCACCAAAAATAACCTTTTGCTAAGTTTGGAGCAAGTAAAATAATTTAGAGTATTCAACAAACAAATAAACGTTTGCTAAGTTTGGAGCAAGTGATTCAATTTAGAACGTTCAACATACAATTGCTTGGCTCCATTTTCTTCCTGTAGATGTTGTTGTGCACGAGATCAATTTATCAAGATCAAGCTAAAATGTTTCATTCTGTGCTCCATGGAATTTCAACAGAAATAAGTCTTTTCCTCCACATAAAAACTAAATTTAAGAGAGCCCATTTATAATACCCAATGTCTGGTTTTGAGGAATTTTACCCCAAACTCGTTTGGGACGAATAAAGTATGTATGTATGTCTCTTTTTGTCAATTTAAATTTATTATATAGAAACAAACATCAATGGCCTAAATCAAATCAAGGGGTTATACAGACCACGATAATAATAATAATAATAAATGGAACCTAATTTGACTTTAGATATAATCGGTCCCTTTATCTCTTGTCCAAATTGAGGTAAGTGAGTATTAATAAAATAGCAATTTACAATATCATAAGTTAACTGGCTATGTTTTTCTTTCTACGTCGACTGAATTAATATTTTGCTCATTATTTTAGTAGTAAAACTTGTTAAACAGACAATTCACAAATTGAGATCATATTGGAAAAGATATGCCAGTTGTTTGGAGAGTTTGCATTTCATTTTGCAAAACATCCTGCTAAAATATGGTTTGAAAATTGACTTTGAAGGATAAACTATATTTAAAAACTCGAAACATTTTCTGAAAATTTAAATTGAACAACCAAGTAAAAAAAGGATAAATGACTTTTTTTTTATCGGTCTGTGTAACAGGTCTAAATTGTAGTTCTAAAAATACCCGTTGTTGTTGTCAATGACTGATGTTTTGATAACCTGAGCGGAAGTCATCTTCAGAACCATATGAATTGTAAGCTGTCATTGGTCAGTTTTGCCATGTTATTGACTGTTGAGACTCAAGTCAGTGATTGGTGTGTTTCGATCTGTGTATTGAATTGTTTGACGGTGATGTTGCTTGTAAGCCCGGGGGGGGTACCCAACAAAGTTTTGTACGGGGATGCTCCGCCCCGAGGTTCAAACCCTTACCCTTTCATATACCGTTTTTGACAGAAATGGTACCCCTTTCATATACCTTTTAATGAAAATGGTACTCCTTTCATATAGCCTTTACGTACGTCTGTTTGATTTATTTTGAAAGGCCCTTTTAATTAGGCTTAAATGGCAGTTTTCCCTACGTTTATGCCTCATCGGCGTGTTTTCGGTACCCTTTTCTATTCTTCGTGAAATCCCTACCCTTTCATATACTTCAACTCGTGAAATCACGACCCTTTCATATACCTCCAGCCTCAAAAAGGTACCCTTTTCGGGCGGAGCATCCCCGTATAGCCCATTATAGGGAGTACCCCCCCCGGGCTTGTAAGTTAGTAGTCCGTACTGTAGGTAGAGCATTCGGCAGAGTCCCAGTCAATGATGTGATAAGTGTGTAAGTGGTGTTCAGAAATACTTTACAATTCATGTGGCTCTGAAGACGACTTTCACTTAGGTTGTAGAATGTCAGTCATTGTCAACAACAACAGTTCTTTTCAGAACTACACTCACCCGGACGATCAGACTCAACAGACTATTGATACCCCTGGGTTTAAACCATTTACAAGATCTATATTGATCATCGAAAATACCGGCTTTCGGTTCCTCAAAACCAGACATTAGGGCTTAGTAAAATAAGCTCATTAATATACGTACGATCGACAAGCGAACACAGGCACTCAATTTCTCAGGAAAAAGCTACGTACTGTTTTTTTTTAGCATGGGCGACTGACAATAATTTTCCGTGGATTAAAGGCTGGTTCTCATATAATCGTCCCGGTCATCCCGGTCGTCCGAGTCGTTTCAAAATTTTTTTGCAAACGACTCAGACGATCGGGACGACTCAAGCGATTTGGGTTCTCATATGATCGTCCCGGTCGTCTCGAACGTCAATAGCGCAGTCGTAAACTGTGTCCGACAACATGTTTTGGGCAATAATACTGCATTCTGGGGTATATTTGGGTCGCTTCGATCGCCTCAGCCGTCCCTGTCGCCTGAGAGTAGTTATTCACGATCGTCCCAGTCGTCCGGATAGAACACAGTTCTATCCAAGCGACCGCGATCGTCCCAGTCGTCCGGGTCGTTTACGATCGTCCCGGGTCGTCTCAGAAGTGTTCTCATATAATCGTCCCGGTCGTCCGTGCACTTTTTGAAACGACTCGGACGACCGGGGCGACCGGGACGATTATATGAGAACCAGCCTTAAGAAAAAAAAAGTGAAAAAGAAAGAACGCAACTTATAAAAGGCCTTTTGTTCTCTTGTCAATCAGTTTATGAAGAACAGGTGTGAATAATTGTAAGGAGGCACTGACAAGAACTGAAGTGTTTTTAAATACAGTAATTCCCAATTGATTCCAGTTTTGCAAAATGCCAGACTGGTTAAACTGAGAGTAATTGAATAAAATTTGACATGTCCATTTTCATTCTAGCGATAGATCGAATTGTGCACGAGCTCAATTTATCACAATCTGTTTTTTAATACCACCGTTTGCTTAGTTCGGAGCAAGTGATTTAATTTACAACAATCAACAGACAATGGCTTAGCTCCATTTTTAACACAATGTCAGACTTTGGTTAAATTGAGAGTAATTGAATAAAATTTGACATGTCCATTTTCATTTTAGCGATAGATCGAATTGTGCACGAGCCCAATTTTCAGTCAAAATCTGTTTTTCTAAAATGACCGTTTGCTAGGTTTGGAGCAAGTGATTTAATTTACAACAATCAACAGACAATTGCTTGGCTCCATTTTTAACACAATGGCTCAATTGATAAATTATTGAAAGAAAATTTGCCTTTCTAAATTCACTGAAATGTTTGTAATCTTGTTTCTGGAAAACTCACGAATTTGTGGGCAAAATACAAACTTTCATTTTGAGCATCTAGTTTATACCAAATCGTACTTCATTTCAAAGTATAAAACAATATTTGAAAAAGAAAGTTATTTTTATAACAGACAATTTGATCAACTACTTTGACGTGTTCTGACAAAGAAGTTTTCCAAAAACTGTCAATGCGACGTTAATATGAAATGTGACCATGAAAATAAGGAATTTGTCAGTGCCACCTTAAAAATACAAACACCTACCACATCAACTGCAGTTATAATTGTAACGTTTATACCTACACGCCAAGCGATCGACCAAACAAAATCGTATTTCTTTGTAATTGAAGTTTTTGAAGCAATTATATTACATTTTGACATTTGTTTTGCATAAAGATATGTTCACCGAAACAAAAAGACAAGCCGTATAAACCTGAATTGTCAAATTATCAACCATACTGAAATTAAACGATCGCTCGACGTCCAAATGGTGGCTGAGATTAAAATTGTCAGACGTTACTTCACCCAAGACCTTTCCATTACAAAACCTATCCTGATTTGACGGTTCAGACAATTAGCAGCCAGTACGCGATTCAGCAAAATGAGATCAAATGAATAAACTTTATAATATCCCCCTGGTTCTTTCATGTCATTAGGAATTTGATGAGAAGATTCAGTCAATTCACAGTCAGATCCGAATTCGCTCTTCCTCAGAATCAATACATTTGAAACTATACAAACTAAAGTATTTGCTCATGTTCAGCCACCATTTGTATAAAAACACATGAACTAAACAAAGCTGTTCTTATCTTTGAAGAGATCCCTCCTGTGTCGTCCATTCCAGTTTGTCCTCTTTAATTGTTTCTTCAGCCCTCTATTTTTCTGACTTCGATACTCTTTGAAGTACCTGAAAAAATAAATGAACGATTGATTAATATAAAATGATCAAGTTTTGTTATTTTACAGACAACTAAGGATTACATTTTAGGTGCATTAGACTTGGTTTTCATCAAAAGTTAATGGTATACAATGAAAGGATAAACATTTCTACCAGGAATTTCAAAATTTAGTTTCAAGGCCTCAACTACTTAAGTTGATATATAAAATGTTCAATTCAAAGTATTTGCAGCCAGAGACTTTTAAGAAGGTCAACTCCTCAGCTTATTGCAAGACAAACGCAATATCCAAACGCAGAGAAGGCGCCATAAGACGAAGCGTAGCTCAACGCACGTTTCACTTTGTCGAGCAAATTTTTATACTCTTTTATTGAACAAACGTAATTTTTTTGGCGAAGCGACTCTTACCTTCGGTTACGGGGGGTGATAACTCTAACAAACGCTGTTTGAGCGATACTGTGTGGAACTGAAAGTTGTCCCGAAAATTGGGAATATCTTCCCGATTTTTTCGGAGACATTCACGAAAAAATTTCAAACTTCCGGAAATTTTAACAACATTGTCTCATGTTTCCCCGAAAGTTTTTCGAGTCTCCGGATTCCCGGCAAAATCTTCAGGTTCCCGGAAGAATTTTGTTTTTCTCCCGAATCCATTGTTCAATTGGCAAACTCTGAGCACGTAACAACGCTGAAAAACTCATGAAACAACATTGTCTTCTACGTGAAATCTCACTAAATCGTTCGTAACCTTGATGAATGCTTCCAGCAACAAATAAGTTTGAATTTGGCATGATACATTTGCAAATAGGGAAAAATTTCCGTATAATCCCATACATTTATTATCCATGCATACTTCATTACTTATGTATGCGCGCTATTGTTTTCTTAAACGGCTTTCTGCCGTGTTGTTATTATTATTATCATAACGTTATGACAACATTTCCTCCGTCTTCATCTCCGTCTACGTCTTCGTCTGTCCCTTCGTGTGCGTCCTCTCGTCCTCTTGTCAAGTTGAATTGGTTTTCGTCGTGTTCTCTATTACAAGATCACGAACAGTGCATAGATTGGTGCAAGGAACAGAACCTACTCGTGTCGGCCGCGAAGTGTCCTAGACCTGAGTGCTGCAAAGCACTAACCTGGACGAAACGCGCGAAATCGAGACGGGTTGAAGTGGCGATGCTCGAAGAGACATTGTAATAGCATGGTTTTCTACAGGAGGTTTTGTGGCGTAAGCATTATGGAGAGGATCCCTTTGTAAACATCATCAAGCATATCGCTGAACTTTACCAGGTTATACAAAGACCCGTGAAGTGTTCCGCGTAGCAATCTTATGCACCATTGGTGATCTTCTTTTGTGAAATCAATAATACACCAAGTAAAGATTCAACGCATCGCATCACAAAGTGAAAAACGGGGTAAAAACACCACAACAACATCAACGGTGAGTTTCAATTTATTTCTCTCTGGTCTATTTTTCATTCGCACTACAACTCGAAAAAAACGGAAAACGGCCCATTTTCTTCGACAAATTTTGATGAAAATGCTCTTTTTAGGCCTAATTTGAAAAAGACTAAGGAAAAAAAAAATTAAAAAAAACCCTTTACAAGGTATGCTATTCCCAAAGGCAGTCTATTGTTTTCTCTATTGTTCTTTTTTATAATAGCGCGTATGCATAATTAATGTATGGGGTTATACGGAAATCTTGCCGCAAAGGAAAACAATTACTTTGAAATTATTATTTTTTATTTTATTTTATTATTTTGCCACACACAATGAATTACAAGCAGAACAAAAACGATAATAAATCGGTTAATTAACATTAAATTTAATATTTGTACATTACTAGCTTGAGAGGAGTGACTGTGGCGGGAAACCTCCGAGAAGCCGAGCTTATGAGGAATAGAGATTCCCCCCACGGGCAATTTAAATACTAGGCAGCATTTTAAGAAATAAAGAAAAAAGTCATTTATTTAAGTATGTAAGTGTGTTTAGAGGAAAATATAGATATAAGGTGTTAAGGTATTAGGTTGCATTCTGTCTGACCCTTAAAAATGGTTGATTACACGCTTGAATATACTATAAGAAAAATCGAAGAAGAGAAGCGAGAAGTGAAGACAAGCGAGCACGTGCTATGGACGGCGAAAGACGTATCCAGACCCAGGCGCATCTAAGTTATGATGACACCGCTGGACGTACGCTTGCTCAAAATCATCGTGACAAACAACAAAAAATCGAGACTGCAGCAATAAAACGCAGGGCACCCAAGCAACCACAGCCAAACCAAAGATAAGTGTGCTACTCGCCTGGGGGCTCGCAGCAATAATGTGAACGCGGCTTCAGTCGAAACATCTAAAATTCTTGACTGACATCAAATAAACCCTGTGTTGAAAAATGGCATGTATTATATTTCATACGAAATGTACCTTTCCATTTCAGATTTCGAACACTCAAAAGAATGCACGGAGATGGGAAAATGGTGAGGATGTATCAACTTGCAATGGATGCGAGAGACAATTCTCCATGACCATAAGAGAGGTTTGTTCTCTATCATGTCTCGTACAACAGGTTTCCGAAAACTGTCAAAGACCCAAGGTGTTTTCATTAATGCATCTGCAAAGCTTGTAAATCTAGAAATAACGAAAATTTTCGAGGAAGATCCAAAGATGTTTTCATTATTATTTTTATTTTTATTTTATTAGCTTCGCCAAATCAAGTACATATATATACAAAAAAAATGAGAGAGGCAGGGTATCCTCACCTGCATTTTATTTTATTTTTTATTTATCTTATTTTATTGGCCATATTACAATAACACATTAATATAAAAAGAATAGAGATAACAATGGCGAGGAGGCCTAAAAGAAACTATGAAGCTTATGTTAATAAGGCCTCCTCAGCTTCAGTTTTGTAAGATGACATTAACAAAATAAGAACATGACGACGGATACTTTTTGACACATTTATATAAGATTACTAATATTTATTACAAATAAACGTCTTAATTGCTTTTTTAAAGGAGGCAGGGGAGGACGAGTTCACGATCTCATTAGATAAGGAGTTGTAAAATTTGGGTCCTTGGTAAAGGTAAAATTTGGTAAAATTGGTAAAATTTGTGTCCTTGGTCCTTGGTCCTTGGTAAAAAACGGAAAAAAACGGCATTGTTTGTAAATCTTTTGAAATCCTTTCATTATTGCTTTATAACAACAATTCTTTGTGTGCCTAGCATCCAAAGAGTGCCACAGAAACAAAAATGACAAATATACTTAAATTGCTACTGTGGGTGCGTTCCTTTGGGATGATCCGGATCCGGATCACTGATCCAAGATGACTTGGATCATGCTGCATCAAAGGAACCGACGAATCCTTGTCCAGAGTGGATTCGTCGGTTCCTTTGATGCTTCATGATCCGAGTGATCTTGGATCAGTGATCCGGATCCGGATCCGGATCATCCCAAAGGAACGCACCCTGTGTCTTTCTAATCTTTTGCTTTCTTTCCTTCTTTTTCAACACTACTGTCGGAATTGCGGGTAATTATATTGAATTTCTTACATTTGCCGCTAGTACATACATACATACATACATACATACATACATACATACATACATACATACATACATACATACATACATACATACAATTACAATTACAAATCATAGAATATCATTCCTCCCTCTTAAATTTGTCTTAAAGCACCCCTCTAAGCTTACTCCTAAAACTATTGACATCGATGCACAACTTAATATCATACAGGACCACTCAGAAGTTCTGTCGAGGATTCCAAAAATGATGACCCACTTGCATTTCCTCCTTGCCTCAAAATACTCATCTAGGGGATGTTGTCCTCATGTACACCCAAATGCTTGTGACAAACATCTAATTTCTCCTTACAATTTCAATATATCGATTAGTGGTGAGGATTAAAATGATCAAATGTTAGTGATCAGCATCTTATTTCTCTCTACAGTGTGAATATATTGTCAAGCTGATACATGAAGAGAATACAGAAACTGATCAGTATCCAGCGAATGTTCATGCTGTCTGTTGTTTCTCACAGTTTGATTTACTTTGGTGATTGTACAGCAAAAATGCGCCACTCACATCGAGCAAGAAACCTGTACGAGTGTGTGACAAGTGTTTTGATGATGTCACGTCAGGAACAGCTAGGGTGAGTTTAAGGATTGCGCTACATTACACTTAATAGAAAAGTTGCATTACAACCCATATAACCGCAATTTGTGTTACATAAAACCTTACTTAGCAGCGATTGTGTTACGTTATACCCCATATAGTGATGACCGTGTTACATTACATTTAATAGAAAATTACAACCCACGTGTATAACGGCGATTGTGTTACATGAGACCTTACTTAGCGGCAATTATAACCCCATGTAGCGATGATTGTGTTCTACTACACACCACATGGCGGCGGTTGCGTTACATTACACCCCACATAGTTAAGATTGCGTTATATTGCACTTCAAAATCCGTTAAGTTACCAACTTTCGACTGCTGATGGCTGTGCCCAACATTTCAGTTCTGTTTGGTTTTCATAACACATAAGAGAAATTGTTTCTACTCAGTTTAAAAGAAAGAAGAGAACATCTGGTTACTCCGCACTTCGTTGTGTCTCTTGCCTTTCTCATTGCCTTATTAATACAGTTCGTTTTTTATTTTATTTTTCAGTCATATTCTTTAAGTCACAAACAAGGCTTCAGCTAAAAACACGCCACAAGATTATATATTGGTGCAAGAGAACATAAAGCTAGCTTTATGTTCTCTTGATTGGTGGTAAATAATTTGCATCAACATCAAATTTCTCCTTACAATATCAATACATTGTCAAGCAGACAGGTGACAAGAATAAAGACAATCATCCAATAGAAGTAGGTGTACCACCAAATTCTGTTGATCAACATGTAATTTCTTCAATATTAATACATTAATAGGCGATAAGAATTAAGGAAATAATCAACTGACGAATACTAGAGAGATTTAACAATTTAGAATCGTATAATTGTTTCCCTCAAATGGCACCGAATGTCACAGCAGTTGCCATTTTTTACCTGAGGAGTTTTTACGTACTGTTTGTCGGCAAACGGCAAAAAACAAGCAGACTTTTGTGGTTTGCTGTAAACCTGATGCTCAATATTGGTTCAATATTGGTTCATTATTGTCCTGATATTGTCTCAATATTCTACAAAGAATAATTAATTGTGTAACATGACGATTAGCAACGGAAAGTCTGGTGTTTCTTTTAAGGTCACGCTTCTGCTTTTCACAAAGAAAAGGAAAGCGCTTCTTTTAATGGGTGTGCGTAACACAATGAAGACAGAAGATGCAAAGAGGAATACAGTCTTGTCTCTCGCTAGAAACCGTGCGATGACAATTAGTAAGGAGACTTTGTATTTTAATCTTGTGATCGGATTGGCCAAAGAATGCCGGTTAGTGATGCTAGTGATGCTAGTGATGTATAGCTGTGTATAGTGATGTATAGTTGTGTATAGTGATGTATAGTTGTGTATAGTGATGTAAAGTTGTGTATAGCAATGTATAGCTGTGTATAGTGATGTATAGTTGTGTATAGCAATGTATAGCTGTGTATAGTGATGCATAGTTGTGTATAGTGATGTATAGCTGTGTATAGTGATTTATAAAATGCTCAAGGAAATGCGCGCGCTATGATTGGTCAAACCGAGTTCACTATAACTCGATAAAGCACGCGCGTGACGTAAGCTTTATTAAAACCGTTTTCATTTTATAAAAGAAATAAAAAAACTTGTTCCTCGTGCATTATTGAGTTATAAAGCACTTCGGAACTTTTAAGAACACTCGAGAAGTGCGAGAAGCACTCGCCTTTGGCTCGTGCTTCTCTGCACTTCTCTCGTGTTCTTAAACATTCCCGCGTGCTTATATAACTCATTATAAAATGCTCAAGGAAATGCGTGCGCTATGATTGGTCAAACCGAGTTCATTATAACTCGATAAAGCACGCGCGTGACGTAAGCTTCATTAAAACCGTTTTCATTTTATAAAAGAAATAAAAAAACTTGTTCCTCGTGCATTATTGAGTTATAAAGCACTTCGGAATTTTTAAGAACACTCGAGAAGTGCGAGAAGCACTCGCCTTTGGCTCGTGCTTCTCTGCACTTCTCTCGTGTTCTTAAAAATTCCCGCGTGCTTTATAACTCAATAATGCACTCGGCGCATTTTTTATTTCTTTAATAATGCACTCGGCGCGTTTTTTATTTCTTTAGTATAGTGGTGTATAGTGATGTATAGTTGTGTATAGTGATGTATAGCTGTGTATAGTGATGTATAGTTGTGTATAGCGATGTATAGCTGTGTATAGTGATGTATAGTTGTGTATAGTGATGTATAGTTGTGTATAGTGATGTATAGCTGTGTATAGTGATGTATAGTTGTGTATAGCGATGTATAGCTGTGTATAGTGATGTATAGCTGTGTATAGTGATGTATAGCTGTGTATAGTATCGTATAGTTGTGTATAGTGATGTATAGCTGTGTATAGTGATGTATAGTGATGTATAGCTGTGTATAGTGATGTATGGTTGTGTATAGTGATGTATAGTGATGTATAGCTGTGTATAGTGATGTATAGTTGTGTGTAGTGGTGTATAGTGATGTATAGTAGTGTATAGTGATGTATAGCTGTGTATTGAGATGTATAGCTGTGTATAGTGATGTATAGTTGTGTATAGTGATGTATAGTTGTGTATAGTGATGTATAGCTGTGTATAGCGATGCATAGCTGTGTATAGTGATGTATAGTTGTGTATAGTGATGTATAGTTGTGTATAGTGATGTATAGCTGTGTATAGTGATGTATAGCTATGTATAGTGATGTATGGTTGTGTATAGTGATGTATGGTTGTGTATATAGTGATGTATAGCTGTGTATAGTGAGTATAGTCGTGTGAAGTGGTGTATAGTGATGTATAGCTGTGTATAGCGATGTATAGCTGTGTATAGTGATGTATAGTTGTGTATAGCGATGTATAGCTGTGTATAGTGATGCATAGCTGTGTATAGTGATGTATAGTTGTGTATAGTGATGTATAGTTGTGTATAGTGATGTATAGTTGTGTATAGTGATGTATAGCTGTGCATAGCGATGTATAGTTGTGTATAGTGATGTATAGCTCTGTATAGCGATGTATAGCTGTGTATAGTGATGTATAGCTGTGTATAGTGATGTATAGTGGTGTATAGCGATGTGTAGTTGTGTATAGCGATGTATAGTTGTGTATAGCGATGTATAGCTTTGTATAGTGATGTATAGCTGTGTATAGTATCGTATAGCTGTGTATAGTGATGTATAGCTATGTATAACTATGTATAGCTGTGTATTGTATAGCTGTTTATAGTTATATGTATAGTTGTGTATAGTGATGTATAGCTGTATATAGTATCGTATAGTTGTGTTTACTGTAAAACATAATATCTCAGGACATATCATGTGGTCATACATGGAATACTTACATGGAATACTGCCTCGCCCCCAGTTTCGCGCGGCCATTATCCGTTCGCATGTGTGTTTTGTTTCTCGCTCGACGGACTAAGCTGGAAAAGAGAGACTGCTCGTAGTCTATGTTTGCTGTATTTGTTATGTTTTGAGTAGATCATACATCCGTTCGCATGTGTGTTTTGTTTCTCGCTCGACGGACTAAGCTGGAAAAGAGAGACTGCTCGTAGTCTATGTTTGCTGTATTTGTTATGTTTTGAGTAGATCATACAATAAGTTAAAGTCCCGTTTGCAGTGTAAATAAACAGGGAATAAATATATTATAGTAAGTTGTATTTTTATAGTTTAAATAACGCAAATAAATAAAATTCTATCAAATAAAAAGCTACTGAACGGTGCGTATGGTGCTGTTAATGATCCAATTTTTCCAGAGTGGAATCACATTCATGTAGACAGTGAAACAGGACCTTAGAAAAGTTGTTAATGTTGTACTTAAGTTTTTCAATAGCTATTTTTTATTGTATATCTGAAAGTTTCTCTCATTCGTCAAAAATTATTTTTTTCCTTGTGTGTGTGTGTTTTTTTTTTTCTTTTCTTTTTTTTTTTTTTTTTGGGGGGGGGGGGGGGGGGGTCTTCTGAGGCTAAAAGCGATTATTAATCGACGTTTCGGCCTGTTTAACCGGCCTTCTTCAGGAAATTAAGAAAATCAAGGTCAATATGGCAAACTGTTGTTTCAGTCCGCCATATTGACTGTTGTTTTCTTAATTCTCTGAAGAAGGCCAGTTATTTTAATCGCTTTTAACCTCAGAAGAATCCCGAAAAACAGCTTTTAATTTCTTTTGAACTAGGAAATTTTTTCTATCAAATATCTGAAAAGGGATTTCTTTATGGGGTCGGAAAAAAAAGCCGAAAAAAAAAAATTCGGCTTTTTTGCCTTTCTTTCTCTCTCTCTTCTTCCCCGCTTCTTATCTCATCTTACCTTCTCCCATCCCTTCCCTCTTCTCCCATCCCTTCCCTTCCCTTCATCTTTCTCCGTAGATCGCATCTTACTTCCCCTCCCTTGATGCCATCTTCATGTCCCCCCCTCAATTTATCCTATTATCCTCCCCTCCCTTGTTCCCATCTCACCCCCCTTTATGCCACACTTACTTATCACTGAGAAATTATGAAATGAAGAATTTTTTGTGTGCACTTACCTGGAGTCGAACTCCCACCCGTCAGACGTGTAGTCCACTGTCCTTACCACTGCGCCACCAGGACCACGATGAAAAGTGACGTATATTTTTTTGTATTATTGCTTATTATTGTTCCCAGACTCGCCTCGGCCAAAATTTAATCCTAACTAGAACTAAGAAAAAACTTAGTGAAAATTAAATTTACCTGCAACATATACTTTGTTGCCTACTAGAAAATACGTTTCTTTAATCTCTTTTCGAATGAAACACGGACCCGAAACGTCTGCTATTACACACTAACACTAACTCCCACAAAACTAGTGGGCAAATCCCAAGGGAATCTTTTCTTTGAGTTATCTTTGACAAGTCTTTGACTAATTAGCGGGCAGTTTTTGTTAAATATTCATGCGTTTCATGCAAATCCCCTCTGGATATTAAAACAATAGAAACTTGTTAATGAGCAAAAATGAGCCATTTTGTTAAGAAATGGAAGAGGACTAAGTTTTGTTCATTAACCGTTTTCTTTTGTTTTCATATTCATGTGTTAATTGCCAAGGTTCCCTTGGGATTTGCGTCCTAATTTTATGCGCGTTTGAAAGAGTGTGAGTACGTGATCATTCTGTGCAACTTTCAAGGCCAGAGCTCTTGTAGAAACAGAGCAAATCCCTTCTGAATATTGAAACAATAGAAATTTGTTAATGAGCAAACATGATCCATTTTTTGAAAAATCGAAGGACTCATTTTAGCTCATTAACCATTTTGGGATTTGGGATTTGCGTCCTAAATTGATACGCGTTAGAAAGAGTGAGAGTATGTGATCATTTTGTGCAACTTTCAAGACCACAGACGTTTGCCGAGTTTCACGTTTTGAATTAATTTGTCCTGCTTCGTCCAGTTCTGAAACTTTACGAGGAGTGAGGCATCCCCGAGAAGTAAGAAGATTTGCACATTTGGTATCTGCGGCAGACTTTGTAGTGTCGTTTGCCCAAACAGAGGCGGTGGGGGGGGGGGGGGGGGGGGGGGGTGCCGCTGGAACTCCGAAACCTTTACCTTATTCCAGACTTCATGCTTCTTACCACTGATCAGTTTCCTGGCAAATGATACCCTATTCTAGAACAAAACTTCTGATTTCTTCACCTTATCCCAAAATAACTCTGCTTGAAAATCATACCCCTCACAACGGCACATACCCATATATACATATATGAATATATATGAGAGTACTTTCCCCAGTTTGCGAGAGCTGGCATGGGTGGGTCATGAAAGCATGGCCTCGGCGTGAAAAGGAGCAAAGAAAAAAAAAACTGGAAGGGGGAGGGGAGAGGAAGTAAAGCACTTCCTATGCCCTCCACTCAATAGTTAATAGTAATACAATTAACATGAGAAGGTTGACTTGAAAGAGGAAGCATTTTCCTGGCTTCTTTTTATTGTCTATTATAATACATTATTGTATTTCAGTACAGTTTTCCAGTTGTTTGTCTTATGTACATATATACAAGTTAGAGTAGAAAGGCATACGATACAGCATTAAACTAGAAAATTCAGTATCAAGTTTTCTTTGCTGATCTTTGTTGATGCCAAACACAGCCATGTAACTACGGAGCATCCATTTTTGATATTGACTGACATGCACCCTGGGTTCTTGAATGGACTTTGCCCCTTAGTGTCAGGTGTCCAGTTTGCAGATGTCTTCATAGGGGATTCTATCAATTCTCTTCCCTCTGCGAGGACCCTGGAGAAACAGAAAAATAATGTAGGCATGAAATGCGTACAGAACTGCAGGTATTGCACACTTAACTTCACCCGCATGAACTTAACTTCACCCGCATGAACATGGACTGTTCACAGTTCCGTTTTTTCTCATGTGTTTGTCCAGTTGATCAATGATTAGCTGCTATCTTTAGTTTCATGGTGCACTAAAAACTGGGAAGAGTACAAAAACTGTAAAGGGGTGGGTGAAAGTGAAGATAGTTGGGGGGGGGGGGGAAGGGGGGCTTTAGTCTCCCAAAAAGTATAGCTGACTTACATCTTTAAGATCCAATGTGAATGAAAAACTCTTTTCATCCAAAGATCCAAGCGAAGCTGTTGACCCTCTGTGGACACCATTTACAACCAACACAATCTTACCTAAGGATGAAAATCCAAATACTCCTTAGTGCGTGTCGTACATCATCACAATATTTGTTGAGGACTAGGTTAAGAGAAATTAAACAAAGGCTCCTACTATCAAGCCAACACATAAATGCAAAAAATTCGGACCTTCCTCTCTCCTTCATAATTTGATTCATGGTCACCAACCCCCACACCTGCGTCCAATCCCCCACCCTCCCTTGCTTCCAATGCCATCACCATGGACAAGGCAGGTGACCACTACATATTGTGGGCTCAATGTTCGCCGACCCTCCCTTCTGTTAGGTGATTTTGCTTCACTGACCCCTCCCTCCACTCCTTGCATTTAACTTCCCACCCTCCCCTCCCCTCCCTCGAATGCCCTCCCCATTGGTAACACAGGTGACTTTTACAGTGGTAACAGCTGATAGAGCAAGCTATTTAAGAGTATAATTTGATCCCACTGCTACAACTCAATCAATATGCTTTGCGTATTCATGAGTTTAAAAGGGATCACATTTGGCTGGGGTACTGGTGGATTAATGCACCAATTTATTTGTTATCCTAACAATGTTAAAGTGTGCTATTGCGACCAAATCATGGTAGTACAAATTGAACAGTTACCCAATACTGGGATGACTGTGAAACCTAATGCTGGGATGACTGTGAACAGCTACCTAATGCTAGGATGACTGTGAACAGTTACATTAATGTACACAAGAACCAAAAAAGAAGGTACATAGATACACTTGCTATAGTCAGAGACTCCTTGTCTTAAAGCATTGTACGTCAGTAAGCGCTGTGTTAATTAGATCACTTAACTTCTGTGTTTTATTCATTTTTAGTGCAATCTGCAAGGCTTTGTAATAGTATAAGGTCTTTGATTTTATTGGATAATTTGTGTTATTCATGTACTTGTTTTGCCCGCCACGATTAGCTTTCCAGCCATTTGCAAAGCAAACCAAACCATCCAACTCTTGTATTGTTGTACAAAGAATAAATTGTTGTTGTTGTAAGCACTGGTTTGTACCTTAACTGTTCCTTTCTTTTTGTAGTATCTATCTCCAAGCTTTTTGGTGACAACTTTAACGACGATTCCTGTAAAAGAAAGAAAACAATGTGTTAAATGGACTACATGTACATTGTATCTATGAAAAAGGAAACAGGGAATTCTTTAGACTACTTTCATGAAACAGTTTTTTTTTGCATGGAAAATTTCCTTTGGATACCTTTGCTATCCAGTTATTTTTGCGACTGATTTTCATCTTTTTCTGCTCCTTCATCTGCAAGAGAGTAATCCATGTATTTTTCAGTATCAAGAAACGTGTTACTGGTTAGGACAGTATTGAACACATCTGTCTGATTATGGTAGTATCTGATTACGGTGGTATTAATAAATGGATGGATAAATAAATAAATAGAGCAATAGGATGTCAAATCAGAACCACATCTCTTGTAAAATAAACAACAAAAATCCTGACTCACTTCCATTATTTCCTCCAAAGCACGCCGGGCCAGGTGGCTCAAGAATTCGACAACCCAGGAACAACTTTTGAATGTCTTAAGTGAGGGAGCTTAAACTTTGCAGGATGACAGACATTTGAATTCCAAACAATCGTATGTTTTTTGTTTTTTCAATTTTTTTATTCGTTTTTGGCGGGAAAATGACGTCACAAGGGTAATACCAAATTATTTTTTTCTCGTTATGGCAAAATTAGTCAGTGATTTTTAAAGAACATGTTAAGACAAATTCAAGTGTGAAAAAATTATCGAAAAACCACGATTGGTTAAAAAGTTATGGCGTTTAAAAGTTCCAATTGTTTCTAAAAATAGTAACAAAATGGCGGGAAATTCAAAATTGAGATCTCTGTATCTTTTGAACCAATTTTGGTTTTTCGATAATTTTTTCAGATTCGAATTTGTCTTAACATGTTCTTTAAAAATCACTAATTTTGCCATAACGAGAAAAAATAATTTTGGTATTACCCTTGTGACGTCATTTTCCCGCCAAAAGCTGTTAAAATTGGAAGAGAAATAACTGGCAGCAAGGATGGTTTGTTCCCCTTTTCCATGAAATATTCAATTTGGTCATTCAACATTAGGAAGTGACTGACAGTATTACTAATCCATCACAAGGTTACCCTTAAGCAATAAGCAATATGTTACTGGCACCCATTTATATACCTGGATAGAGAGAGACAATTTGGAGCATGTGAAAGTACTGCTGAAGAGGTTTTATTTGAATGGTGAGTCATACCATAGGATTTCATCTAGAGCGTCAAAAGTTAGAACAAATGGTACCATGCAAAAGTACTGCTGAAGAGGTTTGATTTGAATGGTCACACCATAGGATTTCATCAACAGACTCAAAAGTTAGAACAAAATGGTACCATCAGGGCCTCTGATAGTACGCGATAAAAAAATGGAAATTATGTGATTTTTTCGTGGCAAATTATGCGATAATCAAGGACTATTATGCGTAAAAATATGCAAATTATGCGATTTTTTCTGGAACTTTTTTATGCATGTTTTACCAGGTTTCAGAGGAAGAAAACGAAAATACCTGTTTTAAAACGGTGCTCGCTATCTTTGTGGGACATTTTGAAGCTTTTAGCTATGAAGGAACATCCAAAATGAACGACAGAATCCAAGAAAAGAGTCTGTAAATGAGCGGCCATCTTGGTTAACCTTAGTAACCAGGCTAAATAAAACATGTGCTCAAGAAATTTACGCGGTTACCAAGCTTGTTGTGGCCAAGAACGAACGCAGTTTCGATCGAAAGTGGCGGTTTGTTTATTTGATACAGGATAATTTAATAGAAAAAAACAAATTTTAGCTTAAGTTTTAGCTAAAGTGATAGTGTATCGTGTGGTTTGTTCACATTATGCGATTTTGTGTGATTTTCTACGAATTATGCGATTTTTCGTGAATTATGCCATTAGATGCGATTTGAGGCCGATTATGCGAAATCGCACCATTGCGTAATATCAGAGGCCCTGTACCATGTAAAAGTATAACTGCTGAAGAGGTTTCATTTGAATGATCACACAATAGGATTTCAACAGCAGACTCAAAAGTTAGAACAAATGGCACCATGCAAAAGTACTGCTGAAGAGGTTTCATTTGAATGGTCACACCATAGGATTTCAACAGCAGACTCAAAAGTTAGAACAAATGGCACCATGCAAAAGTACTGCTGAAGAGGTTTCATTTGAATGGTCACACCATAGGATTTCAACAGCAGACTCAAAAGTTAGAACAAATGGTACCATGCAAAAGTACTGCTGAAGAGGTTTCATTTGAATGGTCACACCATAGGATTTCAACAGCAGACTCAAAAGTTAGAACACATGCTACCATGCAAAAGTACTGCTGAAGAGCTTTCATTTGAATGATCACACCATAAGATTTCATCAACAGACTCAAAAGTTAGAACAAATGGTACCATGCAAAAGTACTGCTGAAGAGCTTTCATTTGAATGATCACACCATAGGATTTCAACAGCAGACTCAAAAGTTAGAACAAATGGTACCATGCAAAAGTACTGCTGAAGAGGTTTCATTTGAATGGTCACACCATAGGATTTCAACAGCAGACTCAAAAGTTAGAAGAAATGCTACCATGCAAAAGTACTGCTGAAGAGCTTTCATTCGAATGATCACACCATAGGATTTCATGAGGGCCTAACATAGGGTTGGCGGGATGCGGGATAAGCCTTTTTTCACTTCCGGGATGCGGGATGAAAGAAAATGTGAAGGCGGGATGCGGGATGGTTAGAGGTGGGCGGGAAGCGGGAAGTTCGTCATTTTCATGGCAGGACGCGGGAAGTCTTGATTTTTCCGGGTGGGAAACGGGATGGATGACAACAATGCACTCGCCGGATATTTCACGATTCCGGGAAGGAAGACAAGTCTGGATGTTCACATTGGTGATTTTTTTAAACTGTTTTTTCTATCCTGTCTTTCCTTTGAAATCATTTCAGAAGTCCTGATCTTTATCAATCCAAATAAGCAGCTGTCACGGTGTCGCAATTTTGTCTCAAGGAACTATTAAAATGCTAAAACAGAAAGTAGGAAGGAGTGACAGGCCGCACAAACGATCCCGTTGTGAAACTTATTTGACACCTTTTATTTTTTTCCTCCTATAAGGAGTGTATCCACTTTAAGCGCATTTTTCCTTTTTTCGAATTTTACTTTTGATAGAGTTTTCTCCATCGGTTGTATGGAATATGCGGTGTGTGGAGTGCGGAGTGTGGAAAATGCGGGGTGTGGAAAATGAGGGTTACGTATTTTCGTGGAAAAACAAAAAATATAAGGTAAAACTGAACTAAGGAAAATTTTTTCTACAGGGCAACTTTTGCCAGTTTTCAGGTAGCCTGTTCCACGCGTTCAGATAATGGGAAAAGCGCTAATAGTTGGGGAAGGCGCGAAGAAAAGCGAGCGAAAAAAATGCGGGGAGACGCTTCCTCTCCCCAATCTCCCCGCTTTTTTTCCCTCGCTTTTCTTCGCGCCTTTCCCAACTATTCGCGCTTTCCCCACTATCTGAACGCCTGGAACAGGCTAGTTTTCAGGGAAATTCACAATCTCTATATGAATGCCGAAATTAGTGTTGTTATTTCAAAAGAGCTGGTATTTTCATACATGCATACAGAAAACAGCCAGATCCTCTTAACTGCAGATATTTATATTTAAAACATATTGTTACAGCATTTCAGATTGGTGAAAATCCAGCACTCTGTAAATGGACTGCTCAATAAAAACAAGTCCGTTTAACATTGTTTTTTTTGCGCTGAATATGCAAGAAGTTAGGATGATAATAGGTGTTCGTGAAGTCAGCGCTGTAAACCAACCATGCCCCGGTACTTTGATCTCCCGTTATAACAGTCACCTTGGAGATCACTACGGACACAGTTCCCTAATAGCGAGAGTCACCGTCAGTAATTGTTTCAAAGAAACACACACAATTTCCATATTCCACTTTCAAGTATCATATAAAATTGCCATGAAATTGCAAATTCTCCCTAGTAACATTTTTCAGACAGCCCTAATTGAAGCAGTGGTAATTGAGCAATGCACATTGCCCTGAGACACTTTGCAAACAATGTTGTCACAGATTTCGCAACGAAAGAATGCCGGCGCGGCTTCAAAACGTCCCTTATCTACTCAAAATGGTACAGAATTAAGTTCGAAAAGTTGTAATGAAAGGTAGACATATATGAACTAAACTCTTTTGAGATAACAACACTGAAATTCCACCTTGTGTATTCCACAGAAATTCCAATTTATTTATTTAAATTCCGTCATTTATATAGAGATTGTGAATTTCAAAGCTTGCAAGAGTTGCCTTGTAGAAAAAAAAAATTAGTTTAGTTTTAACTTATATTTTATGTTTTTCCACAAAAATACGTATTCCACATTTTCCCTACTCCTCATTTTTCACACAAGCTCCGCGTTTTTCACACTCCGCACTTGCGGTCGCATCCCGCATATTCAAAACATCAACCTTCTCTATCAGATTTTATGGGTAACCCCTATGTAGTAGGCGTGTTTTGAAATTTTTTTTTTAAATTTGACATTTTGAAGTTTGGTGTGATGGAGGGCCTTCGTCATGGTCCACGCGCTGTTCTCCGATAAAGAAAACTTTTATTTGGCTCCTCAACACTTACTCAAAAGCGGACGAATTTACCAAACTAAACTGACTGCTGCTGTTTACCGTAAACAAACACCGAGGTCGTAATGCATTAGCCCGCAGAAATCGCGTCTTTTTGTCCGGAAAAAACTGTGACTTGTCATGCAAAAAAGTATTTTGGATGCAGGATCGGGATGACATGTTCGAAGCAAGCGGGATGGCAGGATGAAAGAAAAAATAGTAGCGGGAAGCGGGATTGGGAAACCCTATTTTAGACCCTCTTTCATCAACAGACTCAAAAGTTAGAACAAATGGTACCATGCAAAAGTACTGCTGAAGAGCTTTCATTTGAATGATCACACCATAGGATTTCATCAACAGACTCAAAAGTTAGAACAAATGGTACCATGCAAAAGTACTGCTGAAGAGCTTTCATTTGAATGATCACACCATAGGATTTCATCCACAGACTCAAAAGTTAGAACAAATGGTACCATGCAAAAGTACTGCTGAAGAGGTTTCATTTGAATGATCACACCATAGGATTTCATCAACAGACTCAAAAGTTAGAACAAATGCTACCATGCAAAAGTACTGCTGAAGAGGTTTCATTTGAATGATCACACCATAGGATTTCATCAACAGACTCAAAAGTTAGATGGAAGTGTGATGTACTAACCACAAAACCACAGTACCTCACTAGGGGAAAGGAATTAAAAATACAGCAGATTTTAAATATAATAGTTACATTGTTCTGTACTCACCCACTTGGTCCTGACACAGGTTCTTTCTTTTTACTGGCCGGCATCGCAAAGGTTACTGATAACAACAAAATAACATCGATTTTAAATTTAATTTTTATGATTATTTCCACAATATAAAGTTTCCTAGTATACCTGTTTCACTAGTACTTGAGCAACGTAACTACAATACCCACAGCGCATCATCTAATAAAGTGGTCATACCCTCATTTCGAACTAACCTCAGGAGATTCTGCCCGAGCGTTACTGGAAGATTTTTTTGGAACGGTATTCCACAATTAATCAGAGACAAACCATCTAAAAAGATGTTTAGAAAAGCGCTTTTACGCTGGTACCTTGCTCAATACTAATGAAACATCACCTTTTTTGAATTTTACCGAGCTATTTTTATAAGCTTTCCTTTACTTTTTTACTAAAAAATTACAAGCTTTTTGTTATACTGACATAACTTAAGGGGCACAATATTAGTTTATCTAGATGTGCCCTTCTCCTCTCCTTCCTATATACATGTGATTTAATTTAAGTGGTGTAATTTTGCACTGTATGTTTTCTTTCCTTGAAAATTTTATACTTTTTTAATTACTTTTCTTTTTTCACCTTATATTCAATTCTGTATTATCATCTGTTAAGGTTTGGAGAAATAAATAAAAAAAAATGAAAAACCAATTTTAACTTTTTTATACAACAACTGTAAAATTTATATCAATAATTTTATTACATGTTTATACTAAACAATGGCTTCAAGGGATATTTGGCATAAATACTACAAATTACAGTACTAGTAAATTAAATTTAAGATTTACAGACATCAAAATTCAAGAAAAAAAATCATTTTGTTAAATACTGAAAAACAAATGGTACCATGCAAAAGTACTGCTGAAGAGGCTTCATTTCAATGATAGGATTTCGTCAACAGACTCAAAAGTTACAACAAATGGTACCATGCAAAAGTACTGCTGAAGAGGTTTCATTTAAATGGTCACACCATAGGATTTCAACAACTGACTTAAAAGTTACATGTAGAACCACACAACATGTCTCCTGCTGTACTGTTCAGTATTTTCTACGTGACATATGGCAGAATAGGCAGAAATTTCTGAGGGGTTGGGGGGTGTCCACATGAAAAATTTGTATGGGGGGTGAGGAAATTCATTGAAAAATTATAAGCAAGGCAAAGTAAACTTATCATACATAGGTGAATTTGTTTTGACAATCACGAAACAAAACAAACGATAAAAGTGACCTTTCATGCAAAAATGATACGAACGGCAAAATGCATGGCTACTAAACAGATGAAACAACAGATGGCCAAGCTGTTTCAAATGGTTACCATGAACGGACGAACCACTGAGGAGCAATTTTGAATGGATGAAGTTGAATGGCTGAACGGCAGAAGAAAAGTTTCGAAAAGAAAAATTTTGAACAGTCACAGTGAATGGCTGAACAGCAAAATCATTATTCTGAATGGCTGGCTGTGAACGGCTGAATGGCTAAAAAATTATTTTGAATGGCTCGCGCTGAACGGCTAAACGACAGAAGAAAAATTTCAAACGGCTGGCTGTAAACGGGTCTTGACAAACTGCGAGCCAGCGAGCCATGTGGGTCACGCGAGTCATGCGAGTCATGCGAGGCAACTATTAGTTCCCAGTCCCTTCCATGCATTAGTTCCTTCACCCTTTGGCAGTGCGCTCAGTTCGGTAGTTTCTTGGTGTTGCGGATGGTGTGATCACCAAATAACGTAAAACAAAAGATTCAAAAGACACTAAACAATACCCACACCACAACACAAAAGCTAACCAACAATGGCTTCCGCAACACCAAGAAACACCCCTCAGTTCGCACAAGTTTTCGCTTTCCTTCGATTATCCTATTCTTATCATAGCAGGAAATAGCAAGGGTGACAGGTCGCACAATCTCTACCAGCGTGAAACATATGAGAACCTTTTACATTTTTGCTCTAACGAGTGTATCGTTTAAAGATTTTCCTTTAAAAATATAATGTAATAGATATCATATAATAGATATCATATCATATCTTTAAAAATTTGCCGTAAAAGTGGTTGGTTTTGTATATGGTGCCATTTTCTCATTAAAACCTGTTTGACGTTTGGCACTGATAGTTGGTATTGTGTAACAAAAGGCAAATTGTCTTTTCGAGTTTGTTTATCTTGTTTAAGCACCGATTCCCTTTTAGTGAAGTTTATTTCTGATAGGATGTTTACTACCAGGTTATTTGGGTAGCCTCTAGTCAGCAAGCGTTTTTAAATTTTGAAATATTTTCCTGAAAAGTGGTTTTTGAAGAATTAGTTCGTAGAAGTCTCAGGGCTTCGCCCTTCACGAATCCTATTTTAACACTTGGCGGGTGACAAGAGGTAAAATGTGTATATTGAAACGTTTCCGTAATTATTTGGCTTAAAATGTATTTTTATATCAAGGAATTAGATTGTTCCTTGAATCTTTCGCCTTTGTATATAACTGTATCCAGAAATGCAGTTTCAATGTCTGAGATTTCAGCCGTATTTAATTTGATTGTAGGGTGATGTGAGTTGGCTTGTTCGATGAATTGTACAATATCTGGTTTGCTGATGTCCCGTAGTGAGAATATATCGTCAATGTAACGTTTCCAAACTGTGGGTTCTCAAAATTCTCAAAATTAGTACTATATGTTCAGAGACCGGAAGGAGAATTTGTAGTGTTCGCATCAGTTGGCATCAGGGCTTTATGTAAAAAGATCCACCATCCAGCCACAAGGAAACCGACAACTGCTTAGTATTTTATAACTTCGAGGAGTGCGGCAATCTTTAGAATAGTTACATTAAAATTTAAAAAAAGTTATTTTATACTGGCTCGCATGGCTCGCATGGTTCGCATGGCTCGCATGGCTCGCAGTTGACTCGCATGGCTCGCATGTTGACTCGCATGGCTCGCTGGCTCGCATATTATACACACTCGCTGTAAACGGCTAAAATGGCTATCGAAAACTTGTGAGCCAACAATCAAGAACACAAAGGGCTATACAGTTCCGAAGAAATTTGATCGACAGCTGCAAAGGTGATCTTAAAATGATAAGATGTCAATATTGGCAAGTTGTACATGTGTAATATGCCCATGAAAAAAAATTATCCTGATTTTTTAATAAAGACAAATGATTATACAATACAATAGCTAGTGTGACCTAGTGTACCAAATGCCCAAACGAAAGCAGTTGAAAACTGGTTGAAGATCAGAGTTTTCTGACAACAAGCGTGCAAAACCAAAACGATTTTTGTTTGAGTCATTTACGCTCAGTTGCCAACAGCAATTAAAAATAATGTTTACATTTACTGAACACTTTATTAAGAACAATAAAACCATCAGATTAATACTGTTCGAGCACTGTACACTATTAAACCAAAGCATAACTCAGCTGCGTTTTGCTAAAAGCATTCTGATTGGTTGATTTTAGTTATTGGCCCTCTGACTGACTTAGTCGTGTAATAAAGACAATTATTCACTAAGTCACACAATAGATAATTTGACACATGTTGGTACCTCGTCACGGCACTGTTTCTGGCACATTTGACAATACCAATTTAACTTCTGCGATCCTTTAGCCTTTATCCTGTTTGCTATGGCTTTTGGAGTTAACGGTCCTTCCTTTTCTTTTCCCATACTGCAAAGATTTAGCTAGAAGAGCTTCAGTTTTCACGATAACGACGTCGATAACGACAACGTAATATTTTTGTCCGCCATTGGAATACCAACATTCAATGCGAGCTGTGTCCGTTCCAGTTTCTAGCAGCTGCTTGAGCCCGCGGTATGTAGGGCTGGTAAAACACAAAATAACATCGACAACACCTTGACTATAACTTGTTCTTGACATACAGTAGAAGTTCCCGATCATTCAAAATGCGAAGCCAAGGTGGTTGCTTTGAGAGTTCAGACTACAAGGGTCTTAACTTTGAATCAAATGAATCAGTGTAGTAATTACAATTCTCTGGCGCAAATTGAAGGGACAAAATTGTCGTTTCATTGAACTTGTTCTGTCATAATTCAATTTTGCAAAGTCATATTCATGCATATATTTCTAAGTTTCCCTTGGGAATTACCTGCTTATCTTTTGTACGTTAGGGACCGTTCATTATTTATGGGAGGGGGGGGGGGGGGGAATGGGTGAGAAAATGGGGGGACCTGAAATTTTAGCCACTGCAAAAGGAGGGGTCCTGGGGAACTTTTTTTGTTATCGAGGGGGGTCTTGACATTTTAAACAGACGATGTCTTAAATAAAAAAAGCGAAAACATAACTACAGTGTACCATTAAGAGTGGGGCACCCCAGATTTTATGGTTGGGAGCCTTTGGGCTCTCTAGGATTCTCCTGAGAGCCAACCTTGCACAGTATTTTGGTGCAGTCTTGGTGCATAATTTATAATTTTAATTTCTTTTATTTGGTACTGCCATAATTGTACACAACATAACTCAAAGTTTTAACCCACCGTTAAACATATTACTAGATTGTAGCAGTATTAACTGGAGGGTTTTAGTGATTGACGTTAAAAGTATTAATTAGTATCTGTAACCCTAGCCAAACGAATTTTTCTTATCTGCTACGTGGACATTAAGTTGAAGAACTGTTAGTAATATCCTGTAGTTATCAGTTCGCCCTTTGTCATAATAATAATAATAATAACAATAATAATAATAATAATAATAATAATAATAATAATAGGATATAACCTGTATAGAAATGAATCGATAAAACCTACAAATAATAATAAGAACTTTATTATTGTGTCAAAACATTCTAGCTTACTGTAGTACAGTTTGCTAATTGGGACACCTAAGTAATCTATCCTAATACAAATAATCAAAATCTTAGTTATATTACCTATACAGTCGGACCTCTATTAAGCGGCCACCCTTGGGACTTTGAAAACTGGCCGCTTAATAGAGGTTGGCCGTTTAATAGAGGTACAATATAAATTGGATAGAAATGGCAGTTAACGTAATTTTATTGCCTCTATATAGCAAAACGATTGTTGAAAAGTGAACATATGTGAAGATAATTGCAAAAATCATTGAAACAAAAAATTAAGTGTGAAATGATATATATGAAATATCATCTATTTCATATATATCATTTCACACTCACTCCTTTCACGGGAACACATGAACCTACAATTGACCTGCTCCCAACGTCAGTGGCTTCATAGCTCAGTTGGTAGAGCATCTCACCGGTATCGCGAGGTCACGGGCTCGAACCCCGTTGAAGTCCTGAATTTTTTTCTGGCTTCTTTTCGCAATTGCTTAAATTGCGTTCACAACTGCGAGGATCATTCTTTATTTGAAAAAATTAAATGCCCTGTATTTGCGCATTTCAAGTCCGTGCAAAGTTCTAGCTCTAACACAGAGAGCATGTAGTCGATAAGTACAGTATTTTTTAGTGTTGAGTATGTACGGAAAAATATGCAAATCTATGTAACAAAACATCAAGTTTCTTAGGCCTTTTTTGCATCAAGAGTCTGTAAAAAGTTTAGCTCAAAATATTTCACGGACGATTTATTTAAAATAATCCGTCACTGCTGTTTGCCGTTGTGAAGCTCGGAGTTGTAACGAGGAGATCAAGTCATTTGCCTTTCCGATAGATAGGGCAAGGTCCTGATAACCGTGAAAGTGTCGGAGTTGATCGGCGATGCGCATGGCCTCAGCAAGGCTTTTGATTGATGGCTCCTCTAATTCCTTGTCGTAGTCGTCATCAATTGAGGCGTATTCTGAAACGAACTGAACGTCTAAATCATCATTTAGCAACTCACTTCTGACCTCCTCCCTCCAGTTTGGGTTAGATGGATCTATCAGGATTGTGACTTGTAATTATATTGGAGATTAAATTGCAGTTCTTGTTGTTATCAGTTATCACCGTTATTATCTGTCACGATAATTTGCTGGCCGCGTAATAGAGGTAAAAAAACCAATAAATACTAAACTTGCAACAGCAAAGAAGTGGCCGCGGCCGCTTACTAGAGGTGGCCGTTGAATAGAGGTATCGAATACAGCACTTTACTGACAAATAATTTGGGACTTTGGAAAGTGGCCGCTTAATGGAGGGTGGCCGCTTAATAGGTGGCCGCTTAATAGAGGTCCGACTGTACAATAATTAATAAGTATACAAAATCTAGATAAAAATACAATATCATTTGCTACATACTTTGGACAATTATCGATAATTAATTCACTCAAGTTTATCGATCTTATCCTTGTAAGTGAGTCAATCCACCCACCACTCCCGGTTTCTAGGTTGCTCAGTAGCAGTGGTTTTGCACTTTGCAATAAATCTTTATATAGCCCGGCCAAGTCTTGGTTGTGATAGTAATTAACAACTATTAAAGTCTTAACTCTAGTTCCGCAGGGATGTAATCAACGGCAGAAATGACCTTCCTGTACCTGCGCATTTTAACCAACCGAATCACTCACTGCAGGATTTGAAAGTCGCTGCACTGAAGGCGGGCCTAGCCAACCAGGAATATCGCAAGGAACAGGAAATGCGTTTTATTTTCAGGCAAAGAACCATGGCCCCGAGTGGTCTGAATCAAGGCTTTAGTTTTACGTGAATTTACTTTTTTTCCCACACGCGGGCCAGCGCGCACTACCACGTGCGTGATAATGTAATTGGGCACGTGTGCTAAATTAACGAACTTTTTAACGGTGTTTTTAATAGTTTTGTACCCTGAACAAGGCAGCATTGCCGAAACGAAAAAAAATTAACACTTTTTTCACTTCGTCATGGCGTACGGACCGAGCGCAGCGAGTTCCGGGCGCCATGATCGAGAGCCAAATATTTTCCCATCCGGTCCGACCTAACTTAATCAATAAGTATTTTATCATATGACCAATTTGGAGACAAAATTACTTGGAAATTGTAACGCGCGAGGCCGTCCGCTTTTATAGTAGGGCCGTACGCCTTTTTTTTGGCCTCGCTCGTGCAAATGCGTACGGTTCTCATACGGGACTTTCATCATTGGTTTTGCAAAACAGAAGGTTCGCAGGGCCGCACGGGTCGTCTGATAATCTTTAGTTTTTACATTAGTTTGTTGTAATAAGAGGAAAGATTAAGACAAATCACTGAATGATAATGTGAACACAATGAGGCGTAGGTAAGTATTATGTACTTATTGACTAAGTGGGAGGGCCGGATGGGAAAATATTTGGCTCGAGGTCATGGCGTACGGACCGAGCGCAGCGAGGTCCGTTTGCCATGACCAAGAGCCAAATATTTTGCCATCCTGCACGACCTAACTTAGTCAATAAGTATTTTATCATATGACCAATTTGGAGACAAAATTTCTTAAAGTTTTAACGCGCGAAGCCATCCGCTTTTGTAGTAGGGCCGTACGTTTTTTTCCGGCCCCGCTCGCGCAAATGCGTACGGCCCTCATACGGGACTTTCATCAATAGTTTTGCAAAAAAAAAAGGTTCGCAGGGCCGTACGGGTCATATGATAAATTTATTTATTGGGTCAGTTACCATCATTTTCGATTACATAAACGAAAAAAAGCAAGACTGATTGCTGTTATTTAAAGCTGATTAGATCCTCAAATTTGGATCCGGTGCTTCTGTTTTGTTACGTTGGTCCTTGCCTTCAAAATTGCAATCGCATTACGTACCATTATAAGTAGTTCTTTGTGATCCATTGTTCAATCGGCAAACTCTGAGCACGTAACAACGCTGAAAAACTTATAAAAGAACATTACCTTCCCCGTGAAATGTCACTAAATCGTTCGTGACCTTGATAAATGTTCTTTGTGATCCATTGTTCAATCGGCACACTCTGAGCACGTAACAACGCTGAAAAACTCATAAAAGAACATTGCCTTCCCCGTGAAATGTCACCAAATCGTTCGTAACCTTGATGAATGCTCTTTGTGATCCATTACGGGGGGTGATAACTCTAACAAACGCTGTTTGAGCAATACTGTGTGGAACTGAAAGTTGTCCCGAAAATTTGGAATATCTTCCCGATTTTTTTCGGAGACATTCACGAAAACATTTCAAACTTCCGGAAATTTTAACAACATTGTCTCATGTTTCCCCGAAAATTTTTCGAGTCTCCCGATTGCCGGCAAAATCTTCAGATTCCCGGAAGAATTTTGTTTTTCTCCCGAAACAGGCCTTCTTAGAGATGTCACCCCCCGTTTCGGTTGGAGTTGTGGGACGACTTTTTCCTTGGCGGTACGTCTTCCAAGTTGCCTCTAGAACGCCAAAAAGTTTTAGAACTTGCAAGACATCTTCACACGAACACGATCTGCTTGATTTGCCGTGGTGGCTGCGATGTTTACATGAATATTGATTAGAACCTTGTGCCAATCGCTGACAAATACGTCAAAGATTTTGGGGTAAACAACGTTTGCACGCTTTTCGATGATTAAAGCGCAAATAAAGGAAGAAAGCACGTGATACAAAGTCTACATTCAACAATATATTTTTCTTAATTTTTCTTAAATGAGGTAACACGGAACACAAAAGCAGACATGCCAATTTTTTTAAGCTGCTTCAATACAGTGCTGCAAGGGAAGAACGTTACTTTTTTGGATTTTGGACGCAGTGCGCCTTTTGTCGAATTAACCTAGTGCGTTTCATTTTGTGATCCGGGAGGGGAATTTTTATTAACCCTCGGGCATACGAGGAACGTCGGTGGATGCTTCCCCTCTCACGTTTTTTTTTTTTAAATTTCGTGACCGGCTTTTAATTTGAGATGCAATTTTTTTTTTCGTACGACAAGTGATGTGGCCATGATAACCAATTTTTAATAAGCGTGCCGTCTGAAATGTTGAGATTCTTTGCTATTAAATTCATTTCTTGTGGTACGTTTCTTTGGTAATTAATTTTGCAGCAATAGAGCTGATTTTCTGGAAGTCAAAATACCCAACATAGCAGATTCAAGATGTCGGGTCTACAAATAAATGACGTGTATGATGCCATCACCGACGTATGACCAATTTATCCTGTAAAGTACACAATGGGCTACCTACAATTGAGCCGCTTCGCGGCTCGGTAAATATCTACCACTACCCACCTCCACTTCGGTGAATAGTTGTTAAATATTTTTTTTCGCCGCGAGAAAAGCCGGCCCCGACTTCTCACGAAAGCGTGGCGTGAAAGAACCTCTGGTCCCCAGGGTATTATTCTTTGACTGCTCTGTGAAACAACAAAAAGCTCACTTAGACCGATCATAGGGAACCCATACGCTTATTTGTAAACTGCAATAAAATTAAAATAGCAAGTTAACATTAACCATTTTAATTCCAGTTACAGTTTACAAATAAACGTATTCCGTTCACAAGCGGGTTTCGTTTAAAGGTCACAAATTTAACGCGTTACGTCATGTAGTTGTCTCGTTTCACACAACGCATATTTTTGTCACGCTATGATGTCTTTTTTCTTCGTTTTCGAAAAAAAAAAAATTCCCTAATTTGAACTTTTACAAATGATTCCGGCCCGGTCCGACATGTACTCAGTATAAAAAGAGCATTCCACAATCACGAGTTGGCTCATAGGAGCCTTTGATTTCTTTCTATTTTCTTTCTTTTTTTCACTCTGAAAGGCCATGGGATGTTTCTTGTTTGCAAGGGTGCAAGGGCCGATGTGTCGTGACGTGAAGATCAGTCGTTTTAGAAAGATCAAAATGTTCAACGTAAGAAAACCATCTGGAAAACCAACTGTCCGTCATGTAACATTTCACGTAACGTGTCTGTCCGTCTCCGTTGTTGTTTTAATCGTCATATGCAGCTTTACTGTTTTTTTACATTATTTTTTAAGCTCTGGGACTACTGTAATTGGCTTACCGCTGTTGTGGAATCCTTGCCTAATTAAGCATTTATCATTCTTTGTTTCAGTATATACTGACAGTATTTATTATCCTTTTTTTTCTTTTTGTATCAAGTAATAGGCGAAGCTAATAAAATAAAAAATAAATAAAATATCCAAGAAAGGAGAAGTCTGGGGACGTGTCTTACTGAGTTATCGCGCGCACGCTGCGTCATAAAGTCTTATTATGATGTCAAACATTCACTTTGTTTTTCTCGCGGAACAGACTAGTTGTGTGTTTCGTGTGAGGAAAAAAAAGTTTCGCTATGAGAAAGAAATTAGCGATTTTGATTGCTGCGATAGCAGTGTTGTTTTTGTTACCTGACTTTAGCCTCAGGGCTCAAAGAGGAGGTAAGCCATGCTCATTGTTTCATTTTTTTAGAAAGATCTTTTTTCTTTTCGAACAAAAAAGAACTGGAAATACAAAACAAGAAAGCGGTTTCTTTTCATTACCGAAATTTCAACTTTCTCCGTAACAAATCTGTCATTTTTGTAATTTGAAATCGAAGAGGAAAGAAAGTAAGATCATGATCGTAAACGGCGAGAATATTTTATTACATCAATGGCACTTTTTACATACTCTGTTTATTTTTCTAAGACCAAACAAGTTTCTGTTGCCATGGAAGTCTAGATGGGTTTATCGCGCGTGCGTACACGTGTGCATTCTTTTAAGCGACTTTTCTTGGGCGCGCGCATTAACGGTTATTTAGTTAAACTCATTTTGCGCAACTAATAGTGTTCAGTGAAAATCGCGTTTTCCGTTTTAAGAAAAACAAAACCGTTGTGTGTTGCAGTGTAAGTAAGATACCTTTAAACCGTGATGCATAACACGACATTCACACAATCATTTTTACAGAGATTCAACATGCTGTTTCCAAAAAAGATTTCTATTTCCAAGACTTTAAGCATGATATGAGTGTAGCTGGGAGCTGGTCCGAAGAGGTGGGTTACTCGTGTTTATGATGTTTTATGCGTAGATATAATTTCAGGTAATATATCAGACACGAGGAAGAGTGTTTCATCAGCGTATTAACCCACTTTGATGTGTTTGGATACCTGATGAAACACTTCAATTCGAGTGTTTGATATAGCTTCTCAAACTGACTACAAGGGCGGAGAAAACAAAGGAATGTAATCGCCAAAATCTATGCTAATTCAAAGTGTTACACGAGACGATTCGCAACGACGATTTTTAGCGCAACAAATGTTGCGCTAAAAGTTGACGCCGTGTAACATGGGTGCGCGGACGATTTTCTTCGCAATTTTTGCGTTGCGAGTTTTTGAATCAGCTTCGAAAACTCGCAACGCAAACATTTCGAAGAAAATCGTCCGCGCACCCATTGACGGCGTCAACTTTTAGCGCAACTTTTAGCGCTACATTGTTGCGCTAACAATCGTCGTTGCGAATCGTGCCGTGTAACATCACCTTAAGACTGACCTGGCGTGCGTTTTTCGAAACTCCCGAAGACTTTTCGGGCCCGAAAGCTATGTTTTAAATGTAGTTTCTTACGAATGCCGTTGAAGTTTTAAGCCAACAAATCTGCTAAAGTTGTGAGGTAAAAGTAAGATTTTATGGCTTAGCTTTCAAAATCAACAAAAACCGAATCTTTATTGGTAAACATTCTGCACGTAACACAGCTTTTCGGGTCCGAAAAATTTTAGGGACTTTCGAGAAACGGGCGCCTGGTATCCAAACCTCCTTCACGGTGATGATTTAGAGCAAAAAGTTCAGGTTTTAATATTTTAGCTGAAATCAGCAAAACTTGTTAACATGCTTTTGCCCTTACAGGATTATGTCATAAACATGCAATTCAAGTCCCTCAGACTGAATATTAAACTCACGTTTAATGAAAAGAATGGTACTGGAGATTTTAACATCCCAACTGATTCCAACGGCACACCGAACAAATACGGAAAGGTGTGTATCTTAGTTTTGTTACCGTCTTATTGGCAAATCTTAGCTTAATCCTGTTCTGTGTCGATTCAAAACGACGATTAATTAGTAATGAAATCGAGTCACATATTTGTTATGAAGTTTGATAGCCTTGATGTCCGATTTGTGGTTTTACAAGTCAGTTTTTATAAGTCTTAACGTCCGACACTGAATATCCATTGTCTCTTTTTTATTCTCTTATTTCAGACCAACAACGTTCAGACTTGTCTCCGAAATGCAACGCGCCCACTCACCAACAAAACGTGTAAACCCAGACCCCTCGGTTTCGTGATGAGTGCATGGATCACATGCCAGAAAACTACAGCGACTGTGGCAGGCTGGGTGTGGAACGGAGCAACACGGACAGGGAACACGATTCTTAACGCTACGCTGACAATGGTTGGTAATGTCTACAATGGAATGATATTTGTGGCTGACTGGATTTGGGATAAAATGACTTGGATGGCTGAGGAGACATGGGACGGAGTGATGTGGATTGCCGACTGCACCTGGGATAGAGTCATGTGGCTTGCTGAGAGTATTTGGTACCACGTGTCGTGGCTGGCTGGTGGTGTATGGAATATTGTTGCATGGTTTGGAAATGTGATTGCCACGCTTTATGCTGAGTATCTCAAGAGTAAGTGATGCGCCTATTTTAAAAGGGACACTGTCATGGCTGATATATCGTGTTTTTATGATTATGGCCAGGAGCGTACTTTAAGCTTGTTTTATTATCTTGAAAAAGGAAGAAAACATATCGCCCAAAGCGATTAAAACAAAGAAATATGAACCAAAGAGAAAAAATAATGGATAAAAAAGTCAAAATTCCACAATAATGGTAATTTTGATTTGTTGACCGCCTGTCACGAAATCAAAATTGATGAACTGTAATCCACTTCAATCCTTGCAATCCTGCACTTTTTCTCCAAACTACTGCTTCTGTTTTGCTATATAGAATCATTTTATCCAATTTAGTTGTATATTTGGTGGCATTTGGCGATATAACGTGGAAATAAACTAAGCGAAATTTTGTTATTTCGGCGGAACAGTGTCGGGACAGTGTCGGGACAGTGTCGGGACAGTGTCCCTTTAATGTACAGAAGAATCCTGATACCACAAAACTGTTCGTGACATCGAAAATTTAAGTTTAAAATTATTAAGGATTAAATTCTGCATAAAAAGATTGAGACGTACAGAAAAAAAACAACTTTTTGTTTGGCGAGTTATCAGGGGGCGTGAGTTATCTTGGTTCTACTGTTTTTTTTTTGGTTGCTATGACGAAAAGTAACTGCTGTATAACTTTGGACTACTTTCTTTGCAGGTCACGTGACGCACACTAAGGCCTTCCTTGCTGCCCTGACGTGGGAAGACATGTACAGTGTTATGCTCATTACATTGGCTGTGAATTGCTGTGTCATGTTGACATACTTGTTCACAACTTGTGGTATGAACGTGATTCGACGACGAAGGTGAGTTGGGATATCAAAGTCCCCTTAGACACTTGGAATTTAACGTTTGCAGACGTCTTTCCATAACATTCGGGCAGTCCTACAAGACTTTTTCTCTCGCTTTTTTTTCAGACCAAAACGCCCTTTTGGTGGACAGTTTATAGAGGGTAGTAAAACCAAACCAAAACGAAGTTAATTTGAATTTAATCAGATTCATCCCAGATCAATTCGCACTCAACCGGCTGCTTAGCAATCTACCATTATCTTTTGCTATTCAAGAAAATAACTTCTTACAGTTCCTTGCTGTCAATCAGAAACAATTGAGAACATTTCACTTTTCGACTAAAAAAGTTACGATTCTCTGAATAACTAGCTGCAAGGGAAATACGATAAAGGTCGTCCTTAACAGCACGTGCCGGTAATCGAATGTCAGATGTTGTTAGCACAATTATGTGTCCAGTAAGTTTTTTGCAAAGAAGCGGAAATTTGATTTCACAAAAAAGTGCACTACAGCATCAAAATTATTGCCAACGAAGTAAAAAACTCTATTTGGACCTTCCCCGAAACATTCTTCGCTCAGTACAGCACTCTTCATTATTTTGTTTTATCTTCTGTACTTTTTCTTTGCAGGCAAGCTCGGTTAGACAAGGAAGCTGCTGAACGCTTAGCCGCTGCTAACGCCAATAAACCAGTTTGGCGGCCAAAGCCTAAGAAGAAACGTAAAAAGAACCAGAAGGACTGGTAGCTAGCCGACTGGAGCTGAACATTTTGCCAATTTATTTCACTCTGGCAGTGATGTCTTTGTTGTAAATTTTCTTATTAAACTTGTTGTTTGTGATTTTCTTCTGTTGTTACGGGTCATCTATTTGGTTGAACTGAAAACCACACCATTGCCACACAATCATACCATTGCTGTAGTAGACTGTCCAGAAAGCTTTTCTTTGGAATTTCAGTTCTATCTTTGCAAAATGTCAGTTGTGTGAATTATCATGAATCTGCTCCAAAGAAGAAGAAATCCTAGACTATGAGCAGTCCTTCTCTCTCAGCTTAGTCCATCGAGCGAGAAACGAGAAAACATTGGCGAGCGGATAATGGCCGCGCACAAACTAGTGGACTATTTTGGTGTCCAAATAGACAAATAGTCGAACAAAAAAGTTCAAAAAACTGCGTGGCACTTGTGACACGATAAATAATGGATAATGTTGAAAAGTGCCAAAAGTTAGAAATTTTCCAGACTTTTCGGGCTTAGCCCTTAGCATTCAGGGCCCGGTTATTAGAAAGCCGATTAACGCTAATTCCGGATTAAAAGTTAAACGAGGATTTAATTTCTCTGTTTAAAAATGTTTTCAAAAGGTCATTTATAGTTAGTAGTGAAGACAAGTTAAAGTCGAAACTGAAGGGCAGAAAACTTTGGAAATTTTCAATTGTTGAGTTGTTTACTGGATTCAAAATTGACGCTAATCCTAGGTTAGCTTAATCGTGCTTTGAACAACCCGGCCTTAACCCACACAACCCCCCACCCTCCCCTCCCCTCCCTCCAACGCTGTCTTCATGGGAAAGGCAGGTGACCATTACCTATCGCATTCGGAATGTTCAAAATATATGTGCAAGCGTTATGCACTGGTCAGCGGAATTACCAAGAAAAATGCTCGTAGTAAATAGTTATTGTTGAATGCAAACCTGTGAAAAGAACGCTGTGAAAAAAGCTTTAATTTAAATGCTGTTTGAAACTATTGTATTTGATTGAAATTTCATTGTGAGGCAGTTAAAATGCTTCCTGCTTATAAACACAAATCAGAACAACACTCCATGCATGCTGATCAAAATAAAACCTGAATATTTGAAATTAAATGAATTACTTTTTCTGATCAACGGTCCCCAATTATGTTTTCTTAAACTTAAACTTAAACGAAAATAAAACAAATTAAAACATATTTTTTTCCAATGACAGTGGTCTAAATGGTACTGGAAGTTTCTATTTAGATGACGAGGAAGACAGGCTAGGCCAATGCTTCCGTGAAAGACCAAATTCTTAATTGGCAGCATGATGTTGATTGTACCTAATTTTATAATTCTATGAAATCGTCAAACCAACCCAACTATAACCCATTGTTACATTGTTTAACAAGTCTTCCATTGAGCAGTGAAGTAAGAGGTTACCAGTTTTAGCAGCATTCGAGTTCAGAAAATATCACAAATTTAAGCAATAGATACACATTTTGCCATATTCATTGTTTTTTAACTTCCAAAACTTCTGGGGGGCTCGCACCCCCCATCCCCCCCACCCCCACCTTGCTACGGGTCTGAGTATATCAAGATTATCTTGGCAAACCTCATAATTAAAGTAGGAAAAAATAAATAGGTTATTTACCGGCTTAGGTCGGTCCGTAAGGGGAAAACTGTGCCCTCGGTCAACGGATCTCCCGACCGGTAAATAACATATCATTAGTACATACTGAAACAGTGCATAGCATTGTTGGCGTGCTCTGATTGGCTACTGAAACTCGGAATAGCAAGTGCTATTCACCTCCCAGCAATTTGCGCGCGAAAATTGTAATCGTTGACAGGAATAAATGAGTTAAAAAGCATCATTTTCGTTATATTATCTCACTGTTTCAGTATATACTAAAACAACTATTCACCTCAGTGTAGGTGGGTAGTGGTGGATATTTACCTCGCCGCTTCGCGGCTCGGTAATGTCCACCACTACCCACCTACACTGAGGTGAATAGTTGTTAAATATTTTTTTTCGACGCGAGAAAAGCCGGCCCCGACTTCTCACGAAAGCGTGGCGTGAAAGAACCTCTGGTCCATAGGGTATTATTCTTTTACTGCTCTGTGAAACAACAAAAAGCTCACTTAGACCGATCATAGGGAACCCATACGCTTATTTGTAAACTGCAATAAAATTAAAATAGCAAGTTAACATCTACCATTTTAATTCCACTTACAGTTTACAAATAAACGTATTCCGTTAATAAGCGTTTTTCGTCCGTACGCAAATTTAACGCGTTACGTCATCCAGTTGTCTCGTGTCACACAACGCATATTTTTGCCACGCCATGATGTTTTTGTAGCTTACTGCCTTTAGAAGGCGTAAGCAACTATGCTGTCCGTCTGAGTGAGTGAGTGTAACAATAGAATCCGAGCCCACAACGAACTCTGCCGATTTCGATCCGATATTCCCCGATCTTAGCTCCTTTTTTTCTCGGAACCTCGTCGGTTGTTCAACGTTTGATCCTACGATAATCTAAGTAATAACAGGCGCAGTAAGCTACATGCAGTCATAGACTGCCTATTTTTTTCTTCGTTTTCGAAAAAAAACAATCCCTTATTTGAACTTTTACAAATGATTCCGGCCCGGTCCGTTATCTACTCAGTATAAAAAGAGCATTCCATAATCCAACCTCGTTCCCAGGGTCTTCTACCCTGGGAACGAGGTTGTCCATAATCACGAGTTGGATCATGGGAGCCTTTGATTTGTTTCTATTTTCTTTCTTTTTTGTTACTCTGAAAGGCAATGGGATGTTTCTTGTTTGCAATCTTTGCGGACACCAAGGGTGCAAGGGCAGATGTGTCGTGACGTGAAGATCAGCCGTTTTAGAAAGATCAAAATGTTCAACGTAAGAAAACCATCTGGAAAACCATCTGTCCGTCAAGTAACATTTCACGTAACGTGTCTGTCCGTCTCCGTTGTTGTTTTTAATCGTCATATGCACCTTTACTGTTTTTTACGTTATTTTTTAAGCTCTGGGACTACTGTAATTGGCTTACCGCTGTTGTGGAATCCTTGCCTAATTTAATTTCTTTGTTTCAGTATATATTGACAGTATTTATTATCCTTTTTTTATTTTTGTATCAAGTAATAGGCGAAGCTAATAAAATAAAAAATAAATAAGATATCCAAGAAAGGAGAAGTCTGGGGACGAGTCTTACTGAGTTATCGCGCGCACGCTGCGTCATAAAATCTTATTATAATGATGTCAAACATTCACTTTGCTTTTCTCGCGGAACAGACTAGTTGTGTGTTTCGTGTGAGGAAAAAAAAGTTTCGCTATGAGAAAGAAATTAGCGATTTTGATTGCTGCGATAGCAGTGTTGTTTTTGTTATCTGACTTTAGCCTCAGGGCTCAAAGAGGAGGTAAGACATGCCCATTGTTTCATTTTTTTAGAAAGATCTTTTTTTCTTTTCGAACAAAAAAGAACTGGAAATACAAAACAAGAAAGCGGTTTCTTTTCATTATACCGAAATTTCAACTTTCTCTGTAACAAATCTTGTCATTTTTATCATTTGAAATCAAAGTTGAAAGAAATTAAGATCATGACCGTAAACGGCGAGAATATGTTTATTACATCAATGGCACTTTTTACATACTCTGTTTATTTTTCTAAGACCAAACAAGTTTCTGTTGCCATGGAAGTCTAGATGGATTTATCGCGCGTGCGTACACGTGTGCATTCTTTTAAGCTACTTTTCTTGGGCGCGCGCATTAACGGTTATTTAGTTAAACTCATTTTGCGCAACTAATAGTGTTCAGTGAAAATCGCGTTTTCCGTTTTAAGAAAAAAAAAACGTTGCGTGTTGCAGTGTAAGTTAGATACCTTTAAACCGTTATGCATAACACGACATTCACACAATCACATTTACAGAGATTCAACATGCTGTTTACAAAAAAGATTTCTTCTTCCAAGACTTTAAGCATGATGTGAGTGTAGCTGGGAGCTGGACCGAAGAGGTGGGTAACTCGTGTTTATGATGTTTTATGAGTTGAGACAATTTTAGGTATATACCAGACACGAGGAATTAAGAGTGTTTCGTCAGCGTATCCAAACACCATGCAGTGGGTTGAAAAATAAGGCGCAGCCGAGTTCTTCTTAACCCACTTTGAGATGTTTAGATACCTGATGAAACACTTTTTCGAGTCTTTGATACAGCTTCTTAAACTGACTATAAGTGCAGAGAAAACAAAGGAATGTAATCGCCAAAATCTATGCTAATTAAGACCTGGGTCGGGTTGTTCAAAGCACGATAAAGCCAACCCAGGATTAGCGTCAATTTTGAATCCAGTTAAACGATTGAAAATTTTCCAAAGTTTTCTGCCCTTCGGCAGTTTCGACTTTAAGTTGTCTTCACTACTAGCTACAAACGAACTTTTGAAAACATTCTTAAACAGAGAAATGTAATCCTCGGTTAACTTTTAATCCGCGATTAGCGTTAATCGTCTTTCGAACAACTGGGCCCTGGTATCCAAACCTCCTTAACGGTGATGATTTAGAGCAAAAAGTTCACGTTTTAATATTTCCGCTGATCTCAGCAAAACGTGTTAACACACTTTTGCCCTTACAGGATTATGTCATAAACATGCAATTCAAGTCACTCAGACTGAATATTAAACTCATGTTTAATGAAAAGAATGGTACTGGAGATTTTAACAGCCCAACTGATTCCAACGGCACATCGAACAAAAACGGAAAGGTATGTATCTTTAGCCCCTTTCCCACATACACGAATTTTCGTACGGTCGATCACGAATTTTTAATTTTTAAAAATCGCAGTGGCGTCGGGACGAAATTCGTGGTCGACCGTAGCAATTCGTGGTGCGCCTTAAAGGACCGTGACGACACCTAAAAGGACCACGATTTTTTTTGACATGTCAAAAAAAAAATCGTGGTGCATCGTAGCACAAACAAATTTTTAGACAAACGTAACACCTTCGTAGTAGCATCGTAGTACCACCGTAGCGTTGCCGTGGTCGACCGCAACAGCATCTTAGCAGTGCCGTAGCCAGACCAAACGGCCAACTGAGGCAGCCGACCGCCGAAGGCGGGAGTTGCTAGGGGGGTTCGGGGGTATGCCCCCCCCCCCCGAGAAATTTTGAAATTTAGTCTCTCGGAAATGCGATTTGCAGCGTTTTCTGAGCCTTTCGGTAACTTTTTTTCGAGTAAATTTAAGTGGAATTTAAAAAGCAATATTCAGAAACAAGCTACATAATCTGGGTGACCGTTAACCTCGCCAATGGTTTTGATCAGTATTTGTTCAAAAAAAATTTGAGTTAAGGTACGTAGCCCCTTGAGATCGATGATATGGTAATTTTTTCATACTATACTGACTGAATTGCTGAATTCTTTGTAATATCATGATGCGTTAAAAATATATATTATGTAAAATAAAAAGGATCGGCGAAATTCGTCAAAATTTTACCGAGGCGAGTGCCTCGGTTGGCCTCATACTAGCTACGGCGCTGCTTGGTGATTCGCGCGCAAATTGCCACGGTAGACCGCGATTTTTAAAATTCCAAAATCGTGAACGACCGTACGAAAATTAGTGTATGTGGGAAAGGGGCTTTAGTTTTGTTACCGTCTTATTGGCAAATCTCAGCTTAATCCTGTTCTGTGTCGATTCAAAACGACGATTCGTTAGTTACGAAATCAAGTCACATGTTTGTTATAAAGTTTGATCGCCTTGAATGTCCGATTTGTGGTTTTATACAAGTCAGTTATACAGTTATACAGTCTTAACGTATAACGTATATAGTTATACAGTCTTAACGTCCGACACTGAATATCATTTGTCTCTTTTTTATTCTCTTATTTCAGACCAGCAACGTTCAGACTTGTCTCCGAAATGCAACGCGCCCACTCACCAACAAAACGTGTAAACCCAGACCCCTCGGTTTCGTGATGAGTGTATGGATCACATGCCAGAGAACTGCAGCGACTGTGGGAGGCTGGGTGTGGAACGGAGCAACACGGACAGGGAACACGATTCTTAACGCTACGCTGACAATGGTTGGTAATGTTTACAATGGAATGATATTTGTGGCTGACTGGATTTGGGATAAAATGATTTGGATAGCTGAGGAGACATGGGACGGAGTGATGTGGATTGCCGACTGCACCTGGGATAGAGTCATGTGGCTTGCTGAGAGTATTAGGTACCACGTGTCGTGGTTGGCTGGTGGTGTATGGAATATTGTTGCATGGTTTGGAAATGTCATTGCCACGCTTTATGCTGAGTATCTCAAGGGTAAGTGATGCGCCTATTTTAAAAGGGACACTGTCATGGCTGATATATCGTGTTTTTATGATTATGGCCAGGAGCGTACTTTAAGCTTGTTTTATTATCTTGAAAAAGGAAGAAAAAAATCGCCCAAAGCGATGACAACAAAGAATGAACCAAAAAAAAATATGAACCAAAGAGACAAAATAATGGATAAAAAAGTCAAAATTCCACAAGAATGGTAAGTTTGATTTCTTGACCGCCTGTCACGAAATCAAATTTGATGAACTGTTATCCACTTCCATCCTTGCAATCCTGCACTTTGTCTCCAAACTGCTGCTTCTGTTTTGCTCTATAGGATCTTTTTATCCAATTTAGTTGTATATTTGGTGGCATTTGGCGATATAACATGGAAATAAACTAAGCGAAATTTTGTTATTTCGGCGGAACAGTGTCGGAACAGTGTCGGGACAGTGTCGGGACAGTGTCGGGACAGTGTCCCTTTGATGTACAGAAGAATCCTGATACCACAAAACTGTTCATGACATCGAAAATTTAAGTTTAAAATTATTAAGGATTAAATTCTGTATAAAAAGATTGAGACGTACAGAAAAAAAAAAAATTGTTTGGCGAGTTGTCAGGGGACGTGAGTTATCGAGGTTCTACTGTCTTTTGGTTGCTATGACGAAAAGTAACTACTGTATAACTTTGGACTACTTTCTTTGCAGGTCACGTGACGCACACTAAGGCCTTCCTTGCTGCCCTGACGTGGGAAGACATGTACAGTGTTATGCTCATTATATTGGCTGTGAATTTCTGTGTCATGTTAACATACTTGTTCACAACTTGTGGTATGAACGTGATTCGACGACGAAGGTGAGTTGGGATATCAAAGTCCCCTTAGACACTTGGAATTTAACGTTTGCAGACGTCTTTCCATAACATTCGGGCAGTCCTACAAGACTTTTTCTCTCGCTTTTTTCAGACCAAAACGCCCTTGCGATGGACAGTTTATAGAGGGTCGTAAAACCAAACCAAAAGGAAGTTAATTTGACTTTAATCAGATTCATCCCAGATCAATTCGCACTCAACCGGCTGCTTAGCAATCTACCATCATCTTTTGCTATTCAAGAAAATAACTTCTTACAGTTCCTTGCTGTCAATCAGAAACAATTGAGAACATTTTACTTTTCGACTAAAAAAGTTACGATTCCCTGAATAACTAGCTGCAAAGGAAATACGATAAAGGTCGTCCTTAACAACACGTGCCGGTAATCGAATGTCAGATGTTGTTAGCACAATTATGTGTCCAGTAAGATTTTTGCAAAGAAGCGGAAATTTTATTTCACAGAAAAATTCACTACAGCATCCAAATTTTTGCCAACGAAGTAAAAACCTCTATTTGGACCTTTTCCAAAACATTCTTCGCTCAGTACAGCACTCTTCATTATTTTGTTTTATCTTCTGTACTTTTTCTTTGCAGGCAAGCTCGGTTAGACAAGGAAGCTGCTGAACGCTTAGCCGCTGCTAACGCCAATAAACCAGTTTGGCGGCCAAAGCCTAAGAAGAAACGTAAAAAGAACCAGAAGGACTGGTAGCTAGCCGACTGGAGCTGAACATTTTGCCAATTTATTTCACTCTGGCAGTGATGTCTTTGTTGTAAATTTTCTTATTAAACTTGTTGTTTGTGATTTTCTTCTGTTGTTACGGGTCATCTATTTGGTTGAACTGAAAACCACACCATTGCCACACAATCATACCATTGCTGTAGTAGACTGTCCAGAAAGCTTTTCTTTGGAATTTCAGTTCTATCTTTGCAAAATGTCAGTTGTGTGAATTATCATGAATCTGCTCCAAAGAAGAAGAAATCCTAGACTATGAGCAGTCCTTCTCTCTCAGCTTAGTCCATCGAGCGAGAAACGAGAAAACATTGGCGAGCGGATAATGGCCGCGCACAAACTAGTGGACTATTTTGGTGTCCAAATAGACAAATAGTAGAACAAAAAAGTTCAAAAAACGGCGTGGCACTTGTGACACGACAAATAATGGGTAATGTTAAAAAGTGCCACAAATTAGAAATTTTTCAGACTTTTCGGGCTTAGTCCTTAGCATTCAGGGCCCGGTTGTTAGAAAGCCGATTAACGCTAATTCCGGATTAAAAGTTAACCGAGGATTTAATTTCTCTGTTTAAAAATGTTTTCAAAAGATCATTTATAGTTAGTAGTGAAGACAAGTTAAAGTGGAAACTGAAGGCAGAAAACTTTGGAAATTTTCAATTGTTGAGTTGTTTACTGGATTCAAAATTGACGCTAATCCTAGGTTAGCTTAATCGTGCTTTGAACAACCCGGCCTTAACCCATCCAACTCCCCACCCTCCCCTCCCCTCCCCTCCCTCCAACGCTGTCTTCATGGGAAAGGCAGGTGACCATTACCTATCGCATTTGGAATGTTCAAAACATATGCGCAAGCGTTATGCACTGGTCAGCGGAATTACCAAGAAAAGTTTACAGCCGAAAGATGGAAGGAAGGGAGGGAGGGAGGGAGGGAGGGAGGGAGGGAGGGAGGAGTGTAAAATGTGTGTATTTGTCCCCGTCTGCCATAACTTGCTGAACGCTTGACATACAGTGACCCACATAAGAACCTAGATTTTTCTACCTTAGCCTAAATAGATTCTTAAAGAAATGGTATTTAGTGGGATTTTAGGCTACTTATGTTCTAAATAGGTTCTTAATTTGATAGGGGCACTAGCAATCAGCACAGATAACTACTACAGGGCATAATTATGTGACATGGGAAGCCATTGGTGCATGACATAGATGCAAGTAAGTTTCAATGTGCTTCTAAAACTGTGACTTCGAAAATGAGAGAGACACATGGAACTGTATTCTTAATACAATTGCATTGTGTAATCCAGTATTGGCACAGACATGATATGGTTTTCATTTTACTTCATTCTTTGAATCTTACTGACTTAAGGTTACAGTGTACCTTCAGATCGAAAATTTATTGAATTTTTTTTTGGCGTTAAAATAAAGTTTACAGAATGAACTTTCATCCAAAAAAAAAAGTATCGAAAAATAGTGAAAATTGACGGAGAAATGACGGTATAACTTTTGTGGGCGGAGTTTGTTTATCAAGCGATATGTTTTTTTAAGCGCCGTTTTCTCAAAGTTTATTTTTCGCTTGTTGGGGACACGTTAAAGAGCTACAACTCAAAGGAAATTTTTTCGATTTTCCTTAAATTTGGACAGAAGCTAGGCTAACATATAATCAACAAAAACGTGTCGGCGAATTTCTTAATTCCGAAAACTTTTTCTTCAAGAGCCATTTCCGTGCGATCATTCCAATTTTTTTTCTCCCCTTTTCGAAAATATTCTGTAACTTTTCACTGCAATTGAATATGGAAAATCGCCGACACGTTTTTTTAGCGCTTCGTGTCCGGAAACCCGAGAACAAATCAAATTAGCAAAATATAATAATCGCTTTGAGTTATAGCGTTTTAAAGCTGATTCGGACGTTCGAATGTAGACGTCGTAAAAAATTCGACTATTCATTTTATTAGCAAATGGTTTCCATATTTAGATAGCCAGCTCTATAAGCTTTAATTTGATATCTGGGTTTAGGTATATTAAGTGTAATCTTAAGACGCTAGAGCTGTTATACTGGAGACACCCCCGAAGGTACACTGTAACCTTAAACCTAGACTAATTTTTTTTCTGTATTTTCATCTGTGCCTTCATTTTTGTGAAATAAGAACCTATTAAAAGTTTTAGGCTTAATAGGTTCTTATGAAAAGGGGGTTTGAAATGAAAATTTTAGCCTAATAGGTTCTTATACGTGGGTTTTTACTGTATTCATGAGTGAAAAACGAATTAGGTAGAGTATTACGTGCATTGGATAGTGACTTGTCAATCAAAAAGGTTATCTTGAAAAAAAAAATTAAAAAATTAAGACATAAACTGAGTATTGTTATGCTTTCCAGTGACACTAGCTTGTATAATGGTGGCAGGCACACACAGTGTTCTTAATCAATTTGAGACAGAACATTACTGGCAATTTATCACATAACTGAAAAATAACTCCACTTTGATTGGCCTAACTTCATGTAGATTCTTTACTAAAGACTGTCCAAAGTTTTCTGATGACTGCTCAAAGATTTCTGAAGGCCACCTAAAGATTTCTACAGATCAATTCTTGATTCAGAACATCCAAAAACCAGAAGGAGATTTCTGAAAACTGCCTAAAAGGTCTTTGAAGAACACCAAAGATTTCAGAAAGCTGTCAAAGATTTCTCAAAACTACCCTGCAAATAATTTTTGAAGACCACACCACCTGAAAATTCCTGAAGCTCGATAAAAAATTTTCCAAACATCTGCCAAAGATTTCAAACAATTGTTCAAAGGTACATGTATCTTAAGACTGCTTTACGATCTTTGAAGAACCTCAAAGGTGATTATTTTTCAGAAATATGATAAATACCTAATGCTTGTAAATATTTCTGTTAAATAATTAAGTACACTACAACTCTTGTTGCATATAATTAATAATAAATTATACCATATTGCCAAATTAATTCATTGAAAAATTTTTAAGCTTTTGCCAAAAGGTAAATTGAAAAAGCCAAAAAGTTAAGTGAATGGGGGTTGTGGAACAACAGCTGGGTGAAAAACTTACCTGTACATCCACTTGCTCCTATAGGAGGAAAACCCTGGGCCAGCTGTACCCCACATTCAACGACCTCCTGGCCTGGGTCTGGGTTTGAATTACGTAAGAGACCAGTCATTTATTATGGGATGGGGGTGTGTAGGTGAGAAATTCCCAGAATACCGAATTTTTTTTCTGGACGCCCCAAAAGACAAGCCACTGCTTTTCAGGATGCCCCTAATTTCATACCTCAGGATTTCTCCTGCTCTGGAAACTGATTCAATGCCTGGGTGTTTCTGGTTATTTCATACTTAAACAAAAATGCATAATTAATGATGGTCGGTCTCTAAGTCTTGGAATATAAACTAAGGCAGATCACGATTGGTTACTGATAGTAACCAAATGTTCTTTACTGTCTCTTTCTATATAAAGAAAGAGGGTAATCTAACCTACTAGAGGATAATTATTTTAGTTTGCAAATTAAATTAAAAGGAAAAGGTGATGCTCTTTTTGCTGATATTGTCATTATAATCTCATAATTTAAATAACTCAAAGTGAATTGATTAGAAATAGTGATTGAACAACACAAAGAGGCACACAAGAAGAACAGATCACATTTATAAATGAATGTTAATAGCATATTTGGTATCAGAACTTTGTTGTTTAAAATTCCTTTCTTTTCCAATAATTGTTCCACATTGGCACACACCATATTTCAACATTTTACGTTTAAATATTTAATATAAGTTTGTAGATCATAATAATATTATTTATGAAGGCCAGCATGACCAAGTTCCTGTTACTGTACAATTTTATTAAAAGATACTGATAATGATGTACAAACCCAGCCAGGTGCTTGTGTTGTCGTGATCTTGTTGTAGACTGTTTAACGGCTTCTAGTTAGTCCATCCTCTCCACTGTCCAGCATTGAAGTCCTGTACCAACCGTCATTAGCTCTGTTTTCTATTCCATCTTTGATTTTCTTTCCTGCCTGAGAAAAAAGAAAATTGAACATTAACTTTTTCTCTTTAGAATAGCTGGAAGATTTGCAGAGTAAAATCACTTAAAGCTATAGTAAGGTCCAGGCAATTCACCCGGGGGGAGGGGGGACTCCCATATAAAAATGACGGGGGTGCTTGTTGGAAATTTTCGAAAAACACCCTAAAAGGTACCAGAGTCTCGTTTAATGGGCGTGGCTCAGATGAATTTTTACCCCTAAGAGGAACCAATTCTGAAACATCACATGTCATAGTCTGTCATTTTTTCGGCTCAATACCCTAAAAGGTACCACGATATTTCTAACGGTGGCCGGCCATTTTAGATTGTAGTACCCTAAGCGGTACCAATCTACAAATGTTGACCCCTAAAAGGTACGACGAGCACCCCCGTCATTTTTATATGGGAGGCCCCCCGGGGCAATTCAGTTATGCAAAGATTGAAGGTGTTGCATTTTTTATGTGCTAATTTCAGGCTGGAAGCAGTATGGTGTTGGAAAATAGGAAACTTCCAATTTAAAATAAAAAAATATTAAAATTGTGAAAAATAAAGGTAAAAATGAAATTCTATTCATGAACACTACAATGTATGAAAGAGCCATTTGAGCTACAGCTTCTCACTGGTTTCTGGCTAATTTATTTGATCCAGCAAAAAAAAATAATGCACCATTTACAAGAAGAAGTCACATTGCTCCATCTTTTGTTATGTCTTTTGAACTGAGTAAACTTGGAATTGGCTGTATGATTTCAAATTGCAAATTTCTTGTGTCGCCTTATTTTACAGTAAGCACTAACCAGGAGTGCACAGCTAGAGGTGACAACAATTTGTACAGAGGTGCTGTACTTGTTTTTCAAAAGAAAACAAGGAGCCCGATGAGCTTCGAAACTGGCTCGTTCGGTCCCAGTTTCCACCCGGTTTTCATTTTAGAGTTCGCAATATACATCTAGAATCTATCAATATGCACAGTCCAGTCCACATTTACATTTACATTCCACAGCCCGCTTCAAGCACTCCTTGGGGACGGACCATTTTATTGTTAAGGTGGTGGTGGGGAGGTGGGGGTGAGGTTGGGCAATTACTAAAAACAAAATTCCTGCACAGCAAAAGTAAAGAAATAAAAAGTAATGCACGCGAGCCAAAGGAAAAGCAGTTATGGAACAATCCCGAAAAAAATCCTTGCACAACATCAAGACGACAAAAACAAAATTCATGATCAGAAAAATTGCCCAACACCGCCCCCCCCCCCCTCGTCCCCCCTCCCCCCCCAAACAAAAATAAAATAAAATAAAATAAAATCGTACATCCCTTAGTAGGCTACAATTTCAGGTCTATATATTTTTTTTTTCTGATCGGCTCGGTACAGTTAGAAAAAACACAAGTTCAGAACTTTGTATATTATTTTCGCTTTAAAATGCTTGAAACCACCTACTACAAGGAATCAGGATTGTTTAAAGACAGGCATTTTGGAGACTCGGTGATGGTGTTTCGAATAAATTAACAATATCAACATGATCGATCAAATGATAAACAGCCGACCATAGCGTGACATAAATACGAGATGTGTGGAGTTTCAACATGAAACCGGCCATGACGTAATGCTTGAGAATTGTTTACTCAGCAGACTTTCCCGGACGTGATTTGTTCAACAATTTATTCGATCTGAACTCAACTGTTCGTTACAACCCGCTTTCCTTTTACCAGAAATAGAACACATCCGAAAATCACAGCTAATTAATGTTTAACAATCCGTCGAAATTAGAATGGTAAATATTTCAATAAATTATATTGTAGTTGCTTAATTATTGGTTACAGTTCGCTATACTACTTATGAAAACACAATAAAATCACACACGGTAGCGATATACAAAGGATAAAAATCGCAAAGCAGAGCCAAAAACATAAGTTTAGAACTTTGTATATTTTTTTCGCTTTAAAATCCTTGAAACCACCTACAACAAGGAATCAGGATTGTTTAAACACAGGCATTTTGGCGAATTGGTGATAGGATTTCGAATAAATGAACAATGTCAACATGATCGATCAAATGATTAACAGCTGACCATAGCGTGACATAAATTCGAGATGTTTGGAATTTCAACGTGACTCCATGGCGTAATGCTTGAGAATTGTTTACTCAGCAGTTGACATGCCGGGACGTGTTTTATTCATTCGATCTAAACTCAACTGTTTGACAATTGATTTGGTTAGAAAAGTTCAACCCGCTTTCCTTTTACCAGAAATAGAACACATTCTGAAATCACAGCGAATTAATGTTGAACAATTCCGTCAAAATTAGAACGGTAAATATTTCAATTGTAAATTGTCGTTTCGATGACATCAATGATTTCTGAAAACTGGAAGTAAACTAGGTACGGTGTTGGTCGCAGCAAAATCGATTCCTGGGGCAGGTGACACGACAGAAAAAAAAAGGGTATTTTAAGAACTGACTCGTCAGTTAATTATTAACATTTTACTCTCCCAGTGCTCTGTCAAAGTTATGCATATTATGGTACAAATGAGTAACAATGGAAATGCCGTTAAGTACACAGTGTTGTGTTACAGTGTCGGCTGTTTATAATAAGACTGCCTTATGAAGGTCATGACATTAATGGCAAAATCGCCTCAAAATGTCGAAATAGACCAAAAGCACTACAGAAAGCAGACAAGGTGAGTTCATTTACCAGTACTTCATTTTATTGAATTTTTTTTTATGAAAAAAATTTACCATATTGAATGTTAAAATAAAACGCTGTTCTGAATTCCATGCAACACCTTCATAGAGCACTTATATTATCAATGGCATTGTAACACAACACCTCTTACTTCAATCAGAGCGTCACATTCCACTTGTAGCACTTACATAAATCATTATTATTCTACTTCTCTTATTGTACACTTGGGAAGCCATGGATACAAATGCGTGTAAAACACTGCACAGAAATAATAAAAAAATGGAGTATCAATGAAAGCAGTTTACCTTGTCTTTTACAGGTGTAATTTTTGCTTGCTGACTGTGCAACTTATTACCAGTCACCAATTTGCTCCTCAGTTGATACAGCTCACTTCTTTCATTAGTCTTGATTGCTATTTGAGAAGTAAAGTAAAGTAAAGTCGCGCACCCGAGCCAGAAGGCTCATAACGGCCGGAGCTTAAAAACGGTTTCTATAGCATGAAGCGACTAGGAATATTGCTACTCCCCCCTGGACTTTTACAGGTGTAATTTTTGCTTGCTGACTGTGCAACTTATCACCAGTCACCAATTTGCTCCTCAGTTGATACAGCTCACTTCTTTCATTAGTCTTGATTGCTATTTGAGAAGTAAATTAATGTTACTTCAAGGTTGTAAACTAAAGTAGCTACATGTAGCAGGCATACAATGACACTCAGAGTAACTTATGTTAATTATATATAACTTCACACATTTTTAGCTTTAATTGTAGAGAATAATAGAAAGGGGACCAGTGGGGTGCCCTAAAATTATTGTTGGACTTTTATTAATTAGATAAATTAAGAAAAGACCAAATAAAATATAAACTCCACCTCCAGGGTTCTACTGTAGTTTATAACAAGAACTAAATCTAGCCTTGTCCACTGGGCCTTCTCCTCCTTCAAAATGTCATGTGAAACATGTTGAAACATGACATTGTTGAAATGTTTTAAATAAATTTGCTCCTCTTGGACACCTCTTGAATTCTTTCTGTTTTAATGAAATGTATTGGAATAACCTAGGAGTCGAAAAAACCAGGAGTAGATCATGGATTGGACCATGGATTGGACCATGGATTGGATCACGGATCAGATCACGGATCGGATCACAGATCGAATCACGGATCGGATCATGGATCAGATAAATGGAAAAGGTTATATACAAACCCATGAAACAGTCATGGGTACAAAAATGGCTGTGGCGTTTTCTAATATTTTCATGGCAGAAATAGAGAAAGATATACTCAGGCAGAGCAACAAAAAGCTACCAGTGTGGAAAAGATTAATTGACCATATTTTGATCATGTGTTCTTGTTGTGAACACCAGCATAGTTGAAATTAAACAATTATTTCTTGACAATTAAGGCAAACAGCTTTTATCCAAGCATTATGTACAGCTGCATATGAAATCTCAAAAACAGAGGTTAAGTCACAAAAGTTTACAAACTGGTGACAGATTTAACAAAAAATCCATCCTTGACGTGCAAACGCATTTCAAACCCATGGAGACCTTTCAATACACAAACTTCTATTTGTGTCACTCGCCAGGCATCTATAAACTTTAAAGGCTTTATCAAAGGGAAACCTTGGGACTTCTTAGAAATTCCTCCCAATTATCTACATATTTTGAGAAAACATCAGATAACTTCGAATCACAACTTAAGTATAAAAGGGGGTGCCCAGCTACTGAGTACTGTGGCAAAACACCTCTCGGAAATTTAATTCTCTGATAGTAAAATATCACTTGAACAGAGAAACAAAACTGCACGTAAGGAAATACTATTTTTTGTAACCAAACATCACCTGGCAATACCTGGCCTAAAGAATATTCTAATGGGAAAATGGCACTTATACAGAACCAACAACATCTGAGACTCTTTAAGGAGCCTCCTATTATATCATAATCGTAAAGGAAAATCCCTTAAAGACATATTAGTGACACCTACATGTAGGCTGTGACATATCAGTGAGAGTTACATGTAGGCTGTGAAGGCTTTTATAAACTATTTAAGGACGTTCGCGCTAATTGTTTATGCGCATCCTTTCTGCGCACGCAATTCATGTTGCAAGGTCATGCTACGTCATGCACGAGTGCGCGCGCAAGAGAAGAAATCTAAGCACATAAAGGGCTGATAGCCGTTGTGTTAACTTTGCTTAGATTTAACTCGCTTGGATGGTCGGTGACCCCCAATTTTTTTTTCATAGATAATATTCTTTGCCAATTCTCAACAGATTGTGAAAAAATGAGCAAAAAATCAATGTAGGAAGTTTAAATTTTTTCCATTTTTCTACCCGCGCGCCATCGAATCCTTTTTTTTTTTTTTTTTTTTATTATTAATTTTATTTTATTATTTTACACAATTACAATACTGAAGTTCAAAACTATTTTAAAATTACTTACAATACATACTTCTTACACAGCAAAAACTACTTATAATATTAACATGCCTACATAAATATATAATTACTACTAATAATATAATACAACTGCTGAAAAAAAAAAATAAATAAATAACAAAAAATAAATAACATATTAATCAAGCGTTTACAAGAGGTGACACTATCCATTTTGCTTTAAAGAAATCCTTTACTTTCTTTTCACCATACAAACTTATCGAATCCTGCCAACTTGCGGCTGTCAGAGTTTGCAAATGCTGTTGTTTAAAGATGAAATTTACTTCAAGGAACATCACCAGTTGAATGAATTTGCTGAATGTCAGAACAGACCTACTCGCATAAAATTTGGGAAAGAAAGTTGCATTTTGGAGATTCATTTGCAATAATTTTAGACTAACAGACATTGGGGTCACATCCCGTAAGGAAGACCAATTTTTCAAAATAAGGGTCGCCTTTCAGATAGCTTATCTCAGAAACGAAGTCAGTGACCCCCTCATTTTTTTGCATTTCTGACACGATTAACTCATAACCTAGCTGCAGCAAAAGTTTTATAAAAAAGTCAATGTCAGAAGATTTTCGCGCGAACGTCCTTAAGAACAGCAGGAGTTGCGCACCTTTTAAACAAAAAAGTTTCAGAAATATAATGATTGTAGGCCAAACAATTTTTTTTGGTACTATTGTTCCTGGATTAAAAAATGTTCTTTCGACCTTCCAGGTTTCCTTTTTTTTCTAATCCGTTATCCGATCCATGATCCGATCCGTTATCCAATCTGGGATCCAATCCGTGATCCAATCCGTGATCCAATCCGTGATCTGATCCATGATCCGGTCCGTCATCTGGTCCGTGATCCAATCCCTGATCTGACCTGGCTTTTGTCCACTCCAGCTATAACCTCATGTTTTCCTTTTCACGATTTTCTTTTGTATTTTATTTGGTATTTAGAATAAATAAACATGTAATTATATGTAAGCTCACTTATGTTCCAGATTGCAAAAAAAATACAGATATGAGATATGACTGTCAAAGTCCGCAATTCAAATGAGATGAGGTTAATGTCAGCTAAGGTGCGAAAATTGTCACCTCAGAAGTTCAACTTCAATTCTGTAAGTCTATAAATTTGAGATAACTTAAACTTAGCTTATAGGTTCCAAAATCAGGTAAGCTTAAGTCTTATATGAGCTTGAATATTTTTAAATGAGTTGTTTACAAGTTGTTTACTTCAGCCCTAGCTCCCCAAGGGAGTTCTTTTTAGTTGAAAATAAGCTTAAAGGCGCACCTACCAAACTTGGTAAACGGTCAAAGCCGTGTTCTCGTAGTCCAATACTATCGCCGTAGGTTGAAGTCCATGCTTTGAACGACGCTTTGAACAAGGAATACTTCCCGCCATCTTGATTCATTCCTCGCCCCAGACTCCACTCAGTCACAATTTGGCGGTTGCAAGAGATCTTTCTGGAGGATTTCTTCTCCGCAATTTTTTTTAGGTTTTTATATAATCGTGACTACGAAATGTTACATAGTTTCTCCTGTTGGCTGGGGCAGATTTAAGGGTATGCCGCAAACAGATAACAATACATGTGCACATTGATTTCGGATTGCGGGTTGGAGGCTAATGGACTCGCGGATTCCGGATTGCGTTTTAATATACACGCATGGAAATACAGAAACTAACGAAAACGAAGCGTGACAAAACAGACTAACTTACAAACTTACAAGTAAGGTCACAGTGAATAGAAGACTGAAGGAAATGGTCTACAGTGATAGCAAAATAGGATGATTTGAGCCCGGGAGGGGGGGGGGGGGGGTTGGGGGGGGGGACTCCCATATAAAAATGACGGGGGTGCTCGTTGGAAATTTTCAAAAAACACCCTAAAAGGTACCAAAATCTTGTTTGATGGGTGTGGCTTAATGAATTTTTGCCCCTAAGAGGTACCAATTCTTAAACAACACGGGTGGCGAATGGTAAATCCGAGACTCGCCGAGACGCCGAGACCCTTGTTTCAAAATTCGAGACCGAGACCGCAGCTACGTTATAAAATCCGAGCCCGAGACCCAATGCGAGAAAACACCGAGCCCGAGACTCAGTGCCAAAAATATCCGATTCACCTATCAAACAACAAACAAGGATGAAGAATGAGAATGCTTGACAAAAGTATCCGAGACTCGGAGACCTTGAGGAAAAAATCCGAGACTCCGAGACAGAAAAAGCACCAGCCAAACGAGACTTTGAGACTTAAAACAAAAACTGCCGAGATTTCGAGACCGGACCAAAATTTTCCGAGACCCACGATTTTGAAGGTACCATTCGCCACCCTACATGTCATATTCTGGCATATTTTTTCGGCTTTATACCCTAAAAGGTACCGTGATAATTCTAACTGTGGTCATTTTACATTTTAGCACCATAAGCGGTACCAATCTGCAAATTTTGACCCCTAAAAGGTACGACGAGCACCCCCCCCCCCTTCCCCCCGTGATTAGAGCGGATTTCAGTTGAGTGTCGTAAAACCAACACCAAAGCAATTATTCTGACCAATCACAACACACACAGACAATCTTATGAACCAATCAGAACTCGAAGCAAATACAAGTAGCCGGCGCCCAACGCGGGAAAACGCGTGCAGGCAAGTAGAACAAGGAGCAAAGGACCGCGAACGAAAATGCTGCTGGAATACGTAGGATCTATAGAAGATCTGATAAGCCAAAAATAGTAATACAAACATAGAGAGCAAAGCTGATACTACGTAGAACAATTAACGCGACAACGACATGATAGAGCCCAAACTGAAAGCGAAAATGCAACCGTGGACAGCTGTTTCGACCTGGTACTATTGTACTATTGGTACCTTCTACTATTGTATTATTTGGGACCGTAGGTCTTTTCAGATCCGACTCTGCTGCTCATTTTTTAGACCTTTTAACATGGTATTGGCCATGTATTCGCTGAGGGATGGTTTATGTCTATCCTCACTTTCTTTATCGCGACATGATATTTCAAATTCTTTGCCTATTACTCATGGTCACGCGCCGCTGTGACGTGAGTCGCAAACATTTGGATTCGAGCTCTCATTGTTGCCATCGGCTCGTGCGATTTGGTAGAGAATTGGCGTTCGCGCTAGTTTTTCTATCATTTTGCTGCTACACCGTGCTGACGAGACCCAACCAGGTCGAAACAGCTGTCCATGGTTGCATTTTGGCTTTCAGTTTGGGCTCTATCATGTCATTGTCGCGTTAATTGTTCTACGTAGTATCAGCTTTGCTCACTATGTTTGCAGGCAAGTCACGATTGGTTTTGGTTTAACTTCTCATTGGTTGAGAAAGTAGCTCGAGATTTTTTAGCCAATCACAAAACGTAGCAATGCAAGCACGAAATTACTTTCGACACTCAATTGAAAACCGCTCTACAATGCAGGCCCCGGTTGTTCAAAAGGTGGATAGCGCTATCCACCGGATAAATCACTGGCCAGTGGATAAGCATGAATAAGCATTAACAAAAAAACTTTAACATGCAAGGCTGATCAGACAGCAAATTCGTTCGATTTCTTTTAATAAGATTTGCCCGATATTTCGGTTAGACAAAACTAACCTTCATCAGGGGCTAGGAAAGCTAAGTGAAGATGGGAAACAAACGGTTACAATATTCCATCTTCACTTAGCTTTCCTAGCCCCTGATGAAGGTTAGTTTTGTCTAACCGAAATATCGGGCAAATCTTATTAAAAGAAATCGAACGAATTTGCTGTCTGATCAGCCTTGCATGTTAAAGTTTTTTTATTTAGTTCATTGCTGATCCTGATCTGAACAAAGATCCAGCTATATTTTGCTACTGTTTGTTCAAGTGGTCCTTGCATTTTTACAGAAAAGTTATTGAAGCATTAACAAAATCCATTGTGTTGTCCACTGGATTTGGTGATTTATCCGGTGGATAGCACTATCCATCTTTTGAACAACCGGGGTCAGGTCATTAGTGTTGGGACACTTACCAAAATACTAGTCAAATAATCTCTCCCCCCACCCCACCCCACCCCAAGCAATCAGTTGAGAACGGACATTTACACAAAATCTATTTACCAAATTGGGTAAAATTTCGGGGGAACTGGGGGATACGCTCAAATTGCGGCCCCAAAGATAACTATAGTAGTATTACTTTATTAGTTGTTATTTTTTTCACAGTTTTCACTGGTGTCCCAGCTACTTTTGACCTCCATTGTAGTAAAGATCTCAGATAGCCAACAGTGGGAAAGAGAAGCATACTGACTTGATATATAAACATGGTTCCTATATATGGATACCAGCCTTCGAGCTGACTGGGTTACCCAGTATAAATAAAGTTGTCTCTCTTTTACTCCATTTAGGTAGTTTGCCAGTGTTTAAACATACCGTTGGTTACAGTTTGATGTTAAGGACTCTTTTAACGTCCCTGTGATGTGATAGTTTTGCCAAATGCAAAAAAGAACCGTCTGTTATATAGCCCGAGTGCTTGGTTTAAAGGCAACGGTAATAATTATGATATTTGTAGGTTCTGGTCCTTGCTTTGAGGGTTTTTCTCCTTCCTCCAAACCATCTTTTTCCATCAAGGTAACGTCACTCTCTGGATTAAAAATTATTAAAGTTGATGTTTTCACCCTCCCTGCTGCGCGTTTCCCACCTTCCTAACAAAACTTTGACGTCAGATGTATTTAATAGGACATCCAGAAGCTGTCAAATCGTTCGATTCACTGCAAAGTTAAATCTGTTTTGGAGCCCAACGACTGCAGGGTGCTACGAAAATAATGAGTCTAATAACACTCATTTTTTCTAATCAATACTTCTCAGTAGTATAGTGGGACACTTATTCTGATTAGTTTTATTTTAATCATTTCACGTCTTTTGATTTATTTACTACACATAAATTGAAAATATGAACTTGAAAATAGCGAGAACCTAGTATAATTTTAGGCTACCCGGTCCGTTGTTTAAGTCAACAATAATAACATCAAGTACAAGAGAACATGTTTATCAGAACTTCCAGCCGCTCCAAGGAGAGATTTGAAGAGATCGCAAATAGCGGTACCTTGCAAGGAGAGTCCTCTTCGATCTTCCTAGAAAAATCGATCTTCCCGCGATTTTTTTCTGGGAAGATCGAAGGTGATTCTGCTAGCAGGGAAACGAAGTGGAATTTTTTTGACAAAATTCAAAGAGTTAAAAATTCTAGTGAAACATTATCTCAAGTATTTGATATTTCTTCGCAAACTGATTACTAAGTATAAAGAAAACGAAGAAATAAAATAAGCAATATCTATTCTAACTGAGACCAGGTATCCAAACCACTGTTACGACTTCCTTTGTGTAAACTCGATGAGCTTGAGAAGTAGTCATGCGACACCTTTTTAAAAATTAAACAATGTTTTGAGTGCAATAACCTTAACAATTTTTGTTTAAATTTAACGATTGTCTTCTCGCCAGTGTTTGAATAAATTATTATATGTTTGTGGAATAGCTTTAATTCACTAAATAAAATATGACCTGGCAACTTTATGAATATACTTAAACACAAACAGCGGGACTGTACCTTCACAGACGGGATTCTATCAGTGCCGTAAGCATTATGAATGGGTCAGTTTATCTATGTAGTGGAGTGGTTCTCTTAAGATTTCAAAGCAAAGTTAACACATCTTGGCAGTCACACTGGACGAAAAAATGAATTTACTCAAGTTTGCAAATATGTAGCAAATTTGGGCCTCTAAATTTGAACCAAATTTGCACTGGGTGTAAAGTGAATGTAAACATACATCTTTGCTCACGTGCAAATTGTGTGCAAATGTGGTGTAAATATGCATCTGCGCGAAAATTTACTATATCTTTGCTACCCCAAGCAAATCTCATATTTGCTCATCTTTGCCATGCCAAGCAAACATAAAGAAAATGTGGAATTTACCAGCTTTGCTTTTTTGCAAATAAAGTGCAAACATCAAGTTTTGATTTGCTGCAAATATGAGCAAAGTTGTGCAAATGTGGTCTTTACTACGTGTTTACTACTGTTTTGCCACCCATGTAAATCCATTTTTTCGTGCAGTGACATATACCGTAAGAAAGCAAAAATGTCATTGGTACATTCATGCGGTGGGAATCGTGCGAATAAGCACAAGGGAAAGTATTATTATTTCTTAAAATTAATCATGATCCAAGACCGAACCACTCCCCGGATAAAAAATGTGGAACCTTGGTTATAAGTGAACTCGTTGGCTTGCATGATACCACTAAGTTTTTCAGTTTAAATTCAAGTCGTGTGATCATCTGTTTTATGTTGTTATACTCAAGAAAATTAAGCTTGTCCCTGCTGATCATTGCTTTATTTACGAACTGCTTAGTATGATGTATATCATATTATAATTGTCCGTTACTCCAATCAACCTGAAAGTGATACGAATCGAAAAAGAAATAAAAGGGAAAGGAGAAGAGCCGAGGAGAAAAAAAATTACAATTAATTCCCATCTTTTCTATTGCCAACTTTGGATAAAAAATGTAGCACAGCGCACTCTCTTCTCTTATCAATGGAGTAGCGTCGATTTCAAAAACTAATTTTCACAATTTTAACTTAAAAATGAATAAAAAACAGGTAGCTTTCAATAGCTAGCTCACGTTCCAAATATTAAAATCGCGCTTCTGACAAGGCTCCCTGACGTTCTGACAGTTTTATGGTCTTGTTTTCTTAGTAATTAGGCCCTTAACGTCGGCCATTGAATGGCCACGCCCAAACAATTTTCTCACACTCATCAGATGAAACTCAATTGATTCTCAATTGTATTTGTTTTTAAAATAAAAGGCAAGATTGCGAAGATAGCAAGTCAAAAGTTCAACAGAAGACGCAGTGTATACATTTTTATGCAGCCCTTTATTATTGACAATCTGTTTGTACTCGTTTTTATAAAGAAAAATTTAAAAAGCAATTCACCACCAACGAATTGTCACTTAACGAATTGTGATCCATTCCCAATATTTTAAACATAATGTATTAAAATTTTTATTTTATAGTGAAGAGGTAAACACGCCACATTTGTAAACGGGTATTTTATGAATGAAAATAATAATGCATAGTAGTGTTTCATTTGTAAAAAGTAGACTTCATAATAGCTTTTTTGACTTTTTTCTGTGAATTAAGAGAAGAGTCGGCAAATATAAAAATTGAATATTAAGTGGATAATATTTGTGAGTTTTAACTGCGGTGATTATGATGTCCTATTTTTTTTTTATCATTGTAGATTTTTTGTCGCAGTCCAGCCAGTTCATTAAAGAGGTACAGTTTTAACCGAGGGTCTGAAAAGCTTTAACAAATTGATTCATTTCAACTAACAACGAAAATTTGTCTGAATATGTTTGAAAAAAAAAAAACCGCTAACTGAGAAATAGCTGCAATTTAACAAAAAAAAAACACAGCAGAAAATTAAACACCACCATCCATGATACCCTATTAATTTTCCATGAGTTATTTGTTTGGAGCATGATTATGCTGCGTTTCTTAATGTTCTGGTCGTCAATCGAAACTTCCAATTTGAAAAGCATTGATGTCACAATTTAAAATAGCTTAAAACAACAGTATCACCTGCTGTTATTGATCGCCTCGACCTATAGCAAAAGACACGGCTTTCCAAAACAGCTGCGGCATTTGAAATTTCTATTCAAATTCTGACTCTACCAACTACAGTCTATAGAGTGATAAAACCTGCTGAAAATTTCTTTTGTGAACGAGAAATCTACCACCACTGCATCTTGGAAAACTGAAGGTACGAAAACTTATTTATCTTTTATTTTACTGTTGATTTCAAAGTCAGCATGGAAACCTTAACGTTCTGTATGTTGCTGTTAATATAAACTTGCTCGAGAGTGATTTTTATCCATACTTATGCAACAAGGCAAAATTGCGGTTAAAGTGTGGCTTCTCAGTGTATTTGTGTGGTTTCGGACGACAATGAGTCCGGTAAAAAGACAGCGTAATGGAAAATTTTACCTCGGCTGTGTCTGAATTCCAAAAAATGTTTTTATTTTTGCAAGAGCATAATTACGCGCATAATTTATTCTTCAAGTTTTACTTTGATCACGGTTATGGCTAAATGAACTGTAAGATATACATAAGTAAAATACAGTAGTTCTCACGTACATTACATACTTCTGACTGAATAAAAAGCACTTTCGGGCATCTCAACTTTACACTTTCAACTCTCTCTGAAATACATTAAAATTCACGAGTTTAATCGTTTACCCTAAACAGACAGATCTGCAAAGTGCAAATCCCCGGCTTTGAGTTTAAGCCATTACAGCAAACCTTTGTATCGAGACAAATATGTCTCTTACATAACGGGAACTTTATTCCTTAAAACTTTTACTATCGTGTTTACGATTTCTTCATGGGCTGCAATGTTTTCAGTTCGTTTCTATGTAAACAAAATATTATCTGCACGCGATCTCAAGTATTTGAAGGTCTGTTGTCTTTAAAAATTTTAAGTATACTAAATACGCTTTTTAATAGATCACATGACGATCACGTGACATGTCACGTGACCATTTTGTTGAAAATAGCAAATATTTGACGAGAACATATGAAATAAAAACGCTTCTCTGTCTCTCGTCGCTCCTGGCCGCTATGGGCCGGGAGTGATGAGAGGCGGTGTATTCGCAGGCTAGCTTTTCTGATAATATTGAAATTTAGTTAAGTCTGAGTGCCGAAAAAGAACTGACAAAGACAGTCAGACGTTTCGGGGATAACCCCTTCATCAGTGTTTGTGTTACTTTAACGAGACAAACGCTCGTGCACACGCACAATTTGTTGTGTGTACGCTATTCAAAAATATTCAAATAAAACGCGAATTCAAGCGTCGTCGGCTCGCAGACAGATTCGGTGAGCACCTCCGCTCTGTGGAAGGCTACAATCACAGCCAACGCTATTGCAACGGAGGATTCCCCGTTGCCGAACATTTCAACCAACCGGGACACTCAATCAACAACATGTCGGTGTCGGTGATAAAGAAAGTCACGGGAGCAACTGCCGCACGACAGAGAGAAGAAATGAGGCTAATCTTTTTACACAAGACCTTGGCGCCTCGTGGAATTAACATTGACTTTAAATTCTAATTTTCCATGAGGCTACATTGGCTTCAAGTTTCATTCTCTGTCACATTTATGCGCGCTAAGCGCGCGCTTGAATTCGCGTTTTATTTGAATATTTTTGAATAGCGTACACACAACAAATTGTGCGTGTGCACGAGCGTTTGTCTCGTTAAAGTAACACAAACACTGATGAAGGGGTTATCCCCGAAACGTCTGACTGTCTTTGTCAGTTCTTTTTCGGCACTCAGACTTAACTAAATTTCAATATTATCATTAACCGTGAGTGCCACGCAGCAAAATCATTTTAATTTTAGCTTTTCTGATGCAGATTAAGGCGGGGGTAAACATGAACGCCATTTTTCCGCCGTGCACTCAGTGACATCGGCTTCACTGGAAATATCTCGTTCATGTTTCAAGCAATCCAAAAACTCTATGCTCATCTCATGAATCTATGTTATGGGGTGTTTTGTAAATTTTTTGGTGATTTTTGGGTATGTTTGGGAAATAGAATTTGAAGTTAATAATTAATAGGCGGACACCAAGTTAGTCCACTAGCAACCTGGGGTACTCTTGCGTGGGTATCGACTGTCTGTTGGTGTTCCAAAAATCATTTTCTTAATTCTTCTATCCCTTCTTTAAACCTCTTCAAATTTCATTCAAATTCATGTTTCCCCCTGCCTTAAATATTTCCAGCCCTTCGCGTTTGAAATGACCGTCTGTTGGTCTCTTAAAAAAATTATCACGAGGACAAAAGGCATTTTTTAAGACCAAAATTAAACTTTTGATTATTCATAACTGTAAAACTCAAGGACAATCATTCCAAACGTAAAACGTTCAATACATTTAACCTCTATCGCAAACGCTGATGCGTAATTTTAATCACGTTGAATCACGTGATACGTTTAATAAGACAGAAGCTCATACGTGATAAGCTTCTGGTTAAGACAAAAGAAGACGTTAATATTTTCATTCAGGGGAAGTTTCACCTGTTCTAGAAAATCCAGAAGATATTGTCGATCAACCATAGTTTACAAAACACACTTTTTAAACAAATGAGATTTTTGATGCTATTTTTGTCGCGCTCTCCAATGCAACTTTTGTCGCAAGTGTAAACTAGCGGCGATTTCTGTGCGATTCAGGTGCGATATTTAATCGCATCGATTTGCTGTGTTTCCCAAAAATCGCTGCCAACTTCAATTCAGGCAAAAAGCATTGCATGAAATTTCACGGGTTTCAATTCTTCTGGATCTTTGCAGGGCTCGTAAAAAAGTTATGTGCGCAAAATACGCACACCTCAACTCTTTACTTCCTGTTCTGTTGCACAAAAGGCCGCAATGCTCTTCCATCTAACACGATCTTCCTCCTTTGGCCCTCGAACAGAGGACCTCTAGCTAATCTCGTACCCAGTCACACTCGTGCCTGTACTATGCAATCTCGGCTGGGTTGCATACCTTTCTTTCTCCGCGCCGCCAAGTCGTCTTGAATCGCCTACCTTCTTTTTCCATTACGGTTCCAAGAGAGATAGGCATCCTGAGAACGAGCTCCAGCCATTTCCTTCTTCTTTTCTTTACCGACATTTCTTCATCCAGTGTTGATTCTTTCAGAGTTGGTTTTCGCATTCAGTTCCTCGGTTGAGACCGACAATGTACGGCCAAAGCAAAATATTCTCATGATTTTGTTAAGACACTACCGTCCAGAGGTCCGTTCTCTTAATATCCAGACAGTGAACTAAAATAGAGTATCCTTTTTTCTTTTTTGCGATGCATTTTGGAGTGACTCACAAGGCCCCAACAGGCAACAGTAGCATAGGTATGGCTTTTGAAATCAACGTAAACCTTGAATCATATGATACAGTCTAACTTTGAAGTCTGCGGAAAAACCCCTTAAACCATTCAAATAGAAGCTCTTACTGCGCAATCTCAGCTCGGCAATGTTTGTGAGACTCACAAACAAGGAACGTTTACTAGCGAAAATGAAAATTACCGGACAAACTTACCTTTTCCTTCATTATTAACGTCAGATGTCCTTGCCAAACAATGATAACAAGTAAAAGAACCCCAAAGTTTTCCCAAACCGACGTTTCAGCTCATCTTTCATTCGTAAACAAAACGGCCGTAATGGCGGACTGACGGTTTACTCCCATTTACTCCATGTATGCTATTACCGAAGTGCAACATATCAACAAATTCAAAACAAAATGAAAACAAACCCCGAGGTTGCGCAGGACGGACTGTAATTCAGCTTTAAGCAGTAGTTTCATTTGGTGTTGTTTGTTTTTCATTATATTGGAAAGCTAGTGAAATTTTTTTTTCTTGCTTTGATCTCGCACAAAGCCTGTATTTCAACCAGCGGCGAGGCAGAAAGAGGAGATGACCACTTTTGGCAGATGAAAGGACTGAAAACAATTTTGTTATATGCCACCTGCCGACAAAGAAGTAAAACATGCTTTGTTTTACACAACCTTTAATGCGTTAAAAACTAAAATGCGTAAATAAACTAAAAGTGACAAAAGTGACTCCGCAGGCGCAAATTCTATTGTAATTAATTAAACTTACTTGTTTTCTTTCAGGAAACTCTTGGCTCGTTATTGTTTGCACGGTTTGATATCAACCTGGTTTGCGAAAAATATGTTCAGTTCTTTTTTTGACTTTTGGCTATGTCTAGTATAGAGAAAAAGCCTTTGCGCCGCTTGTGGAGTAAAGGCAAAGAGGGTGTTTACCTTGTTAGCTCAAACAATGCTGGAAAGGTTTCGACCCCCAGTGTTACGCCTCGGATTAACCGCAAATCTAACACAGGAGCGAGCGTGAAGTCTAATTCTTCCAAAAATTCCTACACACTTGAAGAAGACGACGAAACAAAAACAGATCAGCAGTCAGTTTCGTCGAACAGCTCGATCAATGCTTCGTTACTTAGTGAAGAGGAATCTTTGGCAGACGAAGACTACCTTTGGGAGTCACTCTCAGTTGATGGAGGCACAGTTAGGCTTCTATCCAGCCAAAGAAAAACCTCACTTGCCTTAGATCAGATTTTACTGGACATGAAAACACCAGAAAATAACCAGACGGATGAGGATGATGAATACGCAGATGTTGACGTGAAGGCAATCGCTGCCGCCATTTCGGGAAGACACGAGAGTGGCGTATCCGAATTGGACAGTGATTCCGATACTTCAACGGCTGTTTCCGAGGGTTCCGATGAAGACGACGCTACTTCGGACGAAGAATCAGATGAAGAATCGGACCATGAAGACTTCGATATGAACTATCACGTCAATAAACTTGTTAAAGGCGGGAGTGAAAGCGAAAGCGAAAGCGAAAGTAACAACGACAGTGATTCAGATGGAAATGAGAGCGCCGCTTCAAAAAAACTGTTTCAAAAGGCTGTCCAAAAAGTCATGAAAAAGTTCAAGCGCGAGCGCGCCCAAGACATCGTAGAGTCCGACTTAGAGTCATCGCTAACGACCGAAAAGGGTTCGGAAACCGAAGAATCTCCGACCAGTGAGGATTCCGAATCGGAAACCAGCGACCAAGGGCAGGATCCGAGTGACGAGTCTTCCAGAGAAACCAACCCAAAAATTGTAAAACCCGGGGGAAGCGAATCGGTCATAGATCCAATAAAGATGAATGAAAATGAACCCATCAATTCAGTTCCGGAGGAAGCAAAAAACGAAGGAGCTCCGAAAAAGGGCGAAGAGTATTCAGCAAAAGCCGAAGTCCCTTTGAAAGAAAACGAAAAAACGCAGGAGGGTAGTCTAGCGCCAACGTTAGAAGAAAGAAATGCACAGGATCTGCGGTGGCCATTTTCAAATTTTTATGTCAAGGAGTTTAATCAAGATCTAGAGATGCCTTTATCAGACAACGAAGAAGCGTTACCGTCGTACAAGTCGACCCTTGCTTCCGCCGCCCATCCTGGCCGAAAGAGGAATGTAATGCTGGGGAGAGTGTGGTGGGTTGAATGGTGGGCCAAGGAAGAGAATAAATTCCATACATTATAATGTTTGCGAGCAAGGGGAGGAATGACTGACATGTCTGACATGAGCAAACAAGTGATAAAGTTAGTTTGAACAGGCGATGACAGGATGATGTAACATTTGATATGATAATAATTTAGCAAAAATGTAGAATATAACAGCGATTGACCAATGTAGTGTAGGGTTAGGATTAGGGTTAGCGTATGACAGCAACATAGCGTATGACAGCAACATATCCAAGGTAACGCAACGTAAGGGTAGGCCGGTAAAGTATAGAAATGGAAACATTTTCTCATTTTTTTTAGAGAACTTTGAGGTTAGAGTTATAACTTTTCCCCTATATTTCTGTTCCAGTTATTTTACAGAAACTCCTATAGAAAAAGCTTTTGTATATTCGATTAGATCGTATAGCCTTTATATAGGTATTCACCATATCTTGATACAATGTATCCCGGTACGCCTTGCAACCACTGGATAATGCGACCACTTAGTTATTACGCCCACTATATCGGGACCCAAACAAAGACTTATACAGTCATTGTCTTGCATGGAAAACCCCGCTTATCCGACCACAAGGATATGATCAACTTTTCATCATGTACCGTCGTTGGTCGTATTTACGGAATTCCATTGCAGAAGCTGGTGCAGCTTCAAGTCATTCATAAGACGCGTTTTCTAAGTTTTTAACAGAACACAATATATTGTAACGTAACATAACATCACGTTTACTAACATAAGAAAACGCAACGTAACGCAACATACCGTAATACCGGACAACGTAAAACAAGCTAACTCATAACGTAAAATAAAGTAACAAAGCGCAACACAGCATAACGTAATGTAACGTTTCTTTTCATGAAAGGATTTGTTACAAGATTCCATAAGGTTTGCGCCGAGTCGAAGTCTTCGTAAAATTCTATAGAAATTTACGAAGCCTTTTCGGGTAACGAAACAAATCACGACTGAATGTGACGTAAGGCTTGGTTCACACGTGCGACGCAAATGCAAATGCAAATGCAGCGCAAACGCAAGCGAACAAGTGCTTTTCACCTTGCGTTTGCGCTTGCATTTGCGTTGAGCCCGGTTCACACGTGTGAAACGCAAACGCAAGTGCAAATGCAAGCAAGGAAATGAAAATTTTTCCATTCCTTGCGTTTGCATTTGCACTTGCGTTTGCATTTGCGTCGCACGTGTGAACCAGGCTTAACAGTGTAAAGTAAACATGACCACAAACAAAGCGCGCTTTGTCGCGCGCGCTTTCCTTCACTGGGATGGTACTTTCAAATAATATTTCTTTTATAGCCAAGGCGAATAAGAAGCGTCATTTGATTCAAGTGCAACACAGAATAGCTTGACTCGGTAACATGCAACCGGCAATTCTTGGTTTTAACTTACGTCATATCAAAATTTAGAAGCATTAAGCAATAGATTTCGATTCCAAAATGTTTATGGAATTGTAGAGAGTTTAAAACTAAAAATCTTGGCCAAATTTTGAAGCGCAAAAGCATTTCGTTCAAGAGTGCGAACGAGTATCAGACATTTTTAGTAACAAATGTATGGAGCGGCCATCTTTGTGCCCCACTCAGGGGCACAAACTGATGGAGGCCAAAAATTCAAAATCTTAATTACACCAAAATTCAAATAAAAAAAATTGTATATGCTATAAGGTCCATTAACTCGGCTTATAAACACTTATAATGTAAACAATAACTTTCAGCTTATTCAATTTTGTTTATTTTCAAGGATTATCTGAAATAGCGTGACGAATTGCGTGACACATTTAAAACCTTTATAAATCGGAGGCAAAATATCGTTTAAACCTGAAACTTTTTGTGAAAGATTATAACACTGGTATTAACATACCATGTTATAAACAGCTCAGTTTGTAGGACGTATACTTTAGATTTTTTATTTTTTATGTGAAAACCAAGAATAAACGAGAAACACACAGTATCGGAGGACTCCAGAAGATAAGCAACATATAAATAGCACAGCGGCCGGCATACACAGGAACCTCTGCTTTAGGACACCTACAAAAAGGGAGCATGTCCATTAGTGTATTTCCAAATATTACGTTACACAAAAGTATAACGTTACACAGTTGGGGTGGACAACAACAACAATAACAACAACAAGAACAAGAACAACAAGCAGACAAACAAAAACGAAAATCAGTTTATCGGTCGCCATCCTCGTAAAAATAAAATCACCGCGATGTCACTTACTTACATATTAACCTGCCTTGCTAGTGAGCGGTGTTCAACTTAGAGTCGAAAGAAATTTTCCAATAGTGATTAGCTATAAGATATAGCCGGGCAAGAAGCGGCCTCGACTTAAATTGTCGTGTGGACTCACTTTGCAGAGCCGCAGCGAAGATCCTAGCACCCAGGTATCCTCCAGTTTTAATGGCTAAGGCAAAATCCACGTCACGAGATCCTGGGAACCAGAGTCTTGTGGCGCGGAGTGTTTTATAATCGGTTGCCACCGTCCTGTTGGCCTTGGTAACCATAGTAGCAGTAACAAGAAAAAAGCCGGTTTAAATTTTGTTTTTTGCTCTAAAAAAGGAAATAGTTATTTGTTGACAAATGCTAAGTAATTTTGTAAAACGTTGATTATTTTTCCTAACCAAGATATAATAGATCAGGCTAGTTTTCAAAATGTAAACCTTGACAGAGGGTCGTGAAGGGGTAAAATGGGAGCTGGGATTTGCCTTTTTTAGAGGCTGGAAAATGGGGATTTTGTGCACTGGGACTGGGATTTATGAAACAAAAACAATAGAAAAATGGGAATGGGATTTCAATTTGAGCAACACAGGCTGGGATTGTGGGATTTGAGCTGGGATTTGAAAAAAACAATTTGCTGGGAAATGGGATTAGGACCCCCCTTCACGACCCTCTTGACAGTATTAGTACCGGTAATTAGTTAAATGTTGTAGTTTTGAAGGCGTTTGATGTTTTCTATGACCTGAGTTTAGCATGCTTCATGATGTTTGAGAAGGGAAATATTGCTTTAGTTAATGCAAAAGCATTTTAAGTTTTAATATTTTAAGCACCTTAAAGAAACTTGTAACCCTATTCAACGAAAATTAAATCATGGCATAAATGAGTAATAAATCAAGTCTAATTAAAATGCTTTGTCTTTAACAGCACCCATTGCGACAACGAGAAATATAAAATGAGTGTACGCTTACAATTTTGCTAATGGACTCTTGTTATAAATTATTTGTGGAGTACTATTCTGACAAGTGAGGGGTTTTTATAAAAAAAAAACCGAATGCGTTTGAGCTTCTAGAACTCGGAATATGACAGATACCAGTATAATAGAGCCACCCTCGATATTCCGGACGTTACTAATCGAACTGTTCGGTAATCGAACTCAAATGAACTTAATCGGAATGATGCATGGGTTCGATTAGTTCGATAATCGAACACAATCGAACCCAAAAGTTCAATTGCGTTCGATTTCCGAACTAATCGAACTCAATCGAACCCAATCGAAAAATCGGCTAAATTCACCCTAAATACCACCAGATATTTGAAGAGTCTGTCTTTGTAACAGCTACGAATGAATGATTAAACTAGTAATAACTTTAATGAAATAACATGTGGGCGTGGAAAATGCATTGATTTTACAAATGAAAGAATATAAAACCTACTGTAACAAGTAGCAAATGCCAACTGAGGAATCTTGAACGCGCGCTTGTTCACTTATTTCCAGAAATGCACGTAACTCGGACCTTGGGCACTTTATATTACACACAATTATTTGTCATTTCCATATGACTTCATGTTTGACAGAATTGCTTGTGTTTAGGTGAGAATTAGGTCTAGGGGACACTTCATGATGTCTGTCATAAGGAGCATGAATTCATTAGCGTGCATTTCTGGACATACCTCCGCTTGCACCTCCCTGGTCAATTAGGGAGGAAATAAAATGGTAAGTAGTTTTCTGAATTGAAAGTTTGAAAGGTGACATAGTGCTGCTTAGCCACACAGTGGTACTACGCCGAACAATTACTGTATTTTCTTAAGTAAATCCTGGAGTAAATCTAAATATTTCTTACTTACAGTGTGGCTACTGCACAACCCTTTGACGATCCCAGGGGACGTTGGCGTGTTGGCGGGGGAATAAATGTTCCACTAAAGATCCAAGTAAAAAGGGAATAAATGTTCCATTAAAGATCCAAGTAAAAAGGAAATAAATGTTCCACTAAAGATCCAAGTAAAAATAACAAGGATGAAAGCCAAGCAATTGACGAGAACTTTAAATCAAATTGGAGTACAGAACCCCCCCCCCCCGGGGGGGGGTACTCCCATATATGAGCTATATAGGTATGTGCCGCTGTGAAGGGTATGGTTTTCAGGCAGTTTTGTCTGGGATAGGGTATAGTTATCAGATATTTTTGGTCTAGAATAGAGTATCATTTTCCGCGTAAGTGATCAATTGCATGAAGAATTTAGTCTAGACAAGGTTTACTGGCAAATGGCATTTAAAAATTGGTACGGCGGGCAGTACGGCATTTTTACTGACCCATGTTAACTAAGGGACAGACCATTAGAAAAGTGATGGGGGGGATGGGGGATTTTCAGCTTGCACGAATTTTTTTTTTTTTCGCCCATTGCTTGTGCAGGATTTTTTTTTGCAGGTGAAACCCTCTGCACGAATTTTTTTTCAGACAATTTGCGAAATGATTAAATTTGATCAGAGGAAGCATGTCAAAAAATGTCCACTTGCCAAACATTTGTGGCTGAGATGTGGGCACTTTGGTTTTAATTTCTCTCTTCAAACCCTTCTAGTAAATGTTGCGTCTGTTCCTTCAGTTTAGAACCGGTGCAAAACTAGAGAGGTTTGTATAGGACGATAACAAACTTTGAAGGTCTATATCTTTTCTATTCATGGCAACAAGTTGAAATTTTGTGGTTGATTATACAGCAGCAATCCATATCAAAAGATGGAATTTTGAGGTTTGATAAAAATAATTTGTGAGATCACACTTTAAATACCACTCTATTACATTTATGTCAAATACATTATGTCAAATACTTATATTTATGTCAAATACATTAATATCCTTGATCAACCTCCTCTCACATTTTTTTCAATCACGTTATGATGTTTCTGACCAACTTGTATTATCTAGTTTTATAATAGTCTGGTTCCCATATTCTTGGATGACATTACTGATAGTAATACAGTATACAGTGTATGTTGCAGGTACACTGGCTGCCAATGGAAACCAGACTTTGTGCTATTATTTTTTTAAAGTAGCAGTGTTGATGTTGATGTTGTTGATCAGTTCATGTTGGTAACAGTTAAACTTTTAACAATTACTATAACTTTGTATCAATGAACTTTTTCATTGTGTTATATAATTTTTCATCAAGGGGACCCCTCTAATTTTATTTTGGGCACAAATATTTTTTTTTTAAATTAAACAAATATTAATATGTTAAAAATTTATTTAATATTGAAACTGTTTATGGATAATTACAAGTATTTATCATATTTATTATAGATAGATAGATAGTTTATTGAAGTTAAAGCTTACAGCCCCAGAGCCAGCTGATCATGAACTTAATATGCCAACTTTCACAAAATATGGATGGACTATAATACAGCTAAAAAAATCTATCATGCAGTGTGAGGTAAACACTTCAATGAACACTATCAAATGTCTTTATTTATAAATAATAGTATAGGAAGGCCCCAAGAATGTTTTTAATTTTTGAAACGCCAAGAGCGCTATTTTCAATAGGCACTTTGGCAGCTTTTATATATTAAATAACAACCACAATAGGACTTCTCCTTCTGCATGAATTTTTTTCTTTGCCTTGAACTTTGCACGAATTTTTTTTCCTGGCATTTTCCCTTGCACGAATTTTTTTATGGTTTTTACCCCACTCCCCCCATCACTTTTATAATGGTCCGTCCCTAATAACTGTGATAGTGAACGAGTTTCTGGAAAATAGCGAGTCTGGAAAGGCTTATGATAGGGTAGGGTTTTTCGGTGTTTAGTCTAGAATAGGGTTGCAAAATGCAACTAAAATGGTCCAGTATAGGTTAAGGGTCTCAAAGTCCCAGCGGCACACCCCCACCCAAACATTTGCAGAGTACCCCCCCCCCCCCCCAGGTACAGAACACTTTAAAAGAAACCGAAGATATAAGCGACTATTAAAGGAATGGCACCCGGCGATATAATTTGTAAGCTTTTCTTACAGTAATAAAATTAACAAAAGCAATTTCCTTTCAGTTTATTTATTCGTTATTCTCGGGGATACGGCGCTTGTGACTCGTATTAACCCGTTATTCTCACCCACATTTCCAGTCGAGCCCGAGTCGAGTGCAATCTGACCGTGAATACAAAGCCGTCGACCGTTGATTTTCAATCACTCCCCAAATCGAACGAAATCGAACCTAATCAGTCGTACTCAATCGAACTATAAATCGAACACAATCAAACGCACTCGAACGTTCGATTACTCAAAATCGTTTGTGAGTTGTGAGATGGTGTTCGATTACCGAACTCAATCAGCTCCAATCTCGTGATTGGGTTCGATTAATCGAACGTTCGATTTGGTTCGATTAGTAACGTCGTGATATTCAGGCAGTTTATCATACAAGTGACATTTACCTAAAAACGTTAGAAATCTGAATTGGAAGACATACATGTAAGTAGAAGGTTTTTTCCGGTAATGTGAATTACTGGGTTCCTGCGAAAAAGGGATGTTTTTTACCCGGCGTATCCAATCGAACGTTCGGTAATCGAACCCAATCGAACACCAATCGTTCGATTGGGTTCGGTAATCGAACGAAATCGAACTCACAATAAAATTTGGTCAATCGAACAAAATCGAACGTTCGATTACCGAACAGTGGACAATCGAACCCAATCGAACGTTCGATTACCGAACAACCAACCATCGAACTCAATCGAACGTTCGATTATCGAACAACTATCAATCGAACTCAATCGAACGTTCGATTACCGAACTCCAGTCTGTTTATACTGCGGACATATTGTACGGTACACCGTTCCTAAACATTGACATTCAGTTCGATATTTGGACGTTTTTCTATTTATTCCATTCAATAAAAGTTGATTATGATTAGTCCTGCGTGATTTACTTATCAAGACATGGATTCTGAACAAAATCGAATCCGATTGAGTTTGATTGAGTTTGATTGTGTTCGATTGGTTCGATTGTGTTCGATTGGTTCGAAAATCGAACTCACAGCAAAATAGATGTTCGATTTTGTTCGATTACCGAACCCAATCGAACGATTGGTGTTCGATTGGGTTCGATTGATTTTTGGTTCGATTTTGTTCGATTGGGTACGCCGGGTTTTTAGCTTCTCGTGCTCAGATAATGAGATTGACAGGTGACAGTAACAATAGCGCCACCCTCGACATTCAAGTTGCTTACCACAACATTGACCACAACATGTTCTGTGTCTGTACCGCTCAAGGCTCTCAACTGAATCATCACTGTACAATGAAAACCATTGTCTACTCCTCCTGTGTCTGTACCGTTCAAGGCTCTCAACTAAATCATCACTGAACAATCGAAATAATCGTTTCTCCTCCTCTGTCAGTATCGTTCAAGGCTCTCAATTGAATCATCACTGAACAATCAAAACCATCGTCTTCTCATCCTTGACATGTACTGTTCACGCCCTTCCGATGAATGCTCTATCACTGAACTGAATTGAACTATGACTATAACTCGTGAATTTTGCTTAAGTGCATTACCTTAAAAGAAAAAAAAGACTATTGAACTGCCCATGAATCAACCGCGGTTTGAGATTGTGGAGACGGCGATGAGTTTACGGGAATCTAGTGCTGCTTTTTCTTTGTATGGAGGTTTGTTGACTCTTCCAAAAACAACTGTGGAAAGTTTATCGTATCTAACCGTTTGAAAAAACTAATAGGTTGCTTGTTGCACTTACAATAACAACGATAAATTTAGATTACGACTGTTAAATGAATGGACATTGTTTGTACTTCACTTTTCTTTTGGAGGGATTTCACGAGTGCTGCTTGGATTCCTTACGGATAATCAGAACACTGTGAGCACATTTTATCTTTCCCTTTTGTTTACTGTTGTGTGGTAAGTGTAATCTTTTACACAAAAACTTTCCAGTCGAATGTAAAAATAAAACCATTTACGTAGTTTTTGTCCATGATACCAAATACTAAATTGTTATATTAAATAGTGTAAGGAAATGCACTTTTCTATGGTATTGAAATTGCTCGCTGGCTGGCAAAAAAAAAAAATAAACTCGAACATGCTGGCAAACTTGTCGCAAACTTTTTTTATGCTGGCTAGCTAGGTGACAAAATCAAAGCCTGCTGGCTCGTTGACAACCTAAAAGTCGATCGCTGGCTGGGAGTCCGATAACTTAAAAAGCCTGCTTGCTGGCTGTGAAGAGCGGGTATTTTTTTCCCAGGAAAGTTAAATATTAAACAAGATTGACGCAGCAACACTCGGGAAATGTTAAGAACACTGTACGGTGGATTTTCTTCGAAACTGTCGTTGGGTACTCCTGAGAAATCTAGATTGGAATGCTTGTAAAAATAAAGCTCTCTCTCTCTTGCCCGACCGGAAATGTCCAGAATAAACAATATATGTGGAACGATAGTGTTAACATTCCTATTTGGAATGTCCGAAGGCCGAAAATGTCGAGTTCCATTTCTTTCCTAAGTGTATACGACCACTAAGCAAGTAATCGTGATCAGGCTCTATTTTTGTTTAGCTTGGGAAACCATTTTCCGTGGGAAACGCAAAACGAAAAATAACTGCGACCAGATAAAAAGACACAAGAGCGCTGCTAAAATTGGGCCTGATCCCAGGTTACTAAGCATGGTTCTATCCAACGCGGCAAAACATCTAGTAGATGAAACACGACAAATCATAAATAACATTGAATCTCCGAAGGTGGACCAAGTAAACAGTAAACCACTTTTTACCACAATTGCCGCTAAACTCGCAATCTGATTGGTCGACGTGAGTGGTAAATGAGAGTCCAGATAACGGTGCTGACGCTAACATCACGCGCGCTTGAAAAAAAACAATCAGATTGCGAGAAAGTTATAGACAACGCTTACTCTTTCTTTGCTGTCACGTCTTGTAACAAGACTTCGATTTTTCCTTGTATTTTTTTCTAAATATTGTTGTAAAAAACAAATTTACACCGGTTTTCCGTGGTGTGGACTCTTATTTACCACGATTTACGTCATCACATGGTCAAAATTTGTTGCTGACTCACTCGGCTGCGCCTCGTGAGTCCACAACATTTTGACCATGTGATGACGTAAATCGTGGTAAATAAGAGTCCACACCACGGAAAACCGGTGTAAATTTGTTAAATTCACTATCCTCCATAGTTATCTATACATGAATAATAATAATATAAATAATAATAATAATAATAATAATAATAATCTTTATTTTCTCAAGATAAAAAGACATATCCTAAGTTACAATAATAAATATCTAAAAATATCTAAAAAGTGCGCAAAATACATTAAGTCTAATAAAATCACTAGAAATGATAAATAATCGTAGTAATAAGCATATTACGCGTGGAAGGGCTATTTACAATGATATTAGGTTGAGTATTTTCGTTACCTCCGCAATAACCGGCACTACCAGTAGATTAGCTCGGATGAAATGCAAAGTATTCACAAGTGGACATTGTCATACATCCAAAACAGACTTATAAAGTACTTTCGTGGTTTGAGCGCGGTTTCCGATTAACCTTGGAAAGTATTGATTCATGTATATTTGCTTTAGTTAACGTTCTGTCTTTCTAGACTCCATATTTAGTCTTAAAAACTTGTAAAATGCGTCAGTGGAACATGGCTTGCTGGGTTTCAACCAATCAGAAGGGACGTTAACACTGCGTTTTCCCGCGCTTTGTACCGGTCGCCTGTTTTGTATTACAACGGTACCAGGTTTATATACGACAAGCGTCCTGCGTACTGCTAGGATAAGCAATATCGAAAGCGTCATGCAGTGTGGTGAAGGAATCAGCAGATTTTTTCTTTGTTCCCCGCTCGTGACACAATGAACATTACATCAGTTTTTTTCATTGCATTACCTAGCTTAAAATTTACTTTGTGTGGAGAGCAGCTTTGCCTTTAATTCACATTTTATTTTGGCTCTTTCAGTCAATGTGTTTGTATGTGTTTTTAACTCGAAATTTATTTCGGAAAAACACAAACTGTTCAAAGAATTAAGATTTGCTGTCTGTTTCTAAGAAACGCCTTAAAACAGCTTCTTCCATCAAAACAAACTATATTACAATCACAGCAAATTTGAGCAGCTGCATTCCAAAAATGGCTTGTAGCCCAAAACACTGTCACTGTTCAAGTTGAGGTGTTAAACTTGGCCGTTAGTCATGAAATGTGATGTTTTACGCGCTGAAAGAAAACACTTAGGTGTAACCATTCAATGGAAGATCTTAAGCAACATTTTTATTTTTATTTATGTTGTTAATTTGTTTCGCGGTATTTTACAAAATCAATGAAATTTTGCCTTTTTAATTGTTTCGATTTTGCCTTCTTTGTTAGAAAAGGATTAAGAACAATGCAATTATGTGTCACCTGTCCCCTCATAAAAAAACATGTCAGTTTTGTTTTGCACACGTAGATCTTTGTGAAAAAACTTAAAGTGACGAAATGTTTTGTATAAACTCCCCAGCGCAAAATCGTTTGTGCCTCATTTCACCTTGGTTCATTAGTGCTTACTCAGTTTGATATCAACATGGTTTCCGAAAAATATGTTTGATTCTAATTTTGGCTTTGGCTATGTCTAGTGCATGGAAAAAACCTTTCCAGCGCTTGTGGCGAAAAGTCACAAACGCTGGAAAGGTTAAAAACTCGAGTAATAAAAAGGATTCAACCTCCGGTGATTCGAGGAATCGTAAGGGATCTAATGACTCCAGCACACGAGCGAGCGTAAAGTCTACAAGCACTTCATACTCTTTTGAAGACGCGGACGACGACATACAGAAACATCAACAGGTTTCTCCAAAAAGCTCGTTAGCTGGCGACTCGGTATTTGGAGAAAACGGATCGTTAGTCTGGGAGTCAGCATGTGATGAAAAAAACGGATCGTTAGATTCTTTGGTAGATAAAGAAGACCAGTGTGAGTCAGCATCTAGATTTTCCGATGAAAACGCATTTGAGTTTTTTCCCAGAAGAAAAGACTCGCTTATCTTAGATCAGATTTTACTAGACATCGACACTGAAGGGAAAGAGAAAGGCGTGAAGACACCTGAAAATAACCAGACAGAAGCAGATGATGAGTACGAAGATGTTGACGCAAAAGCAATCGTTGGCGCAATTTCGGGAAGACCGAATAGCGCCAGATCCAAATTGGACAGTGATTCCGATAGTTCAATGGTTGTTTCTGGTTGTTCTAATTTGGACGATGCTTCTTTACTGGATATTAACACTGAAACGAAAGAAAACGGCGTAAAGACAACCGAAAATAACCAAACGGACGCAGATGACAAAGATGAAGATGTCGATTCAAAACTAATCGCCGCCATTTCAGGAAGGCGCAATAGCGCCAGATCCAAATTGGACAGTGATTCCGTTAGTTCAATGGTTGTTTCCGAAGGTTCTAATTTGGACAATGCTTCTTTATTGGACACTAATACTGGAAGAGAGGAAAACGGCGTGAAGACACCTCAAAATAACCAGATGGAAGCAGATGATGAAGGCAAAGATGTTGACGTAAGGGCAATCGTTGCCGCCATTTCGGATAGACCAGATAGCGCCAATTCCGAAATGGACAGTGATTCCGATAGTTCGTTGGCTGTTTCCGAATGTTCTGATTTGGATGACGATTCTTCGGACGAAGAATCCGACGAAGAATCGGATCATGAAGTGTTTGACATTGAAGATCACATTAATAAACTTGCCAAACGCGAGAATAAAAGTGACAGTAACAACGACAGTGATGCGGATGGAAATGAGAGCGTCACTTCAGAAAAAGTCTCTGAAAAGGAAACCGAAGAATCACCGATCAGTGACGATTCCGACTCGGAAGCAAGCGATCAAGAGGAGGAGAGTGCTTCGTCTTCCAGAGAAAGTTTTGAAATGAAGGGAGATTCAGCAAAGGCCGAAGTTCCTTTGAAAGAAAACAGGAAAACGCACGAAGACAATCTAGTGCCGACGTTAGAAGAAAGTAGGGCACAGGATCTTCGGTGGCCGTTTTCAAATTTTTATGTCAAGGAGATTAAACAAGATCTAGGGATGCCTTTATCAGACCATGAGGATGCGTTACCATCGTACAAGTCAACCGTTGCTTTCGCGACCCATCCTGGCCGAAAGAGGAATGTAATGCAGGGGCGAGTGTGGTGGGTCGAATGGTGGGCCAAAAAGGATCTACTGAAGACTAAACCCGGATGAAGCCAATTCATTATAATAACTGCAAGAATGGGGAGGAAGGACTGAAACTTAAATGAAAAAAACATGTGACCAACAATTTGTGTAAGAGAGTTCGATTGCGTTCGATTTCCGAACAAATCGAACTCAATCGAACACAATAGAAATATCTAAATTCACCCTAAATACCACCAGATATTTGAACAGTTCGTTCGTTATTCTCGGAGATATATACGCTTGTGACTCGTATTAACCCATTATTCTCACCCCCCATTTCCAGTCGAGCCCGAGTCGAGTGCAATCTGCAGACTGTGAATCCAAAGGCGTCGATGGTTGTTTTTCAATCACTCCCCAAATCGAACGAAATCGAACCTAATCGTACTCAATCGAACGCACTCGAACGTCCGATTGCTCAAAATGCTCACTAATCCGGGCAGATTTTTATGACCCATCAGGGTGTTCGGGCCGATTCCACTGTGGAAGTGGTTTTCAGTGGCTTATATGCCGGAGTAAGGCAGGACTGACACTGGACTGATCCTTACAGCAAGGAGAAGAGATTGCGACAGAAGTGAAATAAAAAACAAACAATTGAATATATTTGCCCAAAATATATATTCAACTCTGTTTTTTTATTTCACTTCTGTCGCAATCTCTTCTCCTTGCCGTAAGGATCAGTTTGCCGTTTTTACCTATACTATTTCAAGATTTTTACTGATCTAGGTCTACGATAGATCCGGCACTGTTCATTGGTTTGTCGCTGTGCTTTTGCCGTTATTATAGTTTAAGGCAGGTGCCATCTATTTTTCACATGATTCCGAGAAGTTTAAAACAAACTTAAATAATGGATATGGGAATCCCAAAAATGAGAGCACTTTGCCAAATGACAGGAACCCGTTACTAAAAGAAGTGCACGTATTTGTAGGGTGGCTGGTCTCCCTGAACATTTTGCCAAAAAAAAAAAAACAATAGTTAAAACATGTCCTTGAACTGTTGTCAGGGAAGGAAAGCAAAGCGTGGCTTTTTTATTCCCTCTTTATCTCAAGGGCAATGTATTCTGTAGCCTAATAAACTGAAATACAAATTAAAGTTGTGACACTAACTAGTTGGCTATGGCATGCAACATCATGTCAAAGTACCGCTATCTATTTTTATCGTGATTCGAGAAGAAAAACATACCTATATTACCTGCATATAGCAACAAATTGTAACGATTCGATTTTGAAGAACAGCACTTAAGTATCAGACACTAGTCATTTACTTGAAGTTATTAGATAGTTATATTTGTAGTATAGTTAAATACACGACCCCACAAGCGGCAGCGCTTGAACTTTATCGTGTTTAATAAAGATTATTGATTGATTGATTAAAGTTTGGCTCAAATTCCATTGACATAACGTAATAATAACAACAATAATAACAACAACACAAAACCCTCGTTGCTACATATATCTATATACTAAATTGTGACGGGGAGCAAAGCGGGGTCAGTTAGCCTGACAATATCTAGTGAAATACATCGTAATCATGACCGTTTATGTAGTTTGACTCTATTTTGGCACCTCCATAGAGAAGCACTTCCATCTATTTTTAACGCGATTCTGAGAAGTTTTAAAAACATACTTAAGGCATATAGGAAGTTCGACAAAAATGGAATAATTTCTAAGAACAGCACTCAACAAATGACAGAAGACCATTAGAAAGTGGAGATAAATAATATTATAATTCAACACATTGATACACTGCCCAAATATGGTAAAAAAGTTATCGATAGATGTTATGTCTACATGACGTATAACCAGCGATGGCGGTAAATTTCGCATTTTGAAGGAAAGTGAAAATGACTGCTGCCTGCAATTTCGTGTTTTTTCGCGAAAAAGTGCGTGAACTATTAGTTAAAAAAGGGAAAAGAAAGAAAAAAAAGAGAAGAAAAGAAAAGAGAAAAATACTGTTCACATGATTGGACAAAAAAGGCGCGAAATTTTCGCGTTGTCGCGGTCGCAGTGTTTCTTGGCGTAGAACTGGTTCAAAGTTTAACCGCTCGACAAGAAGTGAATGAAGGAGCACACTTTTCGTGAAATTCCTTTGGTAATCACCTCTAGAATATGATATAGACTTGATGTTTCCTCAGAAAAGTTTCTGATCTCGTCATTACGGCTGTGGGAGCTAAAAAACGAGCATTCCAAGTTTGTAAACAACATTGATCGACTCAGCTCGTACTTCGATGTTTTAAAATTTGGTGCTTTATGGAAGGGACTAAAAAGCCAAATCAACTACAGGTACGATGTTTTAACCGTTTCTTGTATCCTTTAGCTGTGAATTTTTGTAAGCTTACTGTCCACGCTGTAGTTCTTTCCGACTTTTCGCCGCTATGTTTAGGTCCGTAGCCGTGTGTTTGTTCAATTTGTTTTGATTCTGAATTGAACTTTTTAAGATACGAAACACTTGTAACTAAGACATTCTATGCCATTTTACTGTGTTTTAATTCTTGTAGTCACTACTCTGTTCCGTTCTTTGAACAGACGAAAGCATTTCGTAGAAACTGTCAACATGATTGTGTACGATAAATTAATTTTAGCTTGGCAAAAGTTTCGGCATTCACTGTTTGTTGTTTAAGAAATGGTGCGAGGTAAAATATTGTAGTTAGCCTTTTTACTTAATGAAAGGTTGTATATCTCAATGATTTTTTTCTCGAAACTGTGATTTGTTATCAATGTGTTGAATTATAAAATAGTTATAGTGTTCAAGCTTGCACAATATTGACAAAGGCGCCACTTTCATTCATGAACTGTGTGATGTTGCAAGCTTCGCGCGGTAAAACATCTGTAAGCTTTTTTTTTTAATAAAAGGCTTGTCGGCAATATTTTTTCTTCAAACTATGCTTTGTTATCAATGTGTTGAATTATAAAACTATTATAGCGCTCAAGCTTGCGTGATATCGCCTAATTTTAGCCGACTCGGCCTACGGCCTCGTCGGCTAAGTATTAGGCGATACCACGCGCGCTTTCGCGCTATAATAGTTAATTATACGTGAAGCTCCAATTCTTGAGCTAAACCAATATTGGTCTTTGAAACGGCAACGATAGGCCAAAACAAGGCGCGGCTATTAAGCGCTACACATTTCTCACATTTTTCTTGTTTTTCTTGTTAGCATAACATTTCCACACAAACACTGTAACTTGGCCATGTTTACCTACCGAAGCACACCGTATAGTTTTCAGCAATTAAAGTCTATCAAAATGAAGTAATTGAAAATTAAGGAAGAGAACGTGTACACAAGTGTCAAGGAGTTATAGTGTTGGGCGAGTTTTCGATGTTAATTTAATAATGGCTCCTTAATTATAAATATTACTGATATATTAAAAATATTTGTCGCTTTGTCTTTGCAGAGCACTTGCTTCCTGTTCACTTCATTTATTTTGGCTTTGAAGGTTACTTACAGTCAATCGTGTCGTGTTTCTAAATGTTTTGAACTGGAAATTCAGTTATTTTGGCAAAGAGCAAATCAAAGAATAGAGATTTTCTATCCGTTTCTAAGTAACGCCTTAAAACATTTTCTTCCATCAAAACAAACTGGAACGTGCAGAAACGTCACACAACCACAACAATTTGAGCTGCCGCATTCCAGCATTTGCCTGCGGCCCAATATATGTCACATCTGTTTTTATTGAGGTGGCTTAAGTCGGGCTTTAGTCATGTAATGTAATGTGGTTAATTCTAAGGTTTGAGTAGTTGAATACAACTCTTAAGTGTGGCTATTCAAATGAAAGCTTTAGATGAGTCAGTACATTTTTGTGGCATGATTGTCATGGTTTGTTGTGCTGTTCAGAGAAGTTCTATAAACCGTACGCGTCGAGTCTGTGAAATCCCAAAGTATTTTTTCTAACTGTGAGTCTGAGTGAAGTCCCAAGGTGTGTGGCCTTAACTCCCAGGAGCGTAAAAAATCAAAATTCAAAAAAATTTTTTTTTGTAAAATATTGAAAAAACAAATGGTACCATTCAAACGTACTACCGAAGAGGTTTAATTTGAATGGTCATAACATAGCATTTTGTCAACTTACAGCCTCAAAAGGTAAAACTACAGTACATGTCTTCATAATTGACTTTTATTTGCTGTAAAGAGTTGCTTCTAGACAACTTCTTTGAACATGTGTCGATTTGGTGCAAGCATGTCAAATGCCAGCTATTATCTATTATCTGAACAGACTCGCGGTTCTTTTTTTTCTGTAATGAAAAAATCGGCACATTTGAACTATTGTATTTAAAGGAAAGTGATAGCCATGCAGAAACTTGAGCCGAAAACGTCGGCTATCGTGCGTAATCAGTGAAGTCATACTATTAATTGGTAAACAAGATACATCAATCGATCATAGTAAACATTACATTTCCGGGCGCTGCGTTGTCGAAAATTAATTTTCTGCTGTTTTTGTAAGAAAATTTTTGTTATTGTAGGAAGGGTGTAAAAAGGTGGGTGGACTGTCTGATGGAGTCTTGGGGGTAAAAATAGCTTTCTTGAACTGAATGTAAGCCGAGTAGGTCTGTCATAACAGACGTCTCTTTTTCGAAAACTTCCACAAATTCAACTATCTGGTTTGTAAACCCTAACTGAAATCATAGCATTAAACAGAGTGGTAATTTTTGAAAGGTTTGTAAACTTTTTCCAAAACTGAAAAAAGAGACCCATCATATCTTGATAGCTTTCATCTGAATGCTTATAGAGGTTTTGCACGGCAGCCATGTTGCATGGCAAGAACAATAGATTTTTTCCCTATGGGAAAGAATGTTCTTTCTAATACAAAACATTTCATTATTCCTGCCATGCAACATGGCTGCCGTGCAAAACCTCTACACGTAATAATATGGCCTTGATGGCATAACAAACAGTACCATTAGAGGAAAGTACTGCTTGATAGCTTTCATTTGAATGGTTACACTTTATGGTATCATGAAAAGTTTTAAGTCAAATCTTGTTGACTTTAAGCCCTCGTTGAGTGAAATGAATACCAAAATGCTAGATTTAGAACTAAAGCCTAACGCTCGTACGGTGATACGGCCCTCGATTGTCAGTAATTAAGAGCATCAAAACATTCAGTTGCAATTCAACTCAAAGACAGTGTATACGAATTCCTTTCAATATATACAAGTTATCAGACTTTTGGCGTCTCGAAGGGCCTGGAAGGCGGGGGGTAGTGAAACGTGAATGGAGTGGGAATTGAGTGAAACGTGTTTTAATCTTCCTTTGAGGTCAAGAGGCTGACCACTGGATTCCTTTCCAATTTAGTTCTCACATTCAAATAACATTTGTTTCACTTTTTGATGCAGGAAAGCCCTTAACATTTAACAACAAAATCCTCTTGAGTCGATTTACCCACAAAGAACAATAACTCGGCAATAAACAAAATTCCATCCTATTTTAATTCAAGAGTTTTTCCGCCGTCCTTAGCTGACGAATGAAAAGGAATATGACTTACCCCCTTGTGACGTCATAGATAACCGGAAATGATCAATCCACCCTTGTCGTGGATCAATTGAAGTATAAAGGCAAGTTTAGCGTAGCCATTGCAAATAAACGCCGAAATAAACAACGCAAAGTGTGAGCAGTCATCTCATTCTGTTCAGTGTTTACTACGAAGATTCACTTCGTTTAAACCGAGCTGTTTGGCTTAGTGAACGACATGGCGTTCCTGGAGAGAAGACATTTTGTGGCATGCTTTGTGACGGTTTTTGCTTCGCTTACGAGTGTTTTATCGCAATGTACAGAGCCAATGAAAGCCTGCCCCAGCGGACTCTGCGACAAAGACTGTGAGACCAACGTTACTAACGATGCAGTTGAAGCCATAGTGGCTATTATGAGTGTATCTGTGGTATTAATTATTGGCTTAGTAATACTGTTGGTATACATATGCCTCAAGCAAGGACCTTGGTCACAAAACAGCGAACTCACAAACGATTCTAATACGGTCACATGCGAGAGCACAGCTGTTGAAATTCCAGAATACTTACTTCGGAGGCGCTTTTCGTCTTTAAGCATGACTTCTGGTCCCCCGCCATATTTCAGCCTTTTTAACTTTATTCGTAACGAGAATGGAGAGATTCTAAACACGGTTATAGGACAAAACTTTAGAACTGAAAATGCAGTGCGACTCCCTAGCACCGCCGAACAGCCCCCCGAATACGGCGTGTTGTTTGGGACGCCACCACCTTACGACGTAGTTGTCCTACAGAGTGAAGCGCCAACGGCGAGGCCGGAGACGAATGGCAATGGTGCATGCTAAGAACTCTGGAAGAAACCGGCATGGATCTTGTGGAACTGTTACAGCTGGAGTTAGCACTGTGTTAATTGGTCCAGAACGAACTGGAACGGATCAATATGAAACACGCTCACATGCGATGTTTTCATCTTAAATCACTGACGTTCACTTACACCGAAGAAGAATCAGACTGTTAAAATGAAATGACGCAAATGATTCTAAGGTGAACATACATACTTGTGACAATCGCAACCACCTTCTATCTGAGTTTCCTACAAAAATTGGAAAATAGAAATAACGGGACTGATTGGACCGTGAAATTCGATAATAATTTTAGTGATTTTATCTAAGAAAATACACTATTTTATTAATGTTTATTAATATTTTATCAATAACAAAGAACTAACGAGGTTATGCTCCTCATCTTAAACTATTATGCTAAAACAGAGTGTAACAATTGACTAGACTGGCAGAAAACTCGCGTCGATTGCCGATACTCTTGTTTGAGAACGTGGTAAATGTAGAATTGTCCCGGGGGGGGGGGGGGGGTGCTACTCCCTTATATACGTTATATAGGTATGTGCCGCCCGATAGGGTAGGGTTTTTGAGGTGCTCAGTCCTTAAATAGGGTATCCTTTTTGGTATTTTTGGTATTGTGATCCTTAGATATTCCTTAGATAGGGTCACTAAATTGTAGTATCCACCCCAACGCGCAAAACGAAAAAGATATGGTCTGTTAAAACTGGCCCTGAAAAAGGGTATCAAATCTCGATTTTCTACCCTTGAGTCAAAAATTGCGAATCCAGTTTTTCGTCATGGATTAACAGTATGTTACAAGTTTTATCGAACTGAAGTAAGCCGGAAACAAGTGTTAGAGTACAAAATTTCAAACTGTTGTTTTTTGAGAAGCACAAGTTAAATGGGAGCTTATTTGAATCTCGTGTAAAGTTCAGGTTGTATTTATCTGTTTCTGTTTAGTTGACGCAAATGAGATGTTATTTTAACAGAAAAATAACGTACATACCTTTTATAGTAACTAGGAATCCGGGGCTACAAAATGTTTTATATATAATTTTCAAGTTAGTTGTTGTCAGCGCCAGAAAGGCCGTCACTCCGGAAAAGGCGCGTCAGGAATCAAGCCCACAATGAACCGCGGAAAACCGACAAAGCACACATTTGCATGTATCGTTTTGTAACGGATGTTTACCGTTTTGCTTCGGGAAAATACTAGTTAAAAACAAAAGAAAAACAAATAACGAACAGGGCCACATTAAAGTTCTGCTCAGTCGGTATCTTTCCTTTGAATGGCCGCACCGTTCTTAGGATTTAAAAAGTTAGAATCACATTGTCCAACACATAAACAGTACCTGATCTGACAGGAAAGATTTCATTTGAATGCCGGCTTCATCCTTTGGCCGGATTTCATCTCAAGGAGTCAAAATATAGAACCACACTGACCAGTTTTGGTTTGACTTCAGTTTGATTACAATGTGATAAAAATCAAGCAATATTTCTTAATAATGTTTTAAGTATTTATTTCTTCTTATTTTTGTTAAGAGTCGAGCTTATTGCTTTTAGATTTTTCATAAATCAGATTCATAAAGTTTATTAACATATCTGAGATCAGAGATAAGATATTTAATTAAATCCTTATTTATTGTGCTCAAAATAAAGAACTCGAACACGAGATACATTTTATTGTGAGTTGGGTGATAGGTGATGTCTGTTGCCGAGCCTCAAAATAAACAAAAACAAGCATTAAACATTTTACACTTTATTTAGGGAAATTTTTGAGTTATGATTTAACGTTTCTATTTAGTTGTTTATAGTCTTCTTTTTATGATTGCGTTTTTAAAATGCGTAGATAAAAACATTATCATTATTTGTATACCGTGAAGAATTTCAATTTTTGAGCTGAGGCTAAGCTGGGATAAGAAGTTCTTATTTATACATAGTTTTAAATAAAAATGTTCCACAAGTTTGCCCGCAATTGTTGCACTGAGATGTTTGCCAATATAAGGGTGGAAAGAGAGTTGTGTATGTTGCCAGTTAAGGCCCGTTCACACAGGCGATTTTGCAATTTTTGTCGCGCGCAAGTTGCATCTTCAAATTGCAAGTGCAAACGGGCGGCGATTTCAGTGCGATTTGTCGCGCGGTTTCGAACACGTTCGAAACCTGATGCACCTTGGCGGCGATTTTTGGGAAATCACAGCAAATCAAAGCAAATGTTGCACCCGAATCGCACCGGAAACCGACGCTAGTTTACACTTGCGACAAAAGTTGCATTGGAGAGCGCCACAAAACTCGCGTTAAAATTCGCATGAGTAAACGGGTCTTTAGAAAACCACGCTTTACATGTTTTTATGTATTCTAGCATTTTGGACTCAGCTGTGGACTTTGAATTTACTCTAACCAAACTATTTTTTAAGCCCATGGTAAATAAAAAACTCCTTGACTAAATCTCAGCTTAGGACATTCCTAGCACTTTACTAAAATTATCACTATATTTTAGCCAATCTTATATCCCGTTCACACCACAGTTTAGTTAAAATGTTGTTTAGTTAAACTGGACCTGTTCAGTTGGTGTGCCTGATGGGGTATTAGTCTCAACGTTCTTGCTCTAAGAGCATCAAATTCTCATCGACCGTTACAGATACAACTGTAACACTTTTGTTCAATCTTCAAGTGAACGTGACAACGGGAAGCTGAACTCATTTTAAAGGGAACCTCCATTGTCAGAACAAATTGACGTTAAATTGTTGGAAATAAAGTCGAAATTTAAAATTTTTAAAAAGCAGGTGCAAATATAATTTTAGTGTACAAATAAAATGGATATAAATATCGCCTGTTTTCGCTTGCCGCTATTGTTGAGAATCGAAGTTCTTTTGTATGCAACAATAAGACAACCGTAACACGTCATAAATATTCAAAATGGCGGCGCGCGGGAAATTTGAAAGCGAAAAGAGGCGATATTCATATCCATTTTTTTTGTACACTAAAATTATATTTTGCACCTACTTTTTACTTTTTAATTTTTAACTTTATTTCCAACAATTTAACGTCAATTTGTTATAACAAAGGAAGTTCCCTTTAAGGCCTGAGGTAAAATTTTGATCAGGAAATCACAATCTAGTCTAGTGAGCGAGGCTGGAATAGACTGTAGGTGTATAATCTCTGGGACCTGGAGAACCTGGGCCGAGTTGTTCGAAGGACGATTAGCGCTAATCCAGGGTTAATTACCATGAAAACTCATATGTTCTGTTGACAGTTAATCCAGGATTAGTGCTAATCAGGCTTTGAACAACTCGGCCCTGGAGGAGTGCCGGTCCGTGGAGAAATAACAAAATTTAATTCGCTTAGCTTATTTCTATCTCGACTAAATGCCACCAAATATATAACAACTTAATTCGATAAAAAGACTCTATAGAGTAAAACAGAAACAGTAGTTTGGGAGATAAAGTGCAGGATTACAAGGATGGAAGTGGATTACAGTGGATTACGGTGGAATATACTGCGGGTCAGTATTGTAAGTTGTATAATGACTAACTAATAAAGATTTTTGTTGTTGTTGTTGTTGTTGTTGTTCATAAAATTTGATTTCGTGACAGGCGGTCAAGAAGTCACTGAAAAATGCCAGTCTGTGGAAGTTTCAGTCTTTTATGTTGTCTCTTTAATTAATATTTCTTAACTTTGCTTCAACGCTTGTGGCGATATTTTTCTTTCAATTTAAATGTAATAAAGCAAGCTTAAAGCAAGTTCCTGGCCATAATCAAGAAAACATGATGTATCTATCAGCCGGGACACTTTAATAACTATAACTCCTGACTATAACACAATTCTTGAACCTGTTTTCTTATGAGCATCTCTGATCAGCTGCCTGATTTGAGCATTGTAAACCCTTTTAAAGACCCAATTGGACTGTCTCAATAAAGTATCGAGGATTAGTCGATTCGCTCTGACGAAGGGCGAGCGCTCGAAACGCCAGCTTTTCAGCCTTTTTCCGGTGGCCAATTTACCGTTTCAAATCATTTGATCTTTGATAAAACAATTTTTTCGTGTATCACTTCACCACAGCTCACCACCGAGGCAGTACCACAGTTTCTCTGTTTCATTAGAAACTCACCCATTTATCCTCTGTCCCAGCCTGGAACAGTGAACGCTGTTAAACGGTGAAAAAGCCCCGGGCAAAGAGCTTTCTACAATATGCTTTACATATTCCTTAATAAATGGAATTTCCCTTTGTAAAAGTCAATACATGTATGTATGCAAAAAATGTAAAATATGGTCAATTTTATAATATATCGGAAGCTTTGTCTAAAGTATTTATACTGATAAGCCTTTCAGTAGGTATCCTTTTGGGTTTTCACTTGATGCTGATAAGACCTTTCATTTTGGAACCTTCTTCAGTAACTTTTGTTAGTTTTACATCGACGCAATATTTTGAATCGCAAGAAAACCTCAAATACCCCCCCCCCCCCCCACCCTTCTCCCGCCGAATATCAACCCTTCCCATCTAAATAAAAAGTCCGTTGAAACGAATGAAAGTTCTATAATAAGCTCCTGGTTCTGGGCTAGATTTCCCACGAACCAATAATATCACTGAAATCCTATATACAGGATATATATATATATATATATATATATATATATATATATATATATATATATATATATATATATATATATATATATAAATGGATCCGTACTGGTCATTCAAAGCGGATTCTAGATGCCTTTTTCGGTAACATTCTGGATACGTTACCGGCTGCTACGTAACTATTGTTTATAACAAAAATCTCCGCAACCCCTGCCCTATCTCCTCGTGTGCTTGTGATATAGATAGCGTTATCGTTGTATACCCTGTACTTTTAATCCTTTAATGTTAATCTTATCAGCCCGCTCCCTGTCCTTCCGTTTCATCAGTAACTTGTCATTGATAATTCATTCCACGGCCGGGCGGACTAAAACACAAACCGGGTGGTTCATCACGCCCGGCAGTGGTCTTTGCTCTGGTTTCTGCAGCATAAAATAACGGGAAACAATACTATCCAAATCTATAACTTAGGCTACGTTTACATGAGTAAATGGCATTCGTTTTGTCCTGTTTCATCGCGGGAAGCCGGATCGGTAGGTAACCGGTTACATCCCAGGATGAAATCGTCCCTCGAAGACATGAAATGAAGGACGTGGACAAAATTTCGCTTAGCTTAATTATTTCCACGTTATGTCGCCAAATGTCGCCAAATGTCACCAAATATACAACTTAGTTGGATAAAAAGATTCTATAGAGCAAACCAAAAGCAGTACAGTAGTTTGGAGATAAAATGCAGGATTGCAAGGATTGAAGTGGATTACAGTTTATGAAATATCATTTATTGGCCGCCTGTCAATAAATCAAACTTGTCATTCTTGTGAAATTTTGACATTTTTAGCCGTTATTTTGTCTGTTAGTTCATATTTGTTTGCTTCTATCACTTTTAGTGATGGTTTCTTCCAATTTCAGGATAATAAAGTAAGCTTAAACCAAGCTCCTGGCCATAATCATGAAAACACGATATTTCAGCCGGGGCAGTGTCCCTTTAAATTGCAACTACGCGCCAAAACGACTGCAACTGAAATAAGACGCAAATATCACTCTCAAATACAATCCGTACGCCATGACCTCGAGCCAAATATTTTCCCGTCCGGCCCTCCAACTCAGTCAATAAATGCATAGTATTTATTTTTTCTCGTGTTATGGCTCGCAAAAATATATATATATATATCGTCTATTAAAATACCCAGCCGTATAACACAATTTTACGATGAATAACCTCTATTAATAAAGACTCGCAAAAATAAATACCGATTCGTAAAAATACCAAGTCGTATAACACAACTTTGCAAAGAATAACCTCTGTTTACCAGATATGATTACATATTTGTTATCTATAAGTCAGTGTACTTCGACAAATAATTTCTGTTTGTTCAGCGGTGCCCTCTTTTATATGCTCAAGTCATGGGAGCAGAGCCGGTTTCCGTTATCTTTCGTTAAAATGAACGATCAATACTCAACCACAACAACTCACTCTACCACAGTTACTCAGCATTAAAGTGTAAAAAATATCACCAATATTACAAGATTTGTATTTGGAAAATTTATAGGTGTACATCTGCTGATAGGATGCAATTATAGTTAAACATAACTACAATTGTAAGCAACTCTTAGCTAACTCTTCGCCGTTCGTCCCTAAAGAGTGAATTAATCTACCAAGTTATTTAAGTCATGACGCTCATATTTTGATATCGGTGATTCCAATACATGTCATAAATAATGATGCGTCAAATTTTGGAAGGCTACCGAAAAAAACATGGCTATGTTTATAAAGCATGTTTAGTCAGTAACTGTGGCAACTTTACAAACGTTGCAAATCATGACGTCATGCAGTTGGAAAGTAAACGAAAAGAGCTGGAGAGAGGGGGATAGCAGGAATAGGTTACTTTTAGGACATGTGGATTGGACTACTACACCGGGAACGAATCTATAAGTCCACCCATGCATAAAACAGAATATTATTCCATTATTTCATTCCCAGATTTTCATCGTTCCTCTTTTCCCTTATTGTCAAATTAAATGCGAAATATGTATGCTCTAATTCTGGTGTCTTTTTGTTGAACTTCGACCTCGTTCCAGACCGAAAAGCTCCATACATGTACAATGTTCCACCATTAAAATGCTTAAAAATTCGTTTCTTAAATAGCAGCACGTACACTAATTGAGCCAATATCAATACACCCCCAGGGTTGGTCTCTTTGCTCCTGTCATAAGTCAAGTCAACAATTAAATTAATGTACAAGATTGCTTAACGCCATGCCCATCTTGGTTTGGCGTCTTCTTTTTCTTCCTCCATATAACCAGCATTGTCGATTTGTGGTAAATAAAATCAAAAGCAAAATAGAACGAACACATTTCTACCCTACCTAATGAGATGCAAGTATGTTGTTTTGAGCGTTCTTACGTGATTCACTTAGCCATTGACATGCAAATGAGAAATTTATTTTGAGACTTTTCCTAAACCAACGGTAGACAAGAGATGCTGCTCGCATCGCTTCACAAAAACAAAAACATGAGCAGCAGAGCTCAACCTGAACAACAAGGAAATATTCGAACGGTGCAATGACGAAGCAGAAAATGAACGTTTGCCAAAAAAGGAGCAAGTGATTTCGAGCTGCTGAGAAAGCTGAATTGTTTAGAAAGCTTCGGACTGAAGAGTGAGAAATGTCGTTAAATTACATCTTGTTGTTAACATGTTATATCGCCTGCAGACCACTGGCTCTTTGCGGGAACGTTGCAAATGAAAACAGTAGTCAAGTGATCCACAGCATGAAGTGTGGTTTACTGAACATTTCTTGTGGCTTTGGAAAGATCTGTCGGGGTGGCGCTTGCATCGAAGTCAAAACGAACTCGACGGACGGAGGAAAGGGGGATTCTAAGTCGACGGAAATGACTTACAAAATGGTGACAGACCCGACTCACAAAGTAACAACTAGAAGGACTAGGCCGCCAAGACGTACGCATTCAACCACAAAATCCCACAGTTTTATCAGCGGAAATCAGGAATTCACGATCGCTTTAGTTGGATTTTCAGTTCTTTTTATAAATTTTTGCTTGATATCTTTCTGCTTGGGGCGAATGAAACGAAGACGACTAGAACAGCAACGACAGCAGAGGCGGCAAGAAGCAACACGCAGCTCTCAGGCATCGCAAACGGGGGATTGGAATGCTGAATACCTTAACATAGGGATTAACAATTTTGCGCTCAATGGTGATCTTGATGCGTTCTCCAACGATTTCATGTTTCCTCAAGTGCGTTTGCCGCCTTACGACTTCTCTTCGGCTTACCATAAACCCACGCCCATGACGGAGGTGGAAACGGGCGAGGGAGAATCGTCTGGTGATGTAAATGTTGATGTTCAGGACATTAATGAAGACCCGCCACCATACTGCGATCAACAGTTTGATCACTTGGGCAGCCCTCCAAGCTACAACGAAACTTTGACAGTTTCAACTGCTGCAGGGGAAAGCTCCTCTTGACAAATGATCATGTACTATACGACAGTCCACAATAATGTATGACGATGTATGCCTGATATCGATAATGCATGTTAATGTATGACAAGAGTATGACTAATGATGTTTTCACGTCAGCACCGAAACATGTTTAGAGTAAACATTTTTCAACGAAACACATTTCCCGTAAACATGTTTCACGCCTGGTTTGATAATTTATGCTGTTTTTAACAGGAAACAGGCATAAACATGATAAACTCTTATAAAATCTTAAAAATTACTTATGAACCGAGAAAAAAAGCTCGAACTTGCTGTTTCATGATTTTGCGGTTTAATTAACAATTATTGGATGAGGTTGAGCATGATAGCGATAATTATCAAGGCCAAAGTTTGTGTTATCTGCCGAAGCCGAAGGCTGAGGCGGATAACACAAACTGAGGCCTTGATAATTATCGCTATCATGCGAAAACCGAATCCAATAATTGTTTTATTATGCATATTCCTGAGCTGCACTTGTAAAGACAAGAGCGCGCACAAAAACGTGATCAATGCACAGCAGTCAACTTGTAAGTAAACAACTTACGTCACTTCTGCATGCATAAAACTATTGTCTGTAGGTATGACGTCACTTCTGCACGCATAAAACTATTGTCTGTAGGTATGACGTAACAGAAACAGCAAGCAATAATTAACTCTTGCTTATAGCCAATCAAAATCGAGCTAGTGACACCAATGTATAATAATCTAACTTGTCAAGCGGCTTCGGGAACGAAGGGTGATGCAGTGTTTAACAAGGAGACGAGTTTGTGCTAACGTGTTTCGTCTGGCTTAAAAACTAGGTAGAGTCTAGATTCCATAGCTCAGAAGGAGGTCGGACACCTTATTGAGACTTATATAACGGAGTAACTGGTTAGCTTTCAGTTGAGGTTGGGGGTAGCAGTTTATATAGTTAAATTTAGGACTAAGCAATCCGAGAAGCTAGGTGAACCTAGGTGGTACAGTGGTACGGTAGGCTAGGTAAGCCCACTAGCTGAGGTCACAGGTTCAATCCTAAGTGGGGATTTTGGATTTTCTTTTTTACACTTAAAAATTTATTGAAAATAAAATTGTAAGTGTCGACATTACGTTATATAACTCTCAATAAGTGTCCGACCTCCTTCTGAGCTATAGAAGGTAGACTCTACCTAAAAACTACCTCGTGAGATAGTTCCAGTCATACTCAGAAAAATGTCATATTTCGATCATGATTCACGTAATGCGCGGCCTGATGTTAACACTTTTCATAGTGAAACACGTTTCATTGGTGAACTGGCTAAATACGTTTCGCCCTAGTGTGAACACAGCGTATAAAAAAGCTGAAGTCATGATCGCCGGTGTCTGGTTATTGTACATGTAGCTGCCCATAATGCATGATAATGTATGACAGTAAGTTGGGCTGAAACCACTATAGATTACAATTAGAATTTTAGTCACAACGTCGTCTCAGTTGTGTATGATAACGATGGCAAGAGTATAACTATATGTTTTGAAGTGCATGGCAGTGGAGTCCTGGCCCGGTTGTTCGAAATCCGATTATCGCTAATACAGGATTAAAAGTTAACCTAGGATTTTATTTAAAATGCTTTCAAAAACTTATTTTTAGTTAGAAGTGAAGACAACTTTAAAAAAAAAAAACTTAAAAAAAAACTTTAAAAAGTCGAAATTGAAGGGCAGAAAACCTTTGAAAAAATAAATTGCTTTCAACAACCCGGCCCTGATCTTGATGCCCAAATTGACTGATAAAATTAGGAACTTTTTAGTTATTTCGTCAAGGATGTTGACTGGGCTTTGAACACTAAAATTTTCCTCTTAGCCATAAGTATCTGTGTAGAATTTAACATTTAGGGTCCACGCATTTAACCCAAAGGTTAAAAGCAGAGCTCTACACGTTGCAGTCAAATGTTTACGTACAGAGATAGGCGATTATTAATTTACAATAAATAGCTGGGGAAGTTTTACACGATATAACTGAATCTAAAGCACTTTATCCTTGTCAGCAACCAAGAACATTATAAAGCAGTTTTCAGTTGAGTGATCAAAAACCAAAACCAAAACCAAAGTATTCACATTTGCCAATCACAACAGGCGCAGACAATTCAATAAAGCGAGTACTCGAAACAAATAAGTAGCCGCACTAAGCGCGGGAAAACGCGTGCGAACAAATCATAATTGGGTTTGATCAGTTGAGTGTCCTAAAACCAAAACCAAAGTATTCACATTTGCCAATCACAACAGGCGCAGACAATTCAATAAAGCGAGTACTCGAAACAAATAAGTAGCCGCGCTAAGCGCGGGAAAACGCGTGCGAACAAATCATAATTGGGTTTGATCAGTTGAGTGTCCCAAAACCAAAACCAAAGTATTCACATTTGCCAATCACAACAGGCGCAGACAATTCAATAAAGCGAGTACTCGAAACAAATAAGTAGCCGCGCTAAGCGCGGGAAAACGCATGCGAACAAATCATAATTGGGTTTGATCAGTTGAGTGTCCTAAAACCAAAACCAAAGTATTCACATTTGCCAATCACAACAGGCGCAGACAATTCAATAAAGCGAGTACTCGAAACAAATAAGTAGCCGCGCTAAGCGCGGGAAAACGCATGCGAACAAATCATAATTGGGTTTGATCAGTTGAGTGTCCTAAAACCAAAACCAAAGTATTCACATTTGCCAATCACAACAGGCGCAGACAATTCAATAAAGCGAGTACTCGAAACAAATAAGTAGCCGCGCTAAGCGCGGGAAAACGCATGCGAACAAATCATAATTGGGTTTGATCAGTTGAGTGTCCTAAAACCAAAACCAAAGTATTCACATTTGCCAATCACAACAGGCGCAGACAATTCAATAAAGCGAGTGCTCGAAACAAATAAGTAGCCGCGCTAAGCGCGGGAAAACGCGTGCGAACAAATCATAATTGGGTTTGATCAGTTGAGTGTCCCAAAACCAAAACCAAAGTATTCACATTTGCCAATCACAACAGGCGCAGACAATTCAATAAAGCGAGTACTCGAAACAAATAAGTAGCCGCGCTAAGCGCGGGAAAACGCATGCGAACAAATCATAATTGGGTTTGATCAGTTGAGTGTCCTAAAACCAAAACCAAAGTATTCACATTTGCCAATCACAACAGGCGCAGACAATTCAATAAAGCGAGTACTCGAAACAAATAAGTAGCCGCACTAAGCGCGGGAAAACGCGTGCGAACAAATCATAATTGGGTTTCATCAGTTGAGTGTCCCAAAACCAAAACCAAAGTATTCACATTTGCCAATCACAACAGGCGCAGACAATTCAATAAAGCGAGTACTCGAAACAAATAAGTAGCCGCACTAAGCGCGGGAAAACGCGTGCGAACAAATCATAATTGGGTTTGATCAGTTGAGTGTCCTAAAACCAAAACCAAAGTATTCACATTTGCCAATCACAACAGGCGCAGACAATTCAATAAAGCGAGTACTCGAAACAAATAAGTAGCCGCGCGAAGCGCGGGAAAACGCGTGCGAACAAATCATAATTGGGTTTGATCAGTTGAGTGTCCTAAAACCAAAACCAAAGTATTCACATTTGCCAATCACAACAGGCGCAGACAATTCAATAAAGCGAGTACTCGAAACAAATAAGTAGCCGCGCTAAGCGCGGGAAAACGCGTGCGAACAAATCATAATAGGCCATTTCCGAGTTGCCTTAGCCTCTCTATCAAAGCGAAGCTAGGTGCGAAACCTTATGAAAATGAGTTTTCATGCACATGCAAATAAGTTTTATAGGCCACCCCCGAGTTGTCTTTAGCCTCTCTATCAAAGCGAGGCTAGGTGCGAAACCTTTCATATGAAAATGAGTTTTCATTCAGATATGAAAGGTTTCGCACCTAGCCTCGCTTTGATAGAGAGGCTAAAGGCAACTCGGAAATGGTCTGTTGGTTTTGATCAGTTACTTCTGATTGGTTGAGAAAGTATATTTTGGCCAATCTCAATTGAAAACAGCTCTAAGCGAATAGGTGATAATGGGAGAATGTAGAACCTGGTTATATGGAAAACGACTTAGTATAAAACTAAATTTTCCTAAGATGAGTTATACAAAATGTATTCATAACAATAAAGAGAATATTTGATAAAATATATACATGTATATGAATAACAGTAATGTACTGATGAGCTGCGTATATTCATTGAAGGCATCTGCGTTGCATACATGTGTCGCTGCGAAGCTCTGCCAGCGCCACCTGAGCTACATATAGCAGCTGGCCTTGATTATGGTAGCAGGTCAGTTAGTCAACTTTGAATATTTACGCCATATGATTTCCTTCCCTCGAGGCAAATAAATTAAATCACAGTGAAACATAAATTTGAGAATGGAACATAATAGTTGTTCACGCAATTTTGTCAATGTGAGCGAGTGCAGAATTCGCGCGCGTTGTTTTAGGAACATTACATGACCTCATGCGCGGGTACAATGGAATGTGGAACGCGACTCCCCTGGTTTAACGCCTTTTTTTGGCGGGCTCCAATGGCGTCTTGCCATTGGGAGAACATTACATCATCAGTGTGTTTCTCGTGCCCATGTTTACGTCCTTTTTCGTCCTCATGTTTCCCATTCTTCTCCGCCTTAAGAATGTTCACGTGAAAATCTTCTGCTTTTATTTAATATTACATTTTTTAAAACTGTTGCCAGCTGGATTACAAATCTCCCTTGTCAGAAATGCAAAGAATTGGGGGGTCACCGACTTCGTTTTGGAGATAGGACGCGTGGAAAATAATTTCAATCCACCGTAGGAAAAAAGATGGCGGCTGTTCATTTTACCACAATACCTTGCGGACCTAACACAGCACAAAAGGCACAAAGAAAGCCAAATTTTTACAATATTTGTTCCAATACTAAGGACAATATGTAGACCAGGTTTGAAGATTTTATAACTTTTCTTTACATTTTTATGAACGTTGTTAAGGTTTTGGTGTGCTAAGAATTATGGGTAAATGTACCAGTCGCCATCTTTTTTCCTACCGAGGATTGGTGTCATCCTTTCAAGTAAACAACCTTTAAGACGGGCATTTGAAAAACCCAGTAAAGCTTCAATATGAGCAAAATTCATTGGCGCGTGGGTATAAAAATAGTGATAATAAAAAAATCAACCTTCCACCGCAAAGATTTTTCTTCCCATTCTCTTTTAGAAAGTGTAGAAAATTGGTTCAGTGAAACCGATCTATGAAACAAAAAATAGGTGCCACCGACCATCCAAACGAGTTAAATCTAAGCAGCGTTAATGCAACGGCTATCGGCGGCCGGCCCTTCATGTGCTTCGATTTCTTCCTTGGCACAAAGTACGCGGGCTCGTACATGACCTGGCATGGCATTTCGACATGAATTGCGTGTGCAGTTAGGACGAGTCAGATTATCACATTCGTCATTTATCATGTCTATACAGACTTAAAGCAGATATTTACAAGACTTTTTCATGTTGTTCAATGCAGTCCTTTAACATTTCCTTTAACCTGCTCCACTTTGGTCCCTGCCACCTTCAATTCTTTCATCACTATACAGACATATTCTTTCATTAGTGCATTTCCTTTTGGTTAGGCGGTATAAATCAATAAGCAACGGATTCCCCTCCGGCATAGTATACATGTACACATATAATGTTTTCTATAATTGATAATCTGGGTCTTCTTAGACCAATAAAGGATTGATGGATACTTTAATAACTCGCTGTTTTAAACTTTTTTGTTATCTTTTCGCTAATCCTTGCTGAAATTATATCAGTTTTCTTCAAAGGTTTCTAAAATATTTGTCGTCAAAACCGTCTATTTCAAATATTTCCTTGTCAGTCCCACGTCCGATTTCAACTAGCTTGCACAACAGGCTCTTTTGGAAGTGCTCAAGATCAAGCGCGTTTTGGGGCGCGAACGCACAGCGCGAGACACATGAGGGGAGGGAAACGAACGATTTCTAGAGTCTTTCTAGTTTTTTCCCAAACCTGGAAGATTTTATTTCAATTTCCTGAGAATAGCATACCAACTCTGAGAAATGTCGAGGAGAAAATTACTGTCTTCGACGGTCCTCAAGAATGGAAATGTCATGATTTCGACCCTGTCATACTCAAATGAAAATAAAATAAATCAACTATATTTATAGGGGGGTTGTTACTCCCTAATTAATTGATGTTTAAGCCATATCTACATGATTTATTTATTTAGTTATACATTCAGCACTATTTACTTCAGTATACATTTTAACAATAACTGTGGGACGGTTTGTATTTTGAAAATTTAAAGGAAATGTATGGGGATATTGAAAGGTTCATGTTATCGTTAAATATTGCGAAGGATGTCAGGAAGATTTGCGTGTCATGATTCGTCAGTCTGAGTCGTGATTCACCGGCATGATTCTGTTAGCCCATGCAATGTCAGAAAATGTTGAAGGAACTTCTTCTATTTCAGGAAGTATTTACTCTCTTTGAGTTCTTTTTATCCGCGAATTCCTTCACCACTGTATTATTTTGGGCGAATCATGACGGGTGAGTCACAGCCAGCTAATCATGTTTGAAAAACCTGACTCTGCACACTGCTCTCCGGACACTGCTGCGGTGAAATCGGTTGTAATGGACTGCATTAATACGCTATCGCCTATCCTTGCACATGTGCGTGCGTTGCATGTAACTGATCTCTGAAATAGCTTTTTTCTCAATCCTCTCCTTTCAATTAACTCTGCATGTCACAGCTGTTGTTTAAACTTACCTTCTTGTTCTTTTATAATAGCCCAGCAACTGAAACTGATTAAATCGGTGAATGAAAGTGCCTCAGGGCTTAATCATGCAGGCAGGCGCCAGAACGATTCTATCATTTCGATTGTGATGACTTTCTTATCGAACCGGCAATATTAAATCTTCAAGGCAAACAAAAAGGAAAATTTAATTTCAATCTAGTATCAGTCGTGGTATGCATACTCCCAAATGAGATTATTTTATCAGATTTCAGCGGCATCGAATTGAACCGCCTGTAATTAGCCATGACCTAAACAAAATTTAGCCATTCATTCAGATCGTGTTTAAAAATGATGCCAAATATTCCAAATTAACCACAAATCCTTTAACAAACTTCTATTTTTTCACAACTGAGATATTTCTATCAGCGCTCCTTTTCAATCATCATATTTAAAACTTATAGAGTGAAAACGAAACCCTGGAGGTAATAAAAAATTGGGCTCAGCACTCATTTGGCAAACCAATCAAATAGCCTTCAATATAATGAGCATTTCATCTAGTATATATACTAACAAATTAAAGCTAGTTTAAACATTCAATACGCAGTCAATCGTTTAATGTCAACAAGCATACACACCCCGCTTTAAGAGCTAACCATCTAGTTGTCGGGCTTAATCTTATGCGGCGCCTGAACTGTAGATTAGCAGAAAATCTAAAAGAATCTCTCTGATAAATGCCATAAATGCGGCGTTAATATCTTCGTACAGCCATCGCATGTTTAGTGATATGCCGGTACAGTAGCATTTAATGTATCCATTACTCAGGTAATCAAGTTTATATGTCAAGCGACTAACACTTTTGACAGGGCACCTTTGGTCTAAAGATAGTCAGTTTGAATTCCTGACTGAGGTGAAAGATGGCTGTTCGTATAAATGTGGGCAGGAATGGTAATGCATGTTGGGTGGTTTTCAGATGTGGCTTTCTGTTACTTTCTTGGGCAATACAGGTGGTTTTCTGTGCGGAAAATTCCACCGAAGAGGCATGCGAATCGTGTCAACTTGCAGAGCTTGCATCAAAGCACGAGATTTACAATTGGCTGGTTCTCAGTATTGTGTTATTGTTACTCGTCCTCTTGCTTGTCTTGGTCGGTTTTCTCTGTCACCGAATGTGGCCAAGGGACCATTCTGCGCTCGAAAGGGCTGTGTTTAGATATAACCAGACACAAGAACCTGAAGAACAACCAGGTGCTTTTATATCGGAGATTTCGAGCTCTTGAACATCTCGAGGCGAACAAGAAATTTAGCGGACCGGCAATGGTATAAAACTCAAGTTGCGTGAGAAACGGTTACTGATCACAGACAACGCGATCAAGGTAAAATGTATTGATTAACCAAGTCAGACATGTAGACCTATGGATTGAAACCTGTGCTGGAATGAATTATTGGGTAAAGAAATTGCCTTCGACGAAACGTAAACAATTTATTTACCCAGGCCAGATTCGATATTCGACCGACGAAAACAAGACCATTGTAAACCGCAACTATGTTGCGGTGGACTCCACCGTGAAGAAACCGAAAACGGTTGTTTTAATATTTAAGCAACAAACGTTTTCGTTTCCAAATGTAAGGGAACCCGGGAACTGATGGAGCGGGCCATTTTTAGCCATATGGCGCGGATAAGCACCGCCGGGTTGTGGATGGGAAAGAGGATCAAATTCCTTTAATTCAACAAAATATGTTTAATATTGTTTGGAATAAGTGGTTGATCAAACAAATGAAAAAAAATCTTCAGATGTGATCCTGATGACCATGCACAGAACCCGGGACAGAAACGATACTCGTCGTTGACTCACAAGCGTCCACTTGACTGTGAAGCTAATTCTGGAGGAAAATGAGCGAAAAAACAAAAGAATAAAGAAAAGGGATAAAAACTGTCTCAAGAAAAAGAACCTGAAAAAACAAGAGACGACCAAAAAAGGAGAGAGACTCTATAGTTTGCCATAGATGAAGATTAGACAATAAGTTTAAAGTACGTTATTCTTTATAAGAACATCTAATTTTGTAGCTCAGGCTCAGCCAGCCGGACTGAGCGTTCTTATTTTTGGGGCGATTCGCGAACATTCTTATGATGTTTTTAACTCAGATAAATTGAAAAGCCAGTTTCAGTGAATCATAGTTCTCAAAATACAATGACAGAACGTAATTGAAAAACTTTGGCCCAGCGTTTTCAGGACCCGGGGAGAAGGGGGGGGGGGGGTACTCAACAAAGTTTTGTACGGGGATGCTCCGCCCCGAGGTTCAAACCCTTACCCTTTCATATACCGTTTTTGAAAGAAAAGGTACCCCTTTCATATACCTTTCATTGAAAATGGTACCCCTTTCATATACCTTTCAGTGAAAATGGTAGCCCTTTTCATATAGCCTTTACGTGCGTCTGTTTGATATATTTTGAAAGGCCCTTTTTATAATACTTAAATGGCAGTTTTCCCTACCTTTTATATGCTTCAACTCCTGTTTTCGCTACCCTTTCCTATTCTTCGTGAAATCCCCACCCTTTCATATACTTCAACTCGTGAAATCCCTACCCTTTCATATACCTCCAGCCTCAAAAAGGTACCCCTTTCGGGCGAAGCATCCCCGTATAGCCCATTAGAGGGAGTATCCCCCCCCCCGGGTTTCAGGAAGATGCAATCCATTTCCCTGATTCTGGCCATTCAAACCAGGAGCAGATACTACAGACAAAAGAAGAAATAATACTTAATAAAATGAATAAAAACGCCGGAAAACGCGATTGTCCTCCTGTTAGCATTTATTTTCAGTTATCATCATTCAAATTTATTTAGAAAAATGTTTCGTAAGACAAAGACTGAAAGAGATTTACGGAATTATTTCTTATAGGATTGGCCCTTACAAACACTACTTTTCGCTGCAATTTTTGTTCCACTAGTATAACGCGAATAATGTGCTTGTGGTGTAAAACAACAGGGAAGAATCATTGCGTTCCGATTATCAATCCAATCATATTTATATGGAGGTTTCTGTCATCAGTTTTTAAAAAAATATATTATAAATAGGTGAAATTTGAAACACAGAGAAATTTCCTAGGAATGTCTAGAAAGCTAATTTTAGATTTAACAAATTCAGGCGTATGTAGGTATCAAAGCGGATCAAAGCAAAAGCCGTCATTCCCGGATTTCGTACCGCGAGGGACTAATAACTAACACCGCGAATGCGTTTCGAAAAAGAGTGACAGCCTGGAGCGAGTGGCCGCGCATTTTAATTTTAGAAACTAAAGAAATAACTTCCATCACGAACTTGGGAACAGTTTCATTGAATTTGCCAAAAAAATGTGGGCGATACATCGCAATCCCACAGTCTAATACGCAGTCAATCTTGCCTCAGGCTGCCACTCTTTGTCAATGTCGTATTTCTGCCTTCAATTAAGCTGAGTCACTACCTTTTTTAGTTAATGTGATAAATTGGGAATAAAAATAGCCTCCAACGCACAAGTCATTGAGTGGATTGCATGACGTGGCCTAGCGACTCTGCGTTGGAGGTTAGTAGATTAAAAACGATACGCAAGATATTTTTCTTATCAGTAATTATTCTTTCTTTGTTTGATTAAAGACTGTTCTATACATTTTATGCATCAGTCAATTCCAGTAGTGCCTATCCCCTCCGGGGATTAGTCGGGCATTTGTTCACGTTCCAATCTCAAGGATTGGGCCGGATCCTACCCTCGTGGGGGTACTCCCATATATGAGCTATATACGTAGGTGCCGCTGTGAAGGGTAAGGTTTTCAGGCAGTTGAGTCTGGGATAGGGTACAGTTATCAGAGATTTTTTTGTCTAGAATAGGGTGTCATTTTCCGCTAAACTGATCCGTTGCGTGCAGAATTTAGTCCAGAAGAGGTTTACTGGCAAATGGCATTTAAAAATCGGTACGGCGGCTAGTACGGCATTTTTACTGACCCCTGGCATTTTAGACTGTGATAGTGAACCAGTTTCTGGAAAATAGCGAGTCTGGAATAGGTCAAGGATAGGGTAGGGTTTTTTGGTGTTTACTCTAGAATAGGGTCGCAAAATGTAGCTAAAATGGTCTAGCATAGGTTAAGGGATCCTATCCTCAGTGTAATCGAGGGCATTTGATATCCTTGTGTTTTCGACCGGCTCAAAGAATCCTCGCTCCATTTCTGACGAGAAATTTATTGCGAACTTGCTCTAATCGGTCACTAGATAAAAACTGAGGCAAAACACTGCGTTCGATTGACCCTATTCCGGAATAAGAATATATCCCGGATTATTCCAGAATAGTCATTCCGTCCGTAGGTCAATAAAACAATTATTCCCTTTCTGGAATAATGCCCGCGATATAACACGCGGACTTGTTTCTTTTTGTAATTGACGTTTTGAAACATCTCTTTCATTTCTTCGTACAAGAAAATGAGGAGAAACGTCTCTTCCCGACTCCAGAGGTATCCTTTTTTGAGTAACAATTCATTTTCTTCGCACATGGTCGCCGGCGGTAGCCATTTTGTTTGTTGTTTTGAAAAAGGCCGCGAGGCGAGGACGAAGTGACGTCATTATTCTGCATTATTGGTGCAGAATGCTTGGAATACATTCCATGTATTCTGGAATCATAATAGCAACTCAATCGAAAGGGCATTCGGGGGTTATTCCGTTTATTCTTATTCCGGAATAGAGTCAATCAAACGCACCCTAAGTTTGTCTTCAAATAACTTTAGGGTGAGTCCAGATTCGAAGAATTTTCATTCCTTGTTTACTGTACCCCGGGGAATTTGCCATTATCTTTTTAGCACAAACTGCTTATGCCTGGGGAAACATGGACTTGAATTGACTGATGCACTACCGGGGAATATACGAAAACTAGTGAAATTCGCCCCGGGACTGAACTCAGTAATAACGAAGGGGTAACTGAAACTAAAATAGAACACTTTTAAAAGAAAATTGAAAATTGAAAACTGGTCAAAAGCTCTCAAATTTGATGCAGAAAATGACACAGCTTTGTCGAGAAAACTCTTACATTTTCTATTGCGATTATGTGTTTTTCCAAACAGTTTCTCACGGTTTATAACACAACAATGAACTTGCAGATCTTGGCGACAACCAGACAGTTGTCACGTTTTGCTATTTCCTGTCACATTTCACACTGCGTTTTGATACTGAATGCCTGTTGAATTTTGGAATAGCAGTTTTCACGATTAGATTTTTGCCTGAACCCTTTAAGAAAGGGCCAGTAAAAAATGTTAATCGAGTGAGACATAAGTCCAGTCCAAGTTAAAATTTTCCAGACAGAAATTCTGAGTACAGTCAACTCTTTCTTACCCTGGGTACCAGAGGTATTCTCGCTTCGTGCCCCGGCAAGAAAAACCTCTGGCACCCAGGGTAACTCCCTCTTAACGCAGGACCACTCTCTTAACCCTATTCAGACTGGGCTTTTTTTGGCAATCTGTGACTGGGGGGGGGGGCTCCTCGGACCCCCCCCCCCTTCATATCTCTGGAACCAGTAAGGCTAGGACCATGAAATTTTGACACAATGTTCACCTCCATACAAGGAAACCTCACACCCAGTTTTGACTTGCCACACCCAATTATGACGTCACAATGACGTCATTTGTGTTTTTCCGACGTTTCTTTGATATTTTTCCATAAAGATACTTAAAATATCAAATATAACTGTAAAATCATCCTTTTAATATTAAAACATAATAAAGTCAAACAAGGACACACTTGTAAGGCGAGAAAAAGCAAAAAAAGGCGATAAAACTATAATTTTGAAATTATTGTCCGCCATCTTGGATCCGCCATCTTGGATCCGCCATCTTGGATTTCCTTTTTTTTTGTTTAAATTAAAATTTAAAAAATATCTAAAAGAGAAAAGGATCAGAATGTATAAAATACGTATCAAACTAATGTCTGTTATCCAAACAATGAACTTAGAAGCGTTATTTAATAAATAAAACAAATTTTTTGTCTATACGTAAAAGAGAGCAAAAATTTACCTACCCCTCCCCCCCAAATATTTGATGTTAAAAATTTTTGATGTCTTTCAAGAACTAGTCCCAAGAAGAAACTATTCTAACAAGAAAATGCACTATAAGTCAAAGAACAAGATCTTAAAATAAAAAATTCACCATATTTTAATATTTTGAAAACCTATGTGTCAAAAACCGGTTGCCATGGCAACATGGTTAATCACACTGACATGTTACGGATACCAAAATGTCCCTAGATAAATTTTAGGAAAAGTCAGAAAATTTCAGCCTCATAGCTATTTCGGTGTAAGAGTTACTACAATTTTACTGGAGGGGGGGTTCGAAAAGCCCCCCCCCCCCAGTCTGAATAGGGTTAAGCGACCACTTCCCGTAAATAACCGTTTTGTTTCTCAGTCAAATACTCGCAGTGGCGGATCCAGGGGTACGGTCGGGGGGGGGGGGGGGGTCCGTACCCCCCTTTCAGAACTCTGTTTTCCTTGTGGTTCATAAAAATAATAAAATGAAATTGTTATATGGAGTGTTTTCACATGACGTCATAAAAATTAAAAAATCTAAAGTATACATCCTACAAAGCTGTTTCTAACATGGTATGTGGATACCAGTGTTATAATCTTTCACAAAAAGTTTCAGGTTTTAACGATGTTTCGTTTTCGATTTATAAAGGTTGTAAATGTGTCACGCAATTCGTCACGCTATTTCAGATAAGCCGTAAAAGTAAACAAAATTGAACTAGTTGAGGGTTATTAATGAATTATAGATGCTTATAAGCCGATTTCATGCCTCTTATAGTGAATACAATATTTTGTGATGAGATTTTTGGTGTTATTAAGACTTTGAAGTCTTTAAATTTGTTGCCGCTATTGTTAAGATTCGAAGTTCTTTTGTATGCAACAATAAGACAACCGTAACACGTCACAAATATTCAAAATGGCAGCGCGCGGGAAATTTGAAAGCGAAAATAGGCGATATTCATATCCATTTTTTTGTACACTAAAATTATATTTGCACCTACTTTTTAAAAATTTTTAATTTAGACTTTATTTCCAACAATTTAACGTCAATTTGTTATAACAATGAAGGTTCCCTTTAAAGGGGGACAAGAACATAGCTTTCTTAACATTTACATCGAATTTACAGTGCCACTCCCCCGTCTCTGCTCCCCCCCCCCCCCTACCCCCCTCATTAGGGTAGAGTTACTGGGCGCAGAGTCTCTGCAGAGTCCCACCCTCACCGGTCCACCAGCACGAGGGAGCTCATTATAAAGTGATAATGCTGAAAACATTATATAAGACGCGACACATTGTGGGACACATTTTCTTAGATGTGCACGAGGCGCAGCCTCGTTTTAGTGCGAACCTTGTTTTCGTCCTATAACGTCATAAAATTACTGTTTTCATTCACAACTCTGGCAGAAGTCTTGAACTCGTGGATTTCTTGACATATATTAGCTTGATGTCGATTACATCAAGGATACTTTTTCCTGCACCAAGGGTGTGTGTTAGAGAGGGAGTTGACTGTATACGAATAATACGCAAACTTGACGAAATTGTCCATTGCATCACGTATATTTAATTCGCTAACTTTCTAATTACTTGCCGATATTGAAATTGACATCCTTAAAGAAAACGCAAAGCAACATGCTTGCTCTTGATAAACAATGGCGGCGTCACGAAACTGAGTCGACAGTTTGGAGTTTTAGCATAAATAATTACCTTGCTGGCGTGAAATAAACATTTTATTCAATGTGAGTTGTTGTGTTTTTAACTCCGAAGGAGAGAGGTTGACAGTTCAAGATGATGAGCCCAAACGCTGCAATCATAATTGTTGTAGTCCTATTATTCTTTTTTACCGTTGGATGTCTTGGATTTTTCTGTCTGCAATTTTGTAAAGGAGATACAACTGCAAATGTGAACACGAGCCCGATTGGCCCAGGGTATTTACTTCATATACAGGAAGCAAGCTCGAACTTAACGAGAGGTGGCGCCATTCAGAATCCGGTGGATGAAAACACTCCAGATCCTATTGCCGACAGCGGCCCGCCGACTTACGAAGATTCCAGCCGCGAACCTGAGTTGCCACCTCCCAGCTATGAAGAGGCATTGCGACTAACGATCGAGAATAAGTGACGCAGAACTTTGTGTAAACATTAAATGAGATCAACGAATTTCACTCGGCTTTTAGGCAAAGGATGTCCTTTTTTTCAATTTTATTTTTAATTTTTTGAGCCTAGTAGTAACAAGATGCTACCCGTAGTCTATACTCGTACCGGTAATGTACGTTACTCGCGGGGAACACTTACGTAACACAACAACAGGCAAATAAAACCAAAATTAGTTTCGCTTCTGCTTGCGGTAGAGTCTACCTACTATAGCTCAGAAGGAGGTCGGACACTTATTGAGAATTATATAACGTAATGTGGAAACTTAGAATTTCATTTTCAATAAATTTTTAAGCGTAAAAAAGAAAATCTAAAATCCCCACTCAGGACTGAACCTGTGACCTTAGCTAGGCTTAGGCTTACATAGCCAACCGTACCACGGTGCCACCTAGCTTCTCAGGTTGCTTAGTCCTAAATTTTACTATAAAAACTGCTACCCCCAACCTCAACTGAAAGCTAACCAGTTCAGTACTCAGTTATTTAAGTTTCAATAAGGTGTCCGACCTCCTTCAGAGCTATGGAATCTAGACTCTACCTCTGCTTGCATGCGTGAGTATTTTCGTACCCAGATCTAATGCGATGCACAAATAAGAGACGAAAACACAAAGAATAAAAAGAAAAACGGAGGACAAACTTTACCTTGTTACCGTATCCGTCACGAGTAAACAGCAACAAACTTGTGTCGCTTTTGCTTGCAAAACGACGCCGATTACACCGAATCCCAAGTACCTTGGGCTCAAAATTTCGCGCAGTGCATGCGTGCGTATTCTCGTACCCAGATCTAACGCAATGCACAAAAGTAGATACGAAAACACGGAGGAAAACAAGGAGAAAAACGGAGGCCAATCCTTAACTCGTTGCCGTACCGGCACGAGTACTGATTAAGAATAAAATTAGCGATAATAGTTTAGAATGACGTTTGAAATAGTTTTACTGTGATTGAGTCAGATTGAGTGTTCAGTTTAGGGTGTTCAGTTTAGGTTAGTAGTAGTAGCAGCAGCAGCAGCAGCTGCTGCTGCTGCTGCTGCTGCTGCTGCTGCTACTACGATTTCTCAGTTCCTCCGTTTTCTGGTGCGTGTTGCTACAACCATAGACAACACACCTTAATAGAACCATATTTCTTCCTCAGTGCGCATCAAAAAATGTGAGGAACTGAGAAACCTCGACACCGGCATTCCTGTATTGACGTCACAGCGGACTATTTCCAGTCAATCTTCTTGCGCGGTTTTGTAACACACCGGAAGTGAAATTTCACGTTTTTAGACAGCTACAACGCAGAGAAGAAAAATCGATATCGAAATTTTGTTTTCCATTTTCTTATCAGAACATCATGTAGAATCGACCAAGCAAATAAAAAAAATCACTGTCATATACACTTTAAGGATCTTTTGAATTCTTACAAAGATCTTCGAGGTTCTTTCAAATTCTTGCAAAGATCTTTGAAGTTCCTGCAAAGTCCCTGCAAGATCTTTGGGGATCTTTTAAGTCCCTGCAAAGATCTTTGAAGGTCTTTAAAGATCCTTCAAAGGATCTTATTAAGATCCTTGAAAGATCCTTATAAATTCTTGAGGATCTTAAGGGATCCTTGCAAAGATCCTCACACTGATATTTTGCTAGGATCCTTTCAAGATCTTTATCAATTCCATGAGGATCTTTGTAAAAATTCTACAAGAAAATTGCATATGAAGAATCTTTGAGGATCTTTCAAAGATCCTGTGATGATCCTGTAAATATCTTTTTCTTTAAGGATCTTTGACAGGTCTTTGAAGATCTTCAAAGATCCCTGAAGATCCTGTGAGTATTTTCACCAGGGATATCAGCTGGACGAATTTACCCAAAAGAAATAGAGAAACATGCACAGGAGCCGATTACAAACACAAGCCGATGAGAAACACAAAGGCAAATGCAGCTACTGCAGCTGAACGAAACGTCCTCAAACGTCGTGGCTATTACTCCATGCTTGGTAACCACGCCAGGGAGATAAGTATTGCGTTCGACGAAGGAGAACGCAACAATAGGGCGGATAGCATATTCACAACGAAAGACTTCATTCTCGTTCAGCCGAATAGAATACATGTCTATGACATGCTAAATGAATACAACTGTATACAACTGCTTTATTTGATTTCATGCGAATCAAATAACTTCCCTGTTCATAAAGGTATTAATTAATTGATTGATTGATTGATTGATTGATAAGACTGATTGATTGATTAGTAGCGAGCGGGGGGCGGGTGGGAAGTGAGCTTGTAACTGGTGGTAGGTTCTAAAAGACATTTGTAGAATGGCAAGCGTACGAACTGGGTAGGTAGGTAGTGGTTAATTCAAACGCTTTAAAGGGAACCTCCATTGTCAGAACAAATTGACGTTAAATTGTTGGAAATAAAGTCGAAATTTAGAATTTTTAAAAGAACAGGTGCAAACTGATAATTTTAGTGTACAAATAAAATGGATATAAATATCGCCTATTTTCGCTTTTAAATTTACCGCGCGCCGCCATTTTGAATATTTATGAAGTGTTACGGTTGCCGCTATTGTTAAGAATCGAAGTTCTTTTGTATGCAACAATAAGACAACCGTAACACGTCATAATTATTCAAAATGGCGGCGCGCGGTTAACTTAAAAGCGAAAATAGGCGATATTCATATCCATTTTTTGTACACTAAAATTATATTTCCACCTGCTTTTTAAAAATTTTTAATTTAGACTTTATTTCCAACAATTTAACGTCAATTTGTTATGACAATGGAGGTTCTCTTTAAGGTATACGACTTACCATCGCTTCCCGGGCTAATTCCTGAATGGACTACAGTACGCCTTCAGTTACTGCCCGAAAAGGGCGCCTTTTCGATACATACTCCTGTACGAAAGGGTGGAGAAAAAAAATCGATATCTTAGTAAAAGTAAAATAAAAGGGGCTGCAAAGTTCGGGCAGAAATAAGAATAATCTAATTAAAGCGAATTTTTTGAAAACATGGTCGATGAAAATTTGACACAGCCATTTCACTGCACCAACGCTCAAACAAGAGTTTTGTGATCTCGATCATCTTGAAAATCACATAAAAGATAAAGAAAAGGTAGCGAGGGGAATATCAAAATATTTTTTGTAAAATGCATTACAGTTGACTCTTCCAACCTTTGGGTCAGAGAAAAGTGGTCACAAGTGATATTTTGAACATTGAAATACAACATTTATTATGGTAAACACATACAAACAAGAAAAAAGAATAACAATAGAAAACAAAAAACAAGCAAAGAATAAAGAAAGATAAAGAAAAGACAAATTGGAAAATAATGAGCATAAGGAATTTTTATCCCTCATGCTCATTATTTTCCAATCAAATAAATATTAATTCATAAATTAATTAAATAAATTTTCGAAATTTATGTGTTAAGAATTTCCTTCATAGTACGAACAAAAATTTAAATTGGTGTTCTTTTCAGCCCGTTTTTAGAATAACGTGCAACGCTATGCAAATGAGGCGCGCGCGCGTGCATAGAGTGAAATACGAAAAAACTCGAACACCTACCCCGCGGTCTGGCCAGTACCTTACGCATGCACACAGCCATATCACCCCGGCAGTGGCAGCCATGGACAGCTGTTTCGTCCTAGTTAGGACTCATCAGCATGGCATAGCCAGGCAGGGTCTCACAAAAGATCATCGACCTTTACCACTTTACTTTTATAGAGTGATATGCCGGGCGTAATATTCAAATGAGCTAATAAAACGAAATGAACATGCAACCGAACGGCCGTTTGTGTGTGGCTTTTATGATCGCTTCGTAGACCAACTTTAGCGTTGAATTTAAAAATGTAGTAATGCTTCAATTTTGATAAAACTTTGAAATGTTGTTGCTAATAACATGATTAAGACCCTACTAAAATATCAAACAAAAATATTAAGTCGTTTTAGAGAATTCCTTAGACGATTCTAAAACGAAAATTACGGAGAAACTGTATGAGAAGAGTCATGGAAAGAAAGAACTATAAATCTGCGTTGCAATTAAAACAGTTGACTGTTAGCATTTACACGAAAGGCAGGTGCATAACCAAAGAAGCTTTTCGCAGTATTTTCATGATATTTTATTTATCCTGGCACCTCAGTATAGTTTACGCCGTCGTGATGTTCAAAATAGGAAAAACGTGGTCTCAAAATATTAATGCGATATAAATAAAATTGATGAGATTGAATTGTTTGGATTTATTTGCAATTGCTTTGCCTTAGTGCGCAGTATACCATGTGCTTCAGTTTTAGAGATATTTGACAAAAAACAATTTCAACGATATTTGTTTCTCGTTGCCACGGTAACGCTGATCGTGCTGAAATTGACATCATTCAAAACTTTCATCCAAGCCCCATAGCTGATTCAAAATTCAAATCCATCGGTGCAGAGTAAGTCTTTCAGTAAGCCGATAGAAAATGATAGGTATGGCAACAAAAAAACTACGACCAGCCACCTGAAGCAAGGGCCAGGGCCTAATAAATGTTAATCGAGTAAGACATAAAGTCCAGTCCAAGTTTTAATTTTCCAGACAGAGATTCTGAGTACACGAATAATATGCAAACTCTCTTTCCTTTCAGTTATATTATACAAGGTAAGATAGAGGGACTAAAAATCGCTCAATTAGCGTAGAAACACTGTATAAACATAGAACACAGCACCAATAAACGTTTCAACGATTTTATTCAGCAATTTTGATTTTTTTTTTTTTTGCTTAAAACGTTCAATTCGAAATTCCATACAATGTCTTATATTTTCAAATTCATTAATATGCAGACATTACGCTTGGGTTTCCTGTGAATCAACAATGGCGGCGTCACGAAACTGAGAGTCGACAGATGTTATGTTGCCACTCCGTTGGGAGCTTGTGCCTAAATAATTACCTTGCTGCCGTGGAATAAATATTTGATTCAACGTGAGTTGTTGTGTTTTGAACTCCGAAGGAGAAAGAGGTTGACAGTTCAAGATGGTGAGCGCAGACACTGCAATCATAATTGTTGGAGTGCTGTTGTTTACCTTTACTGTTGGATGTTTCTGTCATTTTTGTACGGATAGACGACGAGAAGAGGAGCTCATGAGACGAAATAGGCTATCGGCAACTCAACAAACTGCAGCTGCATCTTCTGAAGATACAGCTACAAACGTTAACACGGGCCCGACTGGCCCACCTGTGTATTTACTTCATATGCAGGGAGCAAACTCGAACTCAACGAGAGGTGGCGCCATTCAAAATCCGGTGGATGAAAACGCTCCAGATCCTATTGCCGACAGCGGCCCGCCGACTTACGAAGATTCCAGCCGTGAACCTGAGTTGCCACCTCCCAGCTATGAAGAGGCATTGAAAATAACGATCGAGAATTTAGCCACACGACGAGAATGAGTGACGCAGCCAGTTTGTGTAAATAATGAAATCAACGAAACGCTCGGCTGTTAGGCAAAGGATGTCCTTTTTTAAAAAAAATAAAATTTAGCGTTACTTAATCGCGTACGGATTATTTTAAACTCAAATTAACAAATATTAAAACAATAGGATAGCGTATTCATTACGAAAAAGACTTCATTCTTGTAAGTTTATTTATGCGCTGCGTTATTTATGCTATTGCTCTCTACATGTTTTTCCAAATATTGTGAATATTTAATGTTATGGTGAAAACTAGTTTTTACCATACATTTTCACCATACATTCACTCATAACTGACAGAACTTAAATTTCGATATTCAGTGATTCTGTATTCTTAATAAGAAGTCCAGAAATCATTCAGTCGAGAATGTAACTCTTTACTGTTTATATTCCAACCTTACTTAATAATTTAGAAGCCAAACACAATGCAATATGAATGGCAGGTCACGCGATATTAGTGTTCGCTGCGCGCTTTTTACTGGGCTAATAAAATCATCATTATGATAACCCCCCTACCATGTGCTCACTCTCCAAGAAGAACGTAAACGTACACTGGGACGCCTCATCTCGGTGAGTTCAATGTCTTCAATCTCGATCCTTTTTCGCAGTTAATGAAATGTTTTCTAAAAAGTATTTTGTTGTAATACAACGAACGAAGCCTGATCGTTTCGCTCACTCTCGGCACAGCACTTTCGCTTGTGAAGTGGAAAGAAACCGAAACTATAAAATTCAAATACCGTGTTCAGTCAAATGAATTTCTCAATTGTTTCGATTGTTTGCTTTCATGAATTTTTATTTCGCCAGGTTGAAGAGTGATAGAACAGCCAACAGAAACTTCAGCTGCGAAAAATTCACCACCATTATAAGATGTAAACTGCACGTGTCTTGTGATCCATTTCTCGTTGTCAAACAATCGCATTGCTGAAAAAGACTCGAGAAGATTTGAAGATTTTCCACCGAATCCTGTACTATTTCTGAGAAACCAGTCATCATGAGTTTCGCTTGCGCTAGTGAATGTTTCGCGGGCGAAAATAAGTTAACCTTTATAAAGCGATCACTTTTTCATTTAATTTTCTTTTCTGTGTTACAGATATAGAGGAATAAAACTTGAACATTTTCGTTGTGTCACAGGGTCCAGAGGAGCTCTATTTGATCGTACAAGACGCTATTTTCTTCGAATCGTCGCCGTTAGTTAGTTTAATTAGTTAGTTAGGTTAGTTAGTTTAACTGATTGCGTTACACAGTATGTACCGCGGGCCAAAATTACTAAGGGCGCAATTATCTTCGGAACGCGAAGCTTTCCGAACAAGGCACGAAGTGCCGACAACGAGGCACGAAGTGCGCCCGTAGTAATTTGGCCCGCGGTACTTATTTTGTGTAACGCAATCAGTTTAACTTTCAAGACAGCGACGATTCAAAGAAAATAGCGTCTTGTACGATCAAATAGAGCGTATGCACTCACGTGGCAAGCAGCTATGCAAATTTATTGGAACAAAAGAAAGTGTTAACATAAGAAAAGCGTTCAAATCCCACAGGATTGTTTTGGTACACCAACATGGCCGCCGTTCTATTGTTTTGGTACACCAATATGGCCGCCGTGACGTCATGTGCATACGCTCTATAGAGCTCCTCCGGACCCTGTGGTTGTGTCTGATTGCGAGATGTTTTATGAAATGGTCACGTTGTGTGACTGAAAGGTTTCAAATTACTTTTGACATTATGCAAATTGGGAAATTTTTTTACCACAACTGAAAAAATATATTTGATTCAAAGGGCTAAATTTGTTTTTCTCCTCCAGAATTATCAATTCTGTCGTTAACTTTGATTAAATTGACAAGTTTTATTCAATTTTTTATTATGATAATGGTTGGAAAACGTCAAAACTTTCAATTCGAAAAGTTGTTTTGACCCCGGGTCCGGAGCAGGCAAAACAAGAGGCTACACTTAGCCTATACTCATGCGCATGAGACTCGAAGACGCGTTGATTGAAGTTACCAATTTTTGTGCTCGCTTCGTTTAATATTTAATTTATTGATTCCTGATCAAATCCACACTCTCGTCCATTACTTCTCAAGTCGTGAATTATTTCTGTTACATTTGAAAAGACTAATTGAAAAAATAGGCAGTCGAGGACTGCATGTGGCCCACATGCTGTAAAAAGAAAATTGATAATCAATATAAAGACTTAGTTTTCCTGTGTTACTAAATCGCATCCAACCGGTGTAAAATGGGTTATTCCAGCCCCCCCTCCCATCCCCCCCCCCGACGGATGCAATATTTTTTTACCCGTCCCCCACCCGGATTTCCCGGCCAGGCCGACCCACCCTCGCACCTTGATTTTTTACCCAGATACCACCTCCTGCCCGGATTGCCATTAACTTTTTGTAGTCCCTAAATAAACAAGAAATCGCAGTCAGGAGATCCGGGATTTTTTTAAAGTTTTCAAATCTTTGGTGATAATTGCTATGAATTGGTCAAACATTTTGTAAATAAACGTTGCGTGACGCATTCACTAAAATCTCTCCGTGGCTTTAAGACCAAATCGAAATGAAATGTTTCCATAACTTAAAGCTGGTTCTTTAAAAAAATGCTTTGATTTTGCCATTTATAATAAGTTTTTTCCAGGCTTCACAGTTTCTTTAAAGTGTTGTCGCAAATACACAGTTTTGATTTATGCAAATTTCACGAGAAACGGTAATTTGATATACCAAGCGGTAATTTGATATACCAAGCTGAATGACCACTGAATCCAAAATATATTTTCTATAAAAGGTCGAAACTTTTGAATGAAACTCACATTTCCTTGAATGAAAATGTCTTTCCTTTGATTGAAAGAGTCAAACACCTTTCAGAATTCAGTGATTTTCTGCTTCTGGAAGTCTTGGCGATTTATTGTATCCTAATTACTGCATGGAACCGGCTAGCGTCTGCGAAAATATAATAAACATCACAAAATAATTCAATTCAGCAACATATTTTTATAAGATAAAAGATAAGATAAGAACTTTATTAATGTGTCAAAATCGCTAGCATACAATGTATACTAATTGGGGACACCTAACTACACTATAACTACAATAATAATCTAATAATTAATAAAATATAAAATGTATGTACATATAAAAATATAGAAAAAGTATATAAATATAAAAGATCGATTGTCAGTTATTGCATAAAAAACAGTCTTTACAAGTATTATCCAGCAGGTTTGTGAAGTCAACCAATTTAATGCGCTTTTTAAAAGTATCTAATGATTCAGATGATCTAACAGATTTGTCGAGTTTGGACCAGATAACAGGGCCAAAATAAGTCAGGCTATGTTTGCCGTAAGCAACAGTCTGATATCTAGGTATAGAAAAATCAGAATTTCTAAGAAAGTACTGAGAATTAGTAACGACAAATAAATTCGCAATGTAAGGAGGCGCTAGACCATTTTTGACTTTATACATTATGATTGCAATGGCTTGCAGTCGTCGTGTGCGAAGTGTTGGTAGTTTCGCTCTTTGCAAGAGTTCCTCATAGGTCGATTTATTGTCACAATAAACAGCTCTTAATGCTCGTTCTTGAATTCGTTCTAATTTTCTAGCATCAGAAGACCGACAAAAATGCCAGACAGTCTGACAGTATGTAAGATAAGGTAATATAGCAAATCTGACAATATGTAATTTAGCAGATGTCGGAATAAGCTTACGTAATCTCAAAAGAACACCAGTTTGACTGGAGGCTTTTCTGCAAACATTGCTTACATGACTCGAAAATGATAGTTGGTCGTCTAAGGTAACCCCTAAGAGCGTTATCTCTGATTTCTGATCAATTACAGTGTCATTAATGACGATATGTAAATCCTTATGACAATTCCTCGGGCCCAGACTCATCACCTGATATTTTGAAAAGTTTCCTTGTAAGAGGTTGTTATTGTACCACTCAGAGATTTTATTCCCTTCTTCAGTTAAAATGCTTTCCGCCTCGTTAGTTGTTTTCGCTACTGAAAACAGTTGATGGTCATCAGCATACATAAATAACCTATTTTCATCAGTAGAGAAGTGCAGATCATTTTGGAAAACATTCCAAAGAAGAGGCCCGAATGCCGATCCCTGGGGACAACCTCTCGTGGATGCGTACCAATCACTTGTTATTTCTTGACTGATCCTGACTCTGTTTTTCCTACTTGTAAAATATGATCGCATCAGTGTTTGTGATTCATTAGAAAAACCATATGCTCTTAGCTTATTAATCAGTAGAGGAGGGTGCAGTGAATCAAATGCCTTTGACATATCGGTGGACAAGACTCCAACAACGTTCCTGTTATCAACAGCCTGTTTCCATCTTTCTACTAATCCAATTAAGGATGTTTCACAGCTCTGATTTTTTCGATATGCGGTCAGATTGTTGCTTAACATTGGGTCTATAAATGATGTCAACTGTTTGCTCAATAACTGCTCAAAGACCTTCCCTATCACTGTTTGTACTGTAATCGGTCTATAGTTTTTAATGTCCTGTTTGTTGTCTTTCTTAAACACTGGTACCCAGTCACCTTTTTTCCATTGCAAGGGCCAATCACCAGATTCAATGCAACGGTTGTATAAGCCAGTCAGGGGATAAGACAGCTCCCTACTCGCTATCTTCAGGATCTTAGGTGGTATTAGGTCATGACCTGTGCTCTTGCTAGTGTCCAAGTTAGACAGCGCAGCCTCAATTTCCTTCGGCTTAAGCACGTGGAATTTAAATTGTGGCGAGTCACCAGGAGGTCGACGATTATAGCTTTGCATTATCGTATGCACACTCTCATGATTGTACAGCTGGTTCTCAGTCATACTTAATAAACGAGTGTCGCCAATGTTATTAGCCACTGAAGAGAAATATTTGGCAAAGTGCTCAGTGATCTTACGTTGATCCCGTTCAATGACACCATCTATCTCTAGGTTAAGTAAAACGTTTCCACACTTTTTCGACTTTGAGTGAAGAAAAGGCTTAAAAACACTGTAGAAATTCTTAGGATGTGTTTTCAAATCATCAGCTTTTTTACTCCAGTACTCTTTAATTGCTCTCCGCCGAAGTCTTGTAGCCGTGTTCCTCCACATTTTCATCAGTTCCCGATTCTCCTCAGTAGGGTTTCTTGCATATCGTTTCGCGTACCTCCTCTTTTTTCTAATTGCCTTTTTCCATTCGAGCGTCATGTACGGAACATCCATAGCACGAACTCTCATCTTTTTCAGCGGAACATGATCATTAATAATACTGGTCAGGAGAGTATGCCAATAGAATTGTTGATCGTCGATTGAATCGAATATACTGCTTACATGCCAAGGGGCCGTGTCTAAGTCCATTTGCAATTCCTTTCCATTCATTTGTTTGTAGCTTCTTACAGTCAACACTTTACTTTCGTAAAAGCCATTTCGTTCTTTAAGAAGTCCATATACCAGCGCATGATCACTTATTCCGACTTCACAAACGCCACAATCCTTAAACAGCTCAGGTTTATTGGTTAAAATAACATCAATCAAAGTTTGGCTGTTATTAGTAATTCTTGTTGGCTTAGTTATGACACAAGTCAGTCCGTGTGTATCTTCCAGATCACATAAGATTTTCCCTTCCCTCGAGAGTGGTCGAAGTCTATCGAGATTCAGATCGCCTGTTATCACCAAAAATGATTTCTGAACTGAAGCCCATGATGTCAGATCGTGGAGGTCTTTTTCAAGAGTAACAAAGTAATTGTTTCCAATCGGCTTGGGTGGCCTATAGATGCCTACAATTACTGCATCGTGCCGTCCAAATTTAGACTGAATTACCAGAGGCTCAATCGTAGTAAATTTTCTTGGCAATCCTAGCCGTTTGGAAGGTAATTTGTCCGAAATATACGCCATTACACCGCCTCCTCCTTTTTTACGATCATTCCTGTATATATTATAGCCATTATGTGCAAACTGCGAATCCGGATATGTGCAGTCAATTTTAGTCTCAGTGAGGAAGACGACTTGAGCTTTAGATTCTTTAATTAAAGATCCAACCTCTTCAACTTTGTTTTGAAGACTGTTTACATTCATATGAATGAGAAGAATTTCACGAGCCCCCTTTGTTCGTTGTAGTGAATCAGGTAATGAATCCACATTAGCATTTTCTTGTTCACTTTCTAAAATTGCCGACTTTTTCTGTGTAATAGAATGCCAATCTTATCCGGAAAAATGATTCGCATAATGCTTTCGCTGATCAAAAAAGCAGTTTTGAATGGTCAAAGGTACAGAAATGAAATGCTGGCGGCGTTTGAATCATGTGTTCGGATAGCTCATGGTCTGCAAACAAACACTTCGATTCACAGCTCGATTTTTCACTAAAACCTTTTTCCAAACCATGAAAACACCTAAAATAATCTTTGAAAACAATACTTGGCCACATTTGGTGAAACCTGTGCTTGGTAAAGCAGTAAAAAGAACGAGAAAGCTCCATTTACCTTTCCCACGGATCCAAAGCGCGCACGTACAAACAGAACTGCCTTTGACAATCGAGTCGTCCAATCGGAAGCTATCAGAACTGTCTCATCGTACAGCAATCGATTGAACTCGGCACAACTTAATTCGCGCTTCGGAAAGTCGGACTTACTTACACAGGTGACAACATAGTGATTACTAGTAACCTAGTAATCACAAAAAGCAATAAAGTCAGTAAAAATCGACATTAATATGACACGTATTCCATAGTCCATAATCCACAGAAGTCCGGTCCCGAAGTCCAAATTTTTTATTAAATCTGATGGGCTGAAGTAACGACGCTGTTTTGCCGTGTTTCTATTGTTCTTTCTTTAAAAAAGTCTTGAAATTACTCACCACAGGCAGCGAGGACTTCTCCGATACAGACATTGTAAAGAATCGGCAGTAAAAAGGGGAATAAATTGACAATATGCTTATCAGTGCGAGAGATCGATGTTTGGCATTTTTGCCTCGGAAAAACTCTGATTAAAAATAGCTCTTAGTTTTTCAGAATCGCGACAAATTCGGCCTCACATTGTATGCTGTGCATAAAAGCAACGTTCACCTCGATGGGAAAAATACAGGACCGACTTATACACCAAGAAGACCAAATGACGGAAAATGTTTGTCATGCGCATGCGTATCAAACATTTATCTTATATTTCAATGTACCATAAGAAAAGAAGCAATTTATTGCTGCGGAACGAGCGTAGCGAGTGAGCAGCAACATAATCAGGATTTAAGAAAAATATATGAGAAAAAAATATAAGCTAGGAAAAATCTCGATTTGATCGCTTTTTACCAGAATTCACTGCGCCACGAACACATTTTGGGCCAGAATGCACTGCGCCACGAACAATAGCCTCGCTTGCTGCTTCAAGCTCAGTGTTCGCTGCGAGATTTGTAATACAGTATTTTGGTCCAACATGTCCCAGTCGAAATCGGAACTGAAGTGTCGAAGACTACTACGAGTTGAGCGGGGACTGCGAGGCATGGTGATAGGACCTTTGAATGGCAAAGATTTTCGAAGATTGTACGGGATAAAAGACAAATTTATTTTGAAATCACTCCGACGGGGGTCGATGAGACTGAGCTGAGCCGAGCGCTTGGGGACGCGAAACCTGAGCTGAGCTTGGGAGACGCGAACACACAGTAATTAACCTAAATTTTCACACCTTCCTCGTGGTGAACGCGTCCTTTACTTAACAATATTCTACAGACATTGCAGGAACTTGATGCGTGAATTACAAACCAGAATTAGTCTTATTAGCTGGAACTTTCGTCGATTCATCCCGGTTACATTTGCTTTGCTTCCCCTCAAAAAACGAAAGAGAAAATTCTGTAATACCAGCGAGACGATAAAACAGCATTGTTACAACAAATTCACCGCAGCAATTACTATCTTTTGGATACACTAGTATTTTAATACTTTAAACAAGATAAGAAGACGTCCGACATGGAGAAGAGCAACTCCTTTCCTTCAGTCATCGTACCTGCAAACCACGTTACTATTGAAAGGCTGTACCACAATGAAGCCAGTCATTCTTGTGACGATAATATATACCTGACTTGAACATTACTAATGCGAGTAGGGTTGTAGGAGACGCTGTCGTGACGCTTCAGTAATGATGTTTTGCCGGAAGTCACTAAAGCGGAAGTGTAAATGGCAAAGCTATGAACCGGATGTGCACAATTTAAAATATTCGTGCATAAATTTGCATGCAAAATCGTGACACAAAAAATAATAAAAATAAAAATAAAAAAAAGAAAAACGGAGGGCATTTTTTAACTCATTGCGCTATGCGCATGAGTAATAAACAAAAGATTCACGGCTTCAAGTGTCGGAAACACAAACCAGTTACAAAGATAAATTTAGCTAGATACAAGATAACTAAAACTAATAACAACCACCAGGAAATTCAGATATAGGCCTTTTTTTTTCATCAAGAGCGGTAAGTATATTAAACTGAATTAAATAGCAAAGCGCACAAATGACGTCAGTACTCATGTTTGTCTGAGTTTATAATTTATTCTTGTTTATTCTTGCATTTCTGACAATAGAAATTCCTTATTAGGAATCCCCTGAGAGTCACTTTTGGTTTGTTTGTCTGAGTTTTAGTTCTATAAATAGTAATTGTGCGCTTCGCTATTCAGTTGATTCGGTAATCGAACATAATCGAACAAGGAAATTTTCTGTGAGTTCGATTAACTAACCGGGATGATATTATTATTAAGCCTGCGGATAAAGGCTCTGGGACGGTCGTTTTGGACTTGGACCAGTACGAAAGGATCCGAAAGGGAATGCCTTCGACAACTAAACGACACACAGTTCTACGAGAAAATTGACCAAGATATTACCCCTCTCACCCAAGAATGTGTTAAAAGATACGTCACTGGCCTCCAATCAGACAACATGATTGGCGACGATACAGCAAAATATCTTAAAGAGAACACACCAAAACCAGGTCGCTTCTACACCAGGCCCAAAATACACAAACAAGGTCACCCTGGACGCCCTAGTCTCTAGCAATAGCCATCCGACTGAACGCATATCCCAATTTGTCGACTTCCATCTTCAACCACTCGTCTCGAATCTTCCATCTTACATAAAAGACACGACACACTTTCTCAACAAACTTAATGACATCAGTCAACTTCCTGATGGGGTTCTACTTGTAACTCTGGAGGTGTCCTCCCTTTATACCAACATACCACACAAAGACGGAATCCAAGCTTGTAGTGATTTCCTGGACCAACGTCTTAACCAAACAGTCAAGACTACAAGAATTTGCGATCTCATTCGCATGATTCTCACAAATAACACATTTACTTTCAACGATCAGTACTACAGACAAATTAACGGCACAGCAATGGGTACAAAAATGGCTCCATCTTACGCCAACCTCTTCATGGGTAAATTCGAACAAAAAGCACTAGCATCTGCTCCAAACTCCCCCCTTATTTGGTGGCGTTACATTGATGACATATTCCTTCTCTGGACCCACGGCGAAGAGAAACTTCATGATTTCATCGAATATTTAAATAGCTTCATCCTACTATCAAGTTTACCAGCTCTTTCTCAGACACTGAAATCCCCTTCCTAGATGTTCGCGTTCTCCTTACCAACGGAAAATTAGAAACTGATCTTTACGTCAAACCTACAGATAAACACCAGTACCTCCTAAAATCGTCCTGCCACCCCTCCCACACCAAGCAATCTATCCCATATAGCATGGCTCTTCGACTACGCAGGATCTGCTCAACAGACGCCCTTTTCAGCAAAAGAACAAAAGCCCTTACAAGACATTTGGTCAAGAGAGGGCATAATCATCACTTTGTAAAGGAACAAATCCAGAAAGTAAATTCTATCCCACGTAGTACAGCCTTGGAAACATCAACTGACACGAAAGTAACAAACAGGATACCATTTGTAGTAACATTCAATCCAGCCCTCCCTAACATACCTAAAGTGATTCAAAGAAATCTCAACATCCTTCATTCTTCTAAACGATGCAAAGAAGCATTCCCTTTCCCTCCTTTGATTTCCTACCGCAGATCCAAGAACTTGCGTGACATTCTTGTCAGAGCTGTACACCGCAGACCACCCCCTCAAACACCTGGAATTTTCCGTTGTAACAGAAATCGGTGTAAAACATGTCCCTTTATCAAAGAAGGAACCACGTTTTACACCTTCTTCTCTACAGGCGAAACACGACAAATACGACATCACATCTGCTGCACATCCACTAACGTCATCTATATGATCCAATGCGCCAAATGCCATATACAATACATTGGTGAGACAAAACGACAAGTGAGCGACAGATTTGGGGAACACAGACGTGCAGTTGAGAAAGCCCTGAAGAAAGAACATCAGGATCAACCTACTGCCGTGTCAGATCACTTTGCCCTCAGCGGACACTCCATTACCGACCTCCAAATCATCCCATTAGAACTCATTAATTCTAATAGAGACATGATCCGTAAAGCGAGAGAATCATATTTAATCACTATAGCCAATACACTTGAACCTAGTGGAATGAACAGACGCGACGAAATTTAATCTTCCACATATTTATTGTTATTATCATTACTAGCCGTTTCTAGTTTTCAACCGTTACTTGTTTATTAGCCTATCGTGTGTCAGCATTTTATCTTAGCCCATTTTAAATATTGTAACCGTTTGTTTCCCATCTTCACTTAGCTTTCCTAGCCCCTGATGAAGGTTAGCTTTGTCTAACCGAAATATCGGGCAAATCTTAATAAAAGAAATCGAACGAATTTGCTGTCTGATCAGCCTTGCATGTTAAAGTTTTTTATTTAGTTCATTGCTGATCCTGATCTGTACAAAGATCCAGCTTTATTTTGCTACTGTTTGTTCAAGTGGTCCTTGCATTTTTACAGAAGTAATCGAACTTAATCGAATTAATCGAACCCAATCGAACTCAATCCGGTGGATTGAGTTCGAATGGGTTCGGAAATCGAACACAATCGAACAGAATCCACTGAAACACGTTCGATTGCCGGATGGCAATTGGGAGATTGGATGCAATTGACCCGGGAATTGAGTGCAAATTCTGGTACAGCTACAAAACCATTCTATCAGACACAAAATGTTGTCGTGCTTTTAATTATTGAGTAAACCAAACTGTCAACAGTAACAATAACAACCTGAAAACGTTCGTTGGGCTCCACTGCGCTGCACGTTAGTCTCAAAAGTTACAGCTGACCAGGGCCGGATCCAGGATTTTGAAATGGGGGGTGAAATTTTAAATGCAATAGAACCAAAGCCTGGTTGAGGTGTATGAGGTCAGTGCATCAGCAACACGATTGTTAGAAAAAAGAAAGATGGGGTCTCAGAAAAGGTGGGGGGGGGGGGGGGGGTGGTGAAAATTCACCCATTCCCCCCCTGGATCCGCCCCTGCTGACATTTTTTTTTTTTTTTAAAAAAATGGTAAATTCCCCACGGTGGGGACAAGTAAGCCGTTCAAATTCCCCGCGGTCGGACCAAAAAAGAACGGTAAATGCCCCACCCCCCGAGTTCATACAGATCAAGTTTAAATAATATTTGTCTTGTAGCTAGAGCCAGTGAACAGACTAGAGTACTGTAAGTTAAGAAAAAATGAGGTTTATTAAATATATTCATCCGTTTTCATCTATTAAATCATGCAGTACAAGTTTTAATGTTATTTATAAAACTATAGTAATTGCATATCAAGCGTCCGAATGGTCATTTGTATTTTAAAAAAGTATCACAGACAAAAATAAATTTTGTAAATCATATCATTATCTTATTTCATGCACCAAATTGGATGTCAAATTCCCCGGGGTAAATGACGGGTGTGCTAATACCCGCCCCCCCGGGCCAAGCTAGATTTACCCATGCCCCACCCCCGGATAGCAACATGTGTAAATGGCCCGGGGGGGATTGGGTACTGTTGGAATTGACTCATCCATAAATAGCGAAAAAGCAAATTCTGCACCTTAAAACAGCCTTTGTAATATCTTCCTATTTTTCAGTGCCTATTTCGTAGGGCATACTCCCGGGTACTGTACGTGATTATCATTTCCGGTGTTCTATTTTGGATTCAATAGACCCGAAAACGGACTGAAACGAAATTCGAAGGCAGGTTCCCGGGCAGGTTCGATGATTTAAATTCATTTGAGATTAATATACTGTATCTGTATTTTGTTTTAAATAAAGCCAAAAACCACTAAATGAGCAAATTCAAGACTTTATTGACTACAGCAAATGACTAATGACTCGCGGTGCTGCGCCCCTAACGTGATCAAAGTTAAGTTCCGATGCCATTTTAGCCGCCATTTAGCCTTGTAAATTATTGTTTAGTCTTTCTTCGTTGGTGCATTCGACTCACCTCGAATTTTTCGTTGTCCTCCACGTCACCGACGTCAAATCGGCACTTTTGGTAACCATGACCACGCATTTTATCGTTACAAGCTCTATCATTTCCAAAGCAGAATGTTCAAGGTGTGTTAGCTTCGATGTTAGCTACATTGAGCCTCAAGACTATAATATATTCTTTGGTTTCAACCGAGGTTTTATTTTACCAATCAAGAGTTCGGAAATCGAACGTTCGATTGTATTCGATTACCCCAAAAATTTTTGTGAGTTCGATTACGTTCGATTACCGAACCAATCGATTGGATTGAGTTCGATTAGGTTCGATTGAGTTCGATTAAAATTCCGTTCGATTTTGTTCGATTAGCTACGCCGGGTAAACAGCATCAACCTCCAACGTTATTGATTGCCGAAAAGATAAATGAAAGATAAATGCAGAGACTGGCATTCAAGAACGTTTTTTTTTAACACACCGCAAGCGCGCGCAACTTAACGGTAGTCATTTTGGCCGATTTACACGGTACAACTTTGTTGCATGCGACACGTTTACGGCATGACTTGAGTTGATTTACACGGAGTAATTCGTGTTGTAAGCATGTCGTAAGCATGTTTTAAGCGTGTCGCATGCAACAATGTTATACCGTGTAAATCGGCCCTAAGAGGTACCCATGTACAAATTTTGACCCCTAAAAGGTACGACGAGCACCCCCGTCATTTTTATAATAATAATAATAATAATTTATTACTTATTCGGCGCAAATATCTATATGAATATATTCAAATGCGCCTTACAAATTACATTAAAATAATAGTAAAAATAATAAATCTAATATAATAAAACTATCCAAACCATATCTAATATATAGGCTAAAAATTACACAGAGTCAAAATATAAAATTCTAAAAATAACAAGCATACGCTTTCCTAAAAAGATGAGTTTTCACTAAGGACTTAAAAACGTCCATTGTCTTAGCATTTCTAATGTCATTTGGGAGACCGTTCCACAGTCCCGGAGACGCAACTTGAAATGCTCTGTCTCCCAATGTCTTTTTTGTTTTTGTGGCATTATAAGGTTGTAGTAGTACCTGTGACGATGATCTTAAATTATAATTATAATTATAATTAATTATAATTATATAATTATAATTTTATATGGGAGACCCCTCCCCCCCCCCCCCCCTAGCGCTTTGTGGTATTTAGCTCCATGGCTGAGCCAGAGATGCCCTGCTACTACTAACTGAGATTTTTTACATCGTGTGCATCATAACTTCGTTCAGCAACGTGTTGTTTTATTTCTGATGTTGACTCATCCGTTACAGGCAGAACTCAAAGCTCTTACTGAAAGGCTAATTGCCATATACAAGTTGCAGCCAATAATGGTATTTAGACAACTCGATTTTTCTTGAGTAGCTCACAAATAGAAGGAGATATTACTTTTCGCATCTTTACAACCTAAAGCTCATTTCATATTCCAAAGGCTATGTTCTTATACGAAGTGTAAAACACCTATATGATTTGCTTTACGATCCCAAAGATTAACTAACATTTTCCAACTTGAGAAAAATCTACTTTTTTATTGAAAAATTTTCCGACCGGCCCCACCCTTGGAACACTGGAAATCTTCGATTTCATTTTTCAAATCCATTTTTAACGTGTGAATGTGCCGTATGATGCCCTTGGAACACTGGAAATCTTCGATTTCATTTTTCAAATCCATTTTTAACGTGTGAATGTGCCGTATGATGCCGGTGCTCTCCGTCGCTCGATTGTAACCTTTCTGTTAATTTATAATTAATCGCAATTTAATAGTCTAACGAATCATATGTATGTTTATATACCTGTATTTTTTTCGGGCGAACCTTTAAACTAACTCGATCATTTAGGTTCCTTCTGTATACTGCTGGTAAAGTGAAATGAATCGACGAAATTGAAATTGTTGCATTATACGCCAAGAGAAAATAAGGTATATATTAGGGCAGATCCCGGTTATCCGAAAGGTTTCAGATGACTTTTCACATATGCAAATTCAGCAGCTTTAAGCCCGGCGACAAAAGCATACGCATAAGCAGAAGAACGTTTTGCTCATCTAAATGATTTGAATTTGGTCAGCGAAATACGCTTGAATTTGCTTTGGGTTTGACAAAACGTGTCGGTACATACTTTTGAATGATGAGGCGCCTATGCTAATGAGGAAACAAACATTCGCCTATTTCTGAGATCTCCCAAACTTTCACGAGTGCTATCACGGCTTATAGAAGGAGAGAATTAGTTTTTTGTTCGTTACATAAAAAAATTTTCTGTATGTTTCCATAGAACAACAACAACACACACTTTATTACAAAGAACGTTTTTACCATATAGAATTATAAACAAAAATAGGTAATGTTACTCAGAATAACTACCATCATGATCTGCAAGCTGTTGGAGGGTTTGATACAAACATTAAGGGCTGGGGCTAGGAGGATATGGATTTATATGAGAAATTTGTCAACCACAAAGGGATTGAGGTGTTTCGAGCAGTCGATTTAGGTCTTATTCATGTTTATCATCCGGTAAAATGCGATCCAAAACTATCCTCTCGACAACTGACCCAATGTCAAGGCTCGAAAGCATCGGGATTAGCTAATCAAAAGTCGTTACTAAGGTCGTGTTTTATTGGGATCAACCGTTTCAACCTAAACCGGTTTTGGTTGATTTCGTTGAGGCGTTCCAATAGAACACTTTTCAACCATTTTCGGTTTTTTCGGTTTCAACCATTTCAGCCAAGTTCAGAGCTGGTTGAAATGGTTGAACCAAACCAACCGAAAACGGTTTATTCCCAATAGAACAAGAATAAAGTCCAACCAACCCAACCAACCGAAAACGGTTGTCCTCAATAGAACACGCGCTAAGATCTATACTCACCACGTTTATCAACAGGGGCGTTTATTAGAAACAATAATCAATCACTTGTTTCTTCTTTTTTTTTCCTTTTTTTTTCTCTTTTTTTCTTCTATTGTTTGATCCTTTCTTTTTATTTCAACAAATTGGTGTGTGTAGCGATTTCTAATCATGTAATTAATTTCACTGGCCTGCCAAGATTAGCTTTTGCTACCTGCAGGCCAGTATTATAAATTCTATAATAACTAACTAATAAAGATTTTTGTTGTTGTTGTTGTTGTTGTTAGTTCAAAAATCAAAGAATAAGAGGCACGCCAAGCACTTTAATAAAAGAAGAAGAAAAAAAAAACAGACCCAGTTCACTGGATCTGACAGGAAACCAAAATCCGGTGTACAGAAGTATTGTCGAGTGGCTGTTGAATAAAGACAATAAAAGAAGTTCATTTTCTGCTTGGAATCCCGCTGTGTTTGTTAAGCTTTTGATGGAAATATCACACTTGATAATTACAAGGATTATAGGGTGACGAGCCCAAGCCGTCTGCGTAGGAGGCCCGTGGGGGGGGGGGGGGGGGGGGGGGGTACTTGGGTCAACTTTTGCTGGGTATGTGCCGCTGGCCTCTCAGAGCCCCTACCCCATTATAGTCTTTTCTGTGGCCAATTATAGAGCCCATCTTAGTCAATTTTGAGTAAATGTAAATTTCACAATCCCAACTTAGTCACTTTCTGTTTAGCCATCTACCTTGAGTTCGGAACCCTTTTAACTAGGTCATCATCCTCAAATGAATTGACACATTTATTAAATGTAAAAGACTTTACTCTTCACTACAAACCTTCTGCTACATTTGTTAACCGAAAATATTTACAAGCTAAAACTACCCCAAAAAACACTTGCCAGAATTTTCTTACCCCCAAAAATCCCGAAAATTTGCGACCCCATTCTAGTAACTCTATTGAAAATGCAACCCCATTATAGTCAATCCAGTCGTGAAAATGCGACACCATCCAGCGGCACAACCCCATTAGCCCATTACTAGGAAGTACCCCCCCCCCCGGGTAGGAGGTTAAACACATAAAGGCTCGTTTACATGCGATTTTTGTCGCGCTCTCCAATGCAATTTTTGTCGCATGTGTAAACGGGCGGCGATTTCAATGCGACTCGGGTGCGATATTTGCTGCGATTTCCCAAAAATCGTCGCCAAGTTGCATCAGGTTTCGAACATGTTCGAAACCTCTGCGACATCGCGCGACAAATCGCGCCCAAATCGCACAGAAATCGCCGCCCATTTACACATGCGATCAGTGAAGATGCAACTTGCGCGCAACAAAATTTGCATCGACCTGTGCAAACGGGCCTTAAGAAGAAAGAAAGTTGTTATCTCAAATAACATCTAAATTCGATTTAGGGGGGGGGGGGGGGGGGGTGGATGGAGTTGGGCGATTTTTTTTAAAAAGCATATATCCTGCAGGCCAACTCTCCTGGACAAAAATATCAGTCCTGAAAAGGCGACAAGCCCGACTTGATGTGGCTTTGTTTTTTTTTTTTGCAAAAAAAAACATTCGAGCGCAGAGTGACAGAGTGTTAGTGGAAAATCGAATTTAGTTGTTTTTTGAAAACTTCCTTTTTTAGTTCAAATGGGCCCCTCAGTGGCATTGTGTATGTGTGTGCTGCGTACCTTATTCGTACTAATTTTCGCGGGCACTTAATTTCGCGAATTTGGAACACGAATATTTCGCGAGCATTAATTTTCGCGATTTTGCAAAAAATGATAAATTTAGGGCATCTAATTTCGCGAAAATTGACAAAAGACAGACTTAGAAAACCGTTTTTTATTGAATTATGATCACTTAAATGACGATTGATTTGCAATCATGATTTGCAATTAGGTAATAAAAATAGCGTTTATTATCAGACTAATCAAGCAAATACTGCAAATCAATCAAATGCTAATGCAATGTTGTACTTAATAAAAGTCGATTATAAAAATATGATTCTAAATACCTATGCCATACAGTTTTGTAATGATTATAAATGCTTAACACCCTTGAAACAGAACAAAACTATAGATGAATAATAATGAAATACAATTTAAGTATGTCTTCCGATACTGCCTTGTGCAATGTCTATATTATTACTGTGGTGCACTGTCCATATCTTTAAATGGGTCTTCAGACGGAGCTAAGAGCTTGTGTTGGCTAATTATAAAGAGTCTGACCTAAATGGACATTTTGATGACTGCACGAAAAATGTTTTAAAAGAGCTACATATACAAGAAGAAGAAATGAGTGATTCGGATGAAGAAAGTGCTGAAGTAGAACTTGAGATAAATAGACTGATGACAATTACCATGTAGCTATAAACGCAGTTAATCATTGATTAAAGCAATTATAGAAGTGTATTAAATTTCGCGTGTGTAATTTTTTAGCGAGTCTTTAATTTCGCGATTTTTTACAAATCGCGAAAATCGCGAAATTAAAGCCTCACGAAAATTAGTACGAATAAGGTATATACCAGCAGCATTTTCGTTCACGGTCCCTTACTTTCTCGTTTTCAACAATGCATACTTTGCATGCAGCGCGGATGGCAGCGCGGTATGTGATCCAATGTGTTTCCTGATTCTGCCTACAATGCGGGTGGCATTTATTATCTGTGGGGGGGGTGCTACTCTGTTATACAAGGTATAAAATTTGACAACTTTGCTGTGAAAATGGGTATATTTTGCCTCGTAGTCTGAACTATGCTGGGTAGCTGTGAAAATGGCTAGGTAAAGTCACATTTCTTGGTCCGGAGAATATCACAACAAGATCTCCTCTTGATGAAAGTGTAAGGACTAGTGGACTACACCCCCACACCACCCTGCACCTATTTACCACTCGCCTACTCTCCCCATCATATAAACAAAGAGCGACAAGAACTGCCATGGGACCGCGCAAAAATTGCTTGCGTTGACACGAAAATGAAAACGATGAAAGCGGTATACATGTATATTGTTCTCTGTATTTTTGGCGGGTTACTTAACTTACGCTTTACTTCAGCCTGTGTTTCTGAAGATGACTGCAACTGGTCTGGGTCACAGTGCTGTAAATACACCGAAAATGGAAATTACTTGGAAAATGGAATTTGTGTTTATCAAAGAACTTGCGCCGACGTTTGTCGCACGCAAGACGATTGTTTCGGGTCCAAAAGATGCGACGTTATTCTATTTCGCTGTACGACAGAGTGTTACAGCGACGATCACTGTTACCAGATTTATGGAAATAACGAATACATTTGTTCGTATAACGAAGAAATCTTTCAAAATCAATGCATTAAGCAGGATGATAACACCGATGACAACAACATTTACAGCGATTCGACGGAGTATGAACTAGATACCGATGATATTACGAAGTGGATTTTGATTATCAGCGTAATATTAAGTTTCTGTGTATGCTGTTTCTGCTTGAAAGCGCACAAACGTAGCGTTCGGCGAGCTGGTCAAATGGTTACCAGAAATGCGCACAATCCAGTAACAACTGTACAGCAAAATGGAGATGCTGAAACATTACAAATGAACTCCATTCAGACTCCACCTGAATTAAATGGTCCAAACCTTGATGCTATTGCTGTAAGTGGCCCTCCTTCATATATAGAGGTTGGTGATGTGCCAGAGGTACCCCCACCAACTTATGAAGAAGCTATGGGTAACTGAAATCAGATGGACAGGGAAGAACTTGGTTTCTTAGACATGTTAGAGAGTATGTTGTAGGTCATCTATCATCCATCCATTGCCCCACAAGTAGAATGGAACTGACCGGTGGCAGGTCATAAAAATGTCTTTGGTTCAAGAGAGATACAACGTTATTTATACAGGGTAACCCAGTGGCCAGTCAGCTCAAAGGCTTCTATCCAAAGGGTCTTTATGAAATAACTGGTAATTAAGTCATACAGGGTGTGTTCCACACCACTGATTTTGTCTTTGGTCGAAATCCCAGCCAGACAGCCAACCTGGGTCTATTTAACCCTTTCACTCCCAGAGTCAATTATCTGTGGACAAAATCCTATGGTGTGACCATTCAAATGAAACCCCTTCACAAGTACTTTTGCGTGGTACAACTTGTTTTCCAATATTTTACAAAACGAAATTTGGGATTTTATATGAATCTTATCAATCAATCAATCAATCAATCACTTTATTCATTATGTGTGGCACTCTTGGGCCTAAGGGTTAAATGAGTGGTAAAATCATAAATCATGGCGGGTTAGTTCACATGATCACATAATTCACAGTTGCCATGTTAATTTTTCATTGTAGGGCATGTTAAGAAAAACCACAATAATGTTTGAAAAGAATAGGGTTTAAAGTGTTGTGTTCTGTCTTATTTCACATTCATATATTCTTTGTAAATATAAAATAAATATATGTAACAGTATGTGTATAGTATATATATATATATATATATATATATATATATATATATATATATATATATATATATATATATATATATATATGTTGGATCATTAGGGTATTTTCTTGGTGCTGCGGATGGTGTGATCACCAAATGACGTAAAACAAAACATTCAAAAGACACTGAACAATACCCACACCACAACACAAAAGCTAACCAATAATGGCTTCCACAACACCAAGAAACACCCATCATTAGGGACTGGTGTTATAATTAAGATTCTTCATTTTTTAGCACCCTTATCCTCTTATCTCTCTTAAACCTCCATCGCGATAAAATCTTAGAAATTCAAATGATAAACTTTCACTTATATCGAGGTTCTGTTCCATACATTTTACTTGTAATGTTGTCGGGCTAAACAATATCGTTCGTTATACCGAGGCCTTTGAGGTTCCACTGTATTTTTATTAATTTTATCAGGAGGGGGACATTGGGGATTTGCGGTGTTGCGGTGTTGCTCATTTTTTTATGCGGTGTTGCGGTGAATAAAATACCAGCTTGCGGTGTTGCGGTGATCTCAAACCCTACGGTGTGCGATGTCTTCACTTTAAAGTCTGCGGTGTTCGGTGGAACGAAATTATCTGCGGTGTTGCCGTTTCCTGTTTGACCCTTGTCAGATTTAAATTTAGCCTCTATATGTTATTTATTCCGTACTTATTTATGAAAAGCACATACCATTATGTTTAATTTGTAACAAAAAGCAGTCCAATGCTGTATAGTTAATCTTCAATGAGCTGCCGGTCGCCAATCCTAAGCCTTTTTCATTTATAAGTAACTTGACAAAAATATATATTGCGGTGACGGTGTTTCGTCGACTTTTCTTGCGGTGATGCGGTGTTCGGTAATTTTTTTTTGCGGTGTTGCAGTGTTCAGAGCCCCCCAATGTCCCCCTCTATCAGTAATAGATTAGTATAAGGATTTTTATTTTTTTATTTATTTTTATCTAATCATTGTTATGTGCATTTGAACATTTTAATGAAATTTGTGCAATACAAATTGTATTATTATTACTATTATTATTGTTACCAAAATTTTGTAGCAATAGTATAGAAATTACACATTTCAAAAACACAACACAAATTATGTTTGAGTTTGGAAAACATGTTTCAGATACTTCAGTACCATCATCAATTCAGGATGTTTACAAAATTTGTAACTGTATATATAAAGTAAACAACAAAGAAATGTTTATTATTTTAATTATTGAATGGGAATGACCTGCGCTCAACAAACATGTTAATGTTTGTTGAGCGCAACCTTACTTTACTTTTTCATCCTTGTTATCATCACTACTTTTTGTTTTTCATAGAAGTATCACATATTTCGTTGTATTCCTGTAGTATTATGTTTCTTCCAGGTCTCCTCACCATTCACTTTTTCTGTAATCTTTTATTATTTCCATCTGTAAAATTTCCATCTGTAAAATGTTGCATATATGGCAAATAAAGAATGAAGGAATGAATAATATTTTCACACATCTATATCCGTATCACATTATTTGTATTCCGCTAATTTCGTAAGATTTGTAATTAGCTGTCATTTCTACTATTTCTAATCAACATTTCTTTGTTATTTACTTTATATATACAGTTACAAATTTTGTAAATGTCCTGAACTGATGATGGATACTGATGATGGATACTGAAGTGTTTTTGAAATGTATTATTATTATTATTATTATTTATTATTATTTTTTTTGCCTATATTACATCTCAACTGGCCGATCGACTGCAACTGCAACACTGTAAATCCTTGGCAACCTAGGTCCTGGGTGCCCTAACGTAACTTATGTCTGGTTATGTTGACTTATGAATGCAACAAAACCTCTTACTAAGGAAAAATCACCAAAAATTACTAAAGAAAATTACAAGAGAAATAAAAATAAAAATAGTGTTCTCAATGCCTTATTACATGTAATGAATATTTCCGTGTCCTTTTGCGATATCAAAGTCAATGTCAAACAATTCTAAGTTGACTCTCCTGGAAACTCGCGAACCTCTAAGGCAAAGTAATGCTGATCTCAGCATTACTTATTATTATTATGAAAAGGTTGGATTATGGCACCAATGTCTTTCAAAATTAAATTTTGGGGAATACAGTCAAACCTCCATGTTCGACCATCTCGTAAGTGACCACCTCTCCTAACCAACCACAACCACTTTCAATGCTGGTGATTAAATTTTTCTATTGTTTTATAACCTCTGGTAAGCGACCACTCATATTTCAATGTCTCTAAAGAGGCAAATTGAAAAACGTAACAACAACAATATTCTTCTCCAGGTTTTTTTGGTCTCCCTCCTTTCTCTTTCTCTTGGGTATCCATAGAATATGGCCACAAATTGCTTCAGAACACTGTAAACTGATGTTCTACCAAACAGGAAGAATGTTGCTTATCACATTAAAATTATATTGAATAAAAATCGCACCTGTAATGTTTTAAAGAGGCAGGGAAATAACAAATCCAGATATTCAGGTGTTCATTGGTTGCATTAATAATGGACCCGGTAAAGTTGTCGCTCCAAAAAGTGCTACCTATAGACCCTAATAACTTTTGAACATGTACCACTAAATGAATTTAAGAGTAAAATCTTCAACTATGTAACCTTCGGAAAGATATGATGTATGTATATAATACCTATGTATGTACAGTATATTGGATGTAATTTAAATGGAGTAATGTTAAATGCACAAAATCCATAGCGAAAAAGCAAACAAAGGGCAAGTTTGGAGCCTTATTTTCCATATATGTCCCTTTTGCATTTAGCCCTTCAGCTAAAGGGGTGGGGGCTGTCAGAACATACAGTCTATATGTCATATTTTGAAAATTTTTACTCTCAAATAATATTATTGTGTTTATGAGCTAAAAATTCATTCTCTTGCTTAAATACCCGGGGGGGGTACTTCCTAGTAATGGGCTAATGGGGATGTGCCGCTGGATGGGGTCGCATTTTCACGACTGGATTGACTATAATGGGGTTGCATTTTCAATAGAGTTACTAGAATGGGGTCGCAAATTGTCGGGATTTTTTGGGGTAAGAAAATTCTGGCAAGTATTTTTTTGGGTAGTTTTAGCTTGTAAATATTTTCGGGTAACAAATGTACCAGAAGGTTTGTAGGTGAAGAGTAAAGTCTCCTACATTTAATAAATGTGTCAACTCATTTGAAGATGACCTAGATAAAAGTGTTCCGAACTCAAGGTAGATGGCTAAACAGAAAGTGACTAAGTTGGGATTGCGAAATTTACATTTACTCAAAAGTGACTAAGATGGGGTCTATAATTGGCCACAAAATAGACTATAATGGGGTACGGGCTCTGAGAGGCCAGCGGCACATACCCAGCAAAAGTTGACCCAAGTACCCCCCCCCCCCCCCCCCCCCGGCTTAAATAATGGCTGGTTAACATCAGCTGAAGTAAAAGAGGTTCCATAAGACCAAAACAAAAGAGTGTATTGACCTGAAGAGTCATACACATGTAGCATACTTTGTGACCAAAATGTATTTTGCCTTTTTTGTGAAAAATTATACAGAATCCTTTGACCTGATTGGCTCTCTTTTACTTTTAACTTACATGAACCTGGCTTTCATTACTTCAGCAAGAGAGTGCTTTCTCATCAAAAAAAACAAAAAAACAAAAAAAAATTGAATGAAATATTTTAAAATTCAACATAGGCTGGTTATGCCACTAGCACAATGGTTATTATAAGACATAAGGTGGCTAGTTATATAGTTATTGGCCAGTCTTTCAAATAAAATATACACGATCTTATTGCTGTCTTTCAAGAGTTTTGTTTCATGATACTAGGCATAATAATTTATTATACACATACACATAGCTTAGGCTTTCTTGTTTACGGAGAAGTCTAATTTGGCAGTTTTGTCTCGTTACCATGGCAACCAATGATTAAGTTGTTGGGCTTGTTGTTCAAGGCTAGCCAACCTCTCAGTGGATTTTCTTGGTTTTTACATGGTAAATATTCACGATTTTTGGTGAAACAGAGTAAGTCTAATCTAACAAAGCCATAAAAAAATTGGTATAAAAAAATTGTTTTTTTACGTTTATTGGGTTTGTGTATGTACAAAAATTGTCTTTTTTTATCAAGAACAAAGTCATTTTTCACCGTGTGGAATGCGCACAATAAATGTTTTAGTAACCACGTAAAAACCTATTTTTGTGATGTCATCAAAACAAACAAATGCACGCTCGCACCATTTTCGTGTCCATGCCTCGCGCTCCAAAAAACTATATGGAGCCACTTTAAATGCCATTATGATACATTGTAGTCACTATGCGTTTGTCGTTTATCAATCAATAAATAATAGAGCAAAAACAAAGATATTACTCTGACCAATCACAGCAGTCATAAACAATCCAATGAACCAATCAGAGCTCGAAGCAATTACATGTCGGCGGCACCAAGCGCAGTTTTGGTTTTGGTTTTACTTTCGATTGGTCGAGAAAGTGGCGCAACATTTTTTTAGCCAATCAAAGCGTGGCAATAAAAAACCAAAGCAATTGTGCAATTACTTTTCACATTCAATAGCGTTCCGCCCAGATGACATCATATTTGGCAGCATTGCATCGTGGGATCAAAATGCGGACAAATATTTCAAAATGGCTGCCTCGGAAACACCAGTTTTTGCAATTCCTGTACATGTTGTGGATAATTGTCGAGTTGTACCCAAGAACACTGCTTCGTAGCACCTGTTTTTTCGTGGCTACCTGCATAGTTCTTGAATGTTTATACGCATTTCAATCGCATGATGCTGCGCGCCAATTCTATTTCTAGAATCTGGGCAGAACGCTATTGAAAATTGCTCTAAAACAATTATTAGATTCAGTTTTTGTGATGTCAGGAATAATCAAAGTCTCACTAAGCGTTATTCCTGATATCACAAAAACCGCATCCAATAATATGTGAACTAGGTTACAGTCGAGGCTAATGAGGGGGAATATCATTAAAAATGTTTGCATATGAAAAGATTCCCCGGCATGAGCCTCGACTGAAACACTGGAAACTATTGTCTTAGTACATGCTGTAAATTGATCATTATCAATATCAATATCAATATTAATATGTTGCTTCATCTTGAATATTCATGTTTAACTTTTGTAATCAATTTCGTAATTCTCACGACCTGTATCCAAAATATAGTATTAACTCCTGCAATCTCAACCATTCAAGAGAATAGTGAATTGTTGCTGCCGGCAGGCAGTCTACTAATCGTGTAGGCTTGTAGAATCGAGAATCTAGAATTCTGTCCTTCTGTCCTTCTGTCCTTCTGTCTGTCTCGGTTTTCCGATAGTAACAATGAAATATTGTTTGAGAACCAATCAAGAGCGGTAGAAGATCTACGAAACCGTCGGCAGTCTCGGGAGAGCTTCGGCATCCAATCAAAACAAAGTAATGACAAGCCGACTCGAGCATGCATAGGCGATGCACGACTAAGCTGTTTCTGTTTCGACGCCATATTGGACTGGTTTTCAAGCTGTTTTGCATGTCCATTCGACTTGGTAATGTCTAAAAGTACGCTGGAAATCAGTTAAACATGGACAAAGGTTCTTCTCAGGGCCAACGTAGTTGCTGGATCTCTGTTGAACAAGACGCTGTGGGAGCGTATACATGTACTTAGCTTGGGCGTCGTTGTATTATTGTTAGGCATATTGGAAAATAAGCCTACATGTCTTGGGAATCTGCTAAGGAATCTGCATGCACGTTAGTTCACGATTTGATAATAGGTAGTATTGGAATAGTGTGAGCACGCTAACAAAGAAGCGCGTTAACCTTCAAAAACAAGAAGACGGAAACGTGCGAGATCGCACGCAAATTATTAAAATAGCGTGTCCACTGTGTCAGAATCTTTCCGTTTTATATTTTGTCTGGTCCGGAACCGCGGTCAAAACAACTTTTCAAATTGAGAGTTTTGCTGGAAGTATTCCAGCCATCATTATAATAAATTTTGAATGAAACTTATAAATTTAATCAAAGTTAACGACAGAAGTGATAATTTAGGGCGAGAGAAACAAATTTAGCCCTTTCTATATTTTTTCAGTTGAGGTAAAAATGCTTCAATTTGCATAATGTGAAAAGTAATTTGAAACCTTCCAAATAACGCAACGCATCTTGCAAAATATATCCAATTTTTAATATTCCTCCGTGTCCGAAACAAAGAAAAGAAAATTAAATGAAAAAGGTGATCACTTTGAGGTTATTTTCGCTCGAGAAACATTCACCTGATTCACTAGCGCAAGCGAAACTCGCAAGAAACGATCATTGTTTACATCCTCATCGGCGGTGAATTTTTGCACCCGAGGCTGTTTTGTTCCTCCAACTTCACGACTATAAAAATTCATGAAAGGCAAACAACCGAAAGAAGTGAAATAAATTGGGATTCCAATGACGCTTATATTTCTTCCTTCGCTGTCCAGTGTTCACTTTTTATTAAACAAACGTTATGTTTTCGTCTATAAAATCTGACGCGGATGATTCGAGAATCGGGAAAATAACCAGCACGAAATCAAGACAAATAGACTATTTACATGTGGGAAAAATCTGAGACCTTCCGGAATGCACAGAACTAAAGGATTTTTGCCAAATTCCACGGCGATGGCGTAAATTTGATTTATGCCAACCCGACGTTTTCAAGATTCTTATCCAGCTTAACCAGCATCTCGCAATGAGGCAGCACTTCACTTCCAATATGGAACTACTAGTATTAGCAATTATTTGATACACAGTACATAGAACAACAGCTACAGAAGTATGTAAAGGGAACAGGTTAATTTTGGGAGATAGCACTCACAAACTTCAAAAAGGCCCACATCGCTAAAATTTTGCAGTGCATCCTCCCCCGAGCTTCGCGAGGTTCTGCGAGACACGTATTTCTAGTTGATATTATCATTATCATAGGACATAAGCTTAAAAAATAAAAAAACGTTAAGCTTACCTTGTGTTCCTGTAAACTTGAATTTCACATCAGCATGACCATATTTAAAGTTGCTTGTCAGATGAATAAAAACCAACAAAGCTCCCTGAATGCCCGGCAAACTAGCACTTTACAAACAACTATTTATTTTTTTTTCGGCTGAAATCTTTTACCCGAAGATAATCACCTTATTAAAATTAGTAAAACACTTAAAGCTACGGCAAATCTCCACCGTTGAATGGTTCTTTTCAAGCAGTAAACACTGAATATTCGCTCGCTTCGCTCCAGTGATTTCCCGCCAAAAGTTGACGGCCGCGGTCGACGACCGCGCAACAGACAGAACCAGGAGTTATGACGGGGGAGGGTGGGGGGGGGGGAGTTGGGTGACTTTGATAAAAGATATTCCGCACCTGCAACTGCGAAATTCGTTTTTTTTAGCAAAAAGATTCCTGCAGCGACCCAACTAATGGTTCACCCCTTTGTTCAACCGCTGCATTTGCAATGATTGTATCGGTTTATCATACTAGAATACCCATCCCCGATTTCCCTTCCAATCCAAAAATTTTGCTACTAAAACAAAAAGACCAAGACACTTTTCGGACCGCGCCATAATTGATCATTTTAATCTACATTTTGGCGATGGAATTGGAATGGAATGGGTGTTTTTGTCGATTCTTTTTCATTTCTTCAACACCCAACTAACTTCAGCCTGTTATTACGACTCTCACTGTGGCCCTGGTTCCCGCTGTTGTACATACACCGAGGGAAGGGGTAAATTGGTGGGGGAAGGCGGTTGTGTTTCTCGAGCTCGAGAATCATGCGATGACTTCTGTCTTAAAATTGACGATTGTTTACCACCGAAAAGATGCGACACTTCTCTGAATCTTTGCACGACAAAGTGCTTAAAAGAAAGTGATTGCCAACGTAATTACGTTTGTGAAAATAATCGATGCGTTAAGGATGACGCTTTCATCGGAACCACTCCACTCATCACAGCTGTTGTATTGCTTGCCTGTTGTTGTGGCTGTTTTCGGTTGCAGAGGCGACGCAACCAACAGATGAATAATAACGCTACCCCAAACGCTGCAGTAAATTCCACGAATGTAAATCCTGGTGGCACAAATGCACAGCAAAATAGAAATGCCGAGACGCTGGAAACCGAAGAATCAAACGGTGAACCAGATGCTATTGCTATAAGAGGACCACCTTCATATAGCGATGTTTATAGCAATGAACCAGAGGTCCCCCCGCCAACATATGAGGAGGCTGTGACGGCTGAGAATCTATCTTCAACAGCAGAAGGCTGGCATGTTGGATTTTACAAGTTAGTTGGCTATTAGTATTTCGCCTTGCATGCGAGCTCTAAAGTTCAAAAGTCAATATAAGTTTACATTGTGCAGTTGAGTTTTAAGTTGTGGACCAAGTTCACACCTGTTTAATATCCTGAAACGGTGCCAGAGGCTAAAATGAATGTAAACTTTTGGCAGTACCTGTGTAAAAAAAAATTAAATCTAAAAGTGGCGAGGATGCTCATTGGAAATTTTTTTTATAGCTGTGGGACAAAATTTTGCTTGAGCACTCAATCAGCTGTTAACATTGAGCCCTGAATAATGGCCACCTGCCTTACCCATTGGGGGGGGGGGGTGGGGGCGTTGAAGGAAGGGGAGGGTGGGGAGTTGGATGAAGGAGGTGGGGCTCAGTGAGGCAAAATGTCCGGGGAGAGGAAGGTCCTAACATTTTATATTCACTAGTTGCTTATAGGAGCCTTTGATTAACATCAGAAACCCATAAGTGGGTTGAAACATGTAACATGCATTCACAGCTTCCGAATATTCATTTTTTGCTTAGTACCATATTTGGAAACCCCTCGGTCCCTCGAGATTAGAAGCAAGTTGTTCTAGCGAATTGAATGGTTACTATTTTTATCTTGATTTTCCAAATATGGCTGTAACAACTTCTGAGCAAATTGAATAATTGGAAGCTTGTTTTGAAGCGTACAAGAGACATTTGCATGTTTCAACCCACTTATGGGTTTCTGTAGACAACTAAAGGCTGCTTTGGAAATCAGTCCAATTATTTTCTTTTTATTTCACTACCTCTTTGAAAATAGAACCATTAAGGGGTAAAAATCGATTAATTTTGAACCACACCCATGAAACAAGATTCTGGTACCTTTAAGGGTGTTTTTTGAACATTTCTAACAAGCACCATCATCATTTTTATATAGGAGGTCATAGTTATTTATAAACGTCAATCCACAGCATTTGGTTTTTGTTTTCAGTCCATTACATGTATCTTCACTGGCATTGAAATAATGACTGAAGGCATTTGCAATAAATTGAAAGTGGCCGAACACAGTTTTGGGTTGTGTCATTCATTAGGGCATTATGCAAGAAAGGTTGCAGCTTAGAAGCTGAAACTTGGCAAAAGGAAAATATAGTGATGAAAGATTTTAATTAACAGCAAAAATTTGTGCTTTGGGCTGTTTCTGTGGCAAAGTGGATGATTGAAAACAACCCTAAAATTTCACTTTTATAAGGTTTACATAAAATCCAGTCATTAGATTTTCTCATGAACTTGCACACAATACAATAAATAATTCTTATTGTTTAAAATTGGCACGACCAAATTTTAACAAACGGTTTTTTAAATATTCAAGAACATAGCTGCCCAGTCAATATTGATCGTGTCACAGAATTCCTTTGTTAGACTTCTGTTTTAAAGTTCTCATTATTTGAGATGTAATAAAAATACCGGTAAGAATTCTGACAAATTTCATGAAATTTAATGATTGGATTTTGAGAAATGGTCGTTTGTGTACATTGTTTACAAAACGGAGCTGTCTCACATTTTTTCTAAAAACCTTACCATCACGGAAATTGCCACTGACCGCTGGCGAAACTGTGTTAACCACCTTAAGGGAAATTCAACTGTTTTTTTTTTTACTTTAATTTGAACTTGAGAGTCACTGTAATGTTGGAAAACAGTATATTTATACCCTGTATTTATGACAGACTTTTCTGACTATTTACAGTCAATAACCAGATGTTCTTTTGTGTGCGATTTTACAAACTTCCATCACAACATTGTTATTTTGATTGACAGTTTGCTCTGAGCAATTTCATGCAACCACCGCAGGCAACTTGTTCCCTTCAATTGCTAGGTTCCAAATTGATTTGCTAGTTTCTCAGCAGACTTCACTTTAAATTGAAAATTTTACTCAGAATATTGCCCAGCTAATAATTAGTTTTTGTATCGCTCATTGTGGGAGACAATCTAAACATAGGAAATGCCGAAAATTAAACAACAACAAACCAATTTGAGAAACAAAACCAAGTACATACCATGTTTCAAAATTCTTCTATCATAACAGGGAAACTTGCTCACCTTCAATAAAGCAGTTTTCTTCATTTTGCTGTAACCAAAATCTTTTTTCATTATTCCAAGCAAAATTCTCAGTTACAAAAGCACACAGAAAAACTATTCACCTGCATTGGTCAACATTGGTTTGGTGGGGAAGGAGGGGGATACACTCAAATTGCGGCCCCAAAGATAACTATAGTAGTATTACATTATTATTTGTTTGTTTGTTTTTTTTTTCACAGGTGTCCCAGCTACTTTTGACCTCCATTGTAGTTCTGCAATACAGGAAACACCCAGGTATACATGTAAGAACCTACATTTTTACAAGTCAGCCTGAAAACGTTCTTATATATTGGGTGTACTGTTTAGTGGGGAATCTGGCTGTTTGGGGTCTTAATTAGGTTCTAATTTTATTCATGGGTTTAAACTGTTTGCTATTGTTCAGAATGGTAGTTGAAGCCCATTATTTCATTCGTCATATCAAACTTATATCCCTCTGCTTTGAACATTTACTCAGATACTTACGGGTAGTTTTGAGGTTGGGACCAATCCAGACAATTATTTTCTAAGGGAAATTACCTTTCTCAAGAGGTCTAAAATAGGAACAAGGTGTATTTGAATTAACTTAATTTGGCTGATCTTTCAACTAAGAACCTATTTCAAATGTCAGGCAGAATGGGTTTTAATTTCCAAATTTCAGCCTGTAGGTTCTTACCGTAATCCACTAGGTTGTTATACATGGGTGTTTTCTGTATAGCAGTTTTTATCATTTCTCCTGTCACAAAAAAAATTGCTTCAAATTTTGCAATATTCCAAGCAAAATTTTCAACTTCAAGAGCAATTGCTGCAAAATAGTCTATGCCAATAAATTTGGCTGTAAGAAGTAGAAAAAAAAATTAATTTATATCTTTTAATTTTAATTTAATTATGGAAACAACAAAAGCATTAAAATGCTTTCTTTGTTTCCATAAAGTTTTTGTTTTTGTCTTTGCACAATCCTAATCTTGTGTTGGGTGTCCTGTGTAGTAGCCGGATTGAATTCGGCTTTCCTCTGTTTCTCTCTTTCAACACCACTTTAGCATTAGCATTATTACACTGCAATATATGCTAACAAATGGTTTAAGATAAAATTAAATATTATTATCATGTGTTATGTACAAAATTCATACATGTAAAAGAATAAAATTATTTCATTTGCAATATACTATTTAAAGGAACTATTAAGTTTAGATACAGTCACACTAAAGCAACACACACATCTGGACTTGGTTGCTCGAAAGACGATTTAAATACTCATATGTGTTAAATAAGAATTTTCTTTCTGAAAATAAGAAAATTAAGAGACTGAGTAACTGTTTTCATCATAATCATAAGACCTCTCATAAGGATAAAAATATAAATAAAATATTAATTAAACAATTATTTACTTAAATTTGTGGTGCTAAAAATTAATAGATACAAAACCCAGGATACACACGATTTATACTTCGTTCATTGTGAATATACCATAGTTATTGCTAATACATGTACATGTATACACCTCAGGGATTAAGAAAACATTGTTGGATAGAAAGCATAAAATATGATCAACGATACACCTAAATGGTTTACTGGGAAATGGAAAAAACTTCTTGGGTTCTCAGACAAATTACACCCAGATTCTTTTTCAAAAAAATGTGGGCAGCATGGTGGTATAGTGGTTAGCGCGTCGGACTTTCAACCTGAAGGTCGGTGGTTCGAAGCCTGGTCTCTGCCGTCGTGTTGTTTCCTTAGACAAGAAACTTTACTCCACACTGTCTCTCTCCACCCAGGTGTATAAATGGGTCCTGGCGACAAAATGCTGGGGGTAACCCTGCGATGGACTAGCATCCCATCCAGGGGGGAGTAGCAATATTCCTAGTTGCTTCATGCTACGGAAACCGGGTTAAGCTCCGGCCATGTGGGCCATCGTGGCTTGAGTGCGACTTTACCTTACCTTACCTTTCTTTTTCAAAATATCAATAAATGAAATGTTAACAAGCGATATTTGCCTTGTTCCCAGAATTTGATTGTATCATATTGTGTATGGTTCATTCTTTTTAACCAAGATGCTTTTTTAATTAGGTGTATTAATTATTAATACATTAAGCCAAACCAATGCTTGTGTCTTGTTCACACAAATTTTGAATTGGCTCAAACATGTTAAGTCCTTGCTTGTGGTTGTATTAATAGTTGGGACATTACAAAAAATTACAAGTTTTACTTGCTATAGCAATAATTATTATAGCTGTTATTATATAGATGTATATTATCATTGTTAAAATAAAATAGCAAGAACAGATAGTATTACTGAGGAGCAGAGAGATAAGAAAATTTCTCTTTGAATGCCCAACCAGTGAGATGTCAAGTTAAACAAAAGGGGATAATTTCAAATCTCCAAACAACCATTTATCACTTTATTTATTATAAATAATAACGCTAGATTGTTAAGAATATTTATCAAAAAATTATTTATAAAAAAGTTGTAAGGAAAATACAAAAGAAAAATCTTGATACAGTTTAGCTATACTGTATCATTGATAAAGATTAATAATAGGCCTTTTTAGTATTCTGTATCAAACATTAGGAATATTTGTAAGCCGCATTACTATTATTCTTTTATATAAAGTAAGATTAAATATTCATGTCAGATCTGGTTAGATAAGGAGAGCTGCTATATTTGCAACAGTTAATTTTAATTTTAATGTTTATCGCAGTTTTTAATTAGATGTAATGTGTAATTAGGGTACGTTTTGAAACTAGAGTTTTTATTCAGAACATATATCAGTTGTTACTTTTGTTAATGTCTTTTTTAGAGTGATTTTCTTTAAACCATGAAATAGTTACTAATTAAGTTAGTAGGCACGAGTAGACACTACGAGACACTAATTCCATTGTTTTCTTTTGTTTAGTTTTAGCTAATTTTGGCTAATTTTGATTAATTGCTAGATACTGTTGCATGGTCTTAGGAAAATCACTCTATTATAATATAGTGTCACCAATTAGTGTGTAAACGCTAGAACCACTGACACTTAATAGAGTTTTACCACTACTACTACTACTACTACTACTACTACATACAGTTAACTCTCTTAAGATGGACACCCCTTAAAGTGGACACCTTTCTAAGACAGACAATTATTGTAGGCTGGTTCTGGCCAAATTTCTGTAACTAAATTCTATATTAGGCAAACACCTCTCTAAGGCTGACAACTAGACCTTGCCCCAAAGGTTCACTGTAGACAAGTTCACTCTAGATATTTACAATGCCTTGCCTGCGGCTTGATGTTGTAAGTGACCCCATACAGATCTGTCTCTTACTTTTTTTTGTCATTTATAAACAAATTTTCAAAGATTTCCTACCCTTTTGTAAAGGTTTCCAAAGATTTTTTAAAATGGTCCTAAAATTGTCCTAATGGATGTTTTAGATAATTTTCTAAAACTTGTTGATCATTGCTAAAAATAATACCAGCATTTACTGAAGTTTAAATTACTGTATTTTTTTGCCATATCAATATATTACATTTTTTCAGTGGTGGAAATCCTTATAAAACAATGCAGATCATAAAATGAAATTATTTAACAAATATGATATAGTGTTACATACCCCATGTTAAGCCCATAGAGATGTAATAAATGGCTTTCAACCAATAATAGTTATTATGCATAGTTATTTTTAGTTGTTTTCTTTTTTGTATTTGCCCCCCGCCCCCTCCCCCTCCGGAGGAGGTACTCTACAGACGCCGGAGTAAGGAGGTGCGGCCAGTCCTGTTTAAGACACACGTACACCCCTCTGATTTTGTTCCCGTGTTTAAGACAAAATTCTAGTTTTTGAGACCCCCGTCTAAGACATTCGCAAATTGACCCACAGACTTTGTTGTAGCATAATTAAACTTGTCATCAGTGCCTAAGTCTGCGCAATTAGAATACTAGTTATTAAATATTAGGATGAAATCGATACCACATTCAAGACGGGCGCGGAGCTGAAAGAAACCTTCATTGCCTGAACTACGTTGACATCATCATTCTTATCTCTACGTTAATCTAACCCTTGTGTTTAATTTACGGCTAAATCGGGATCATAATATATTGTAGAAAACACATTTAGCCGTTAATTAACGGCAAAATGTGGGTTTGTATAATATAATTTACTAGGTAAGTTTATTGCTAATTTTTGCTATATCTGTAGAATGCGTTTGTTGATTGCAAAATTTGCCGTTGTCTAAATTCCGATTCCATCACGCCCCCACTATATCCAGACCATCTTCGTCATGTGTTAAGAAAAATCCCAAATTTTATTTTGTAAAATAATGAAAAACAAATGGTAGCACCTGACTGTCGAAGACGTTTCATTTGAATGGTCACACCATAGGATTTTGACAACAGATTCAAAAGTTAGAACTACACTCAGTTTATGTCCATAATTGACACTAGGAGTCAAAGAGTTAAAATCAGCGTAGTTGTCCCATTTTGGGGCTTCACGCTGTGAAATGGCGATCTCAGATCAAATACACGAAATAAAAACGTCAAGAAAGGTCATCTGACACACGCTTGCATTCTCTTAAATGACTAAGTGTGTTTGCGTTTATTTGCGTAGCCATTTGACGGCCAGGGTCTTTATAGTAGTCACTGCGATACGCCTTGTTACTGAACAGAAATAGGGTCATTTCCAGGGCCATTCTTTGATCATACGAAACGGAACTGTAGAAATAAAGCAATGAATCACTCCTGAAGTCTAGAACCATTTAATAAGAATATATATCTATTTATGCATAGAGTACTCATAGAAACAGTGAAGCAATCTATATATTGTTTATTCATTTATAGATATTATATATTCAAAATCTTATCTCTTTGTACGAGTCAAACAATCAATTGGTATGCTGTTTTCAAAATTATAAAGAGCGTTACCACTTCATAAGAGCAAATTATTCCTAAATAACAAGCTATTCCATCCGGTGTTTAATCTTTCGTTTGATCACAACTTTCAGGAGTTAACTTTTACGCGAGCATTCACGCTCCACGCGCGATTCTCGCACAAGGATGCAAAGGTTGGAATGCCGGATAGAAGAATGGAATGGAAAAAGCCACATGTAAAACTTGTCGCTTGGGTGTTTAAAAAATGCCAAATAAAACGGATTTTCCTAAAGAGCTTTTAGTTCTATTTTAATACTGATAATATTACCTAAAAGTAATTGATCGTAATAGCAGAAAATGCTGTCTTGTGGCCTGTAAGTTTCTATTTTTTTTTTAGACTAAACACTTCAAAACTCTCAAGTTGAAATTGAAGCCGACGTCTTTTTCTTTGATATTTATCAGCAAAAACTTAATTCAGTCACGTCTCGACTCTGAGCATGGAGAATTTTACGTGCGTTCCGATCCGAAGGGTATTAAACAGTAATGCCAAGAATAGCATTTACAAACGATATTATTAATTAAGATAATAAAAATATTTATTTAACCTGTTATTTTAGCGTGATGCCGCTTTGAATTTGTTTGCTTAACCGAACAAAATAATCACCGTATACAGATAAATACCAGAACTGAGCATAAACTAAATTCATGCTCTCGTGTCTCTCAGCGTACGATTGAAATTATTTGAAACAACAAGTGAAGGTCGTGAAGGGCTTTCTATCGCAGTTATGTCAACTGAGCCACTTCTTGTCCGTTTGTTGTTTTGACCTGCCTGTTTTGTTCTTGTGTTCATCGAAGTGGAAAACAAGAAGACCGGAAAAGATTTGGGTTGTCTGAGCAGGAAAAAAAATAAGTTTCAAAATTGGATTGACAGGGCGTATACGCGTAGCCTGAGGAGAAAAATGGAATAGCGCATATGCTAAAAAGCACCATTAGAGAGTTTCAAAAACGTGCGTGACTTTGACAACGAAATTTTGCGTGCAGATATATGAAACCCGCCACTGACACAAACACTCGAAAATGTTTCAACGTTTTAATATGTCTACCAATATTCAACGGTTCATTGACTTAATGATCGTGTCGCGCGCGAACTACAAAGTTGTTGGTACAACTAGATTGTGATTGAATGAGATTGAAAAATAGCGACCATTAGAAGTTATTATACAAGGTCGTGCGCCACTTCCGAAACCCATTTTCGAAACAACAACGGAGTAGTGCGGCGCTGATTGATAAGCCTATTATTATTTGCATATCTATTATTTCCTGTTATTAACACCTGCGTGTCGCGAAAACCGCTTTGTTACCACTTGTCGCGCTAGTGTGTAAATGAGCAAAGCGTGCGCGTGTTTACTGTAAAACGAATAACTTCACGAACAGCAATGACTCGACAAGTTATTAATATCACAAGATGAAGGCAACCATCGAAGCCGCAACTCTCGCTCTCCTGTTGATTTTAAGCAGAGTTGAGTCGGAGTTGGGGTCGACCTGCTCCAAGAACCGCAAATGCCCTAACTCGAAAACTTGTTGCAGTAACGTGTGCGTTGCACCAAAAGTCTGCAAATTTAAGTGTCAAGAGCCCGCTGACTGCGACAGTTCGAGGAGCGAAACATGCCACGATGGATTTTGCAAGTGTTTATCGCCTTCTTTTTGCGCCAACGACTCAATCTGGGAAAACGGGATGAGCAAACCGTGTGAAGTGGATGCGGACTGCATCGCGCGTTTGAACGCGCAATGTCTAAATCAAACGTGCGAAAATTCTTCTGTTATACCTACAAATGACGCTAAGCCAGAAGAGCTCCCGCTAAACCCAGCTCTTCTCGCGATTGTGACAATCATGGGTGTGCTAATATTTTCGTTCCTGTTTTGCTGTTGTCTTAGTCGAATGAAGAGTGAACGAAAGTCGATGAAATCGCGAGAGGCTAAAGGCAAATTAAAGAGCTTGGGCATTGAACCACGGACTATAGGAGTCGGCACCGAGAATTCATCGCCTCTAATAAAAGCCGAAAGTCAAGGTGCTCCTTCGAAACACGGCGCGTTACTCTCTGAGAATTCGAGAAATACAACATCTCGCGATAGAGATGAGGAAATGCTCATTTCCGTTGTGATCGAAAATGGATTGCCTCCTATTCGTGAAGAAGACGAAGAAGATGAAGACGAAAAAGATTAGAATATACGTAACAGCTGTGTTTATTTGGCTGGTGAAAAATAATTACTGCGCCGTCAAAAAATAGTGAAAACTCACTTGATTTGTTGCCTTCGCCGATCAACTGCATTTAGCGTCGAAGGGATGTAGTAAACAGACAAGGAAACTAGATTTTTCAAGTGCGTAGCGATCAAAGAATCGACGTTTTCGTGCATTGGAGAACGGAGTTTCATTAAAACTCTCGCTGTTGGATAATAATGCAGCTTTTTTGCCTGCGGTCAACATGAATTTATTTGGGCAAACCACGGAAACAAAGTTGGCGATGGCCGGAGAATTAATAAACCGCGTTTTAATAACTTATTCGACCACTGAGTACGCACTTCAAAATCAAGCTGCAAAGAAAAATTCAACTTGCGGTTTGGATATAAAATATTAAGTGAAGCGAGCAGTGACATACTATTTCCAACTGGTACAAAAATTTAGGATTGGTTGTCAACTTGAAAAAATTATAATATTTTAGTTCAGTCTTTTTGCCTCTCGGCAACAGCATATTGAAGTGATAATTAATTTTGGCTTGGACAGCAAATTCACGTTAGTTTATTGTTATGATGGACATTGTTGCCTCGGGCAAAGTTCTGAGCTATATATTTTCATATACCTGGCTGAGATCGCTGGTGAAAAGATTAAAAATAAAAGTAATGGATTTTATAAGTCGGGTTATCAAATTTTCGTTGCGCAGACCATCAGCTGTCAACCTAAAATTTAATTGGAATGAAAAAAAAATAATAATAATAATAAACGCGCTAGCAGAAATGAATGATTCGATCTATCTATCATAAACAGATTCTGTTGCTAAGTTCAGTTCCCTTGTACCTGTTAAAGAAAAAAAATAAATTCTGTGAAATATTTTGTAAGTAAAATATTCTTTAGTCAAAACAATATTGAGTTGATGCTGTTAAAGGCAATCAATCAATACGTGCTCCGTTTAAATTTTTCATTTTTCATTTGGCTGATCAGCAAACTGAAAGATAACAAGAAATCGATTTAGTTAAAGACGACGGGCCCATGTGAACAAGATGAATTAATTCTAATTGATATGGTCAATTTAAATTTAGACGATAATTTTTAGACGGTGTCCTACAAAATATCAAAATTTTGTTTGCAAACGCCAGCAAATATACAAGTGAATTGGGTAAAAATGATTCAATAGACTATAGAGCAGTTTTCAATTGAGTGTCGTAAAACCAAACCCAAAGTAATTAATCTGACCAATCACAGCAGTCGTAAACAATCGAATGTCGGCGGCGCCAAGCGCGGGAAAGCGCGTGCGAGCAAGTCACGATTGGTTTTGGTTTTACTTTTGATTGGTCGAGAAAGTGGCGCGAGAATTTTTAGCCAATCACAAAGTGTAGCAATGCAAAACCACTTTTGATACTCAACAGAAAACTGCTCGAGCAATTTTCATTGAGTGTCGTAAAACCAAAACCAAAGTAATTTCTCTGACCAATCACAACAGACACAGACAATCCAATGAACCAATCAGAACTCGGAGCAAAAACATGTCGCTGGCGCCAAGCGCGGGAAAACACGTGCGAGTAAGTCACGATTGGTTTTGGTTTTACTTCTGATTGGCTAATAAAGTGGCGCGAGATTTTTTAGCCAATCACAAAGCGTAGCAATGAAAAACCAAAGCAATTTCGTTGCGAAATTACTTTCGACACTCAAATGAAAACAGCTCCATAGAGTAAACAAAACAAATTGTTTGGAGATAGAGCAGTTTTCAATTGAGTGTGAAAAGTAATTACACAATTGCTTTGGTTTGGTTTTTCATTGCTACGCTTTGTGGTTGGCTAAAAAATCTCGCGCGCCACTTTCTCGACCAATCAGAAGTAAAACCAAAACCAATCGTGACTTGCTCGCACGCGTTTTCCCGCGCTTGGCGCCGCCGACATGTAATTGCTTCGAGCTCTGATTGGTTCATTGGATTGTTTACGACTGCTGTGATTGGTCAGAGTAATTACTTTGGTTTTGGTTTTACGACACTCAATTGAAAACCGCTCTATAGAGTAAACAAAACAAGAAACAACAAGAAAACAACAACAATTTATTCAACAAGAAACAACAACAACAATGTATTCATAGTATTATAATGAAAGAGTTGACTGATTTGTTTGCCCTGCAAATAGCTGGAAAGATAAAAAAAATTTGCAGATAAAGTGCAGGACTACAAGGATGGAAATGGATTGCATTTATTTCATGAAATTTGATAATTCGTGACAGGCGGTGAAGAAATCAAAATTGCTATTCTGGTAGAAATCTGAGGTTATTTTACCTATTTGTCTCTTTAGTTCATATTTCTTTGGGTTCGTCTATTTTGGAGTTTTTCTTCCTATTTCAAGATATAATAAATCATGATAAGTTAAGTTTAAAGCACACTTACTTCTGGTAATAATTATGAAAACGCGATATATCAGCCCGGGCATCGCTGTCCCTTTAAGATTCGGCATTCAGGAATACTTCTAAGTAAGCTAAATCAAACAGTTGGACTAACTGTGACATTAAATGCCCATTAAAACAGACAAAAGAAAACAAAAGATTCAAAGAGAACGAAATATGGAGTCTATAATTTCTCCATAATGTATTTCAAAACTAAAATCACTGATGAATACTCAATAGGCTGCTTTGCAACTGTTTCTGTTAGACCTTTAGCGGTTCTGCTCGTAAAATGCTGAAAGGTAATAAGCGTTATCGGAGTTTCGAAAATATATGCGCGCGTCGGGACTGAAACCTGAAAGCTAACAAAGGAAGGCAATAAGGCGGGATAAGAATTTATTATCTTTCCTTTGTTCACGGTCATGAATATTGGATTTTATCCCAATGCGCGCATGTGTTTTCGGAACTCCGATAACGCTCATTGCTCCATAGAACGCCAAAACGAGGCCAAAAAAATTGCAAAAACTAACTTTAATTAAAGGTTTATTTTTCGTCCTTCTCAATAATTGCTTATATCGGTTAAGAAAAATAGCTTGAAACTTTAAGCTTAAGAACAAAACTATGGTTTACTGATTTGACGTCTTATCAAGTGACAGCTTATTTGTTCAAAACGGCCCTGATCAGTAAACATCAATAAATTCGCATTAATTGGAATTTTCCATGGATCAAATTGTTGATTATTTCGTGCTTGATATGTGCTGTAAACCTATAATTTGTTCACTGAAAAGTTGGCGAAAAGGTGAAATTTGCTCGAGGTTGCTAAAACTCCAAAAAGTTGCCCCAAATGCCAAAAGTTGCCCAAACGTTGCCCAGCACAATCAGGACAGGCCTAGTTTCTGAACTAGATAAAAATTGATGATATTATATTCGAACCTTCAAGTGCGAGCACCCCTCGTAAGCGACCACCTCTCGTAAGCGACCACCTCTTCTAAGCGACCACGGCACCTCTTCAAAGCGACCACCTCTTCTAAGCGATCACCTCTTCTAAGCGACCACCTCTCGTAAGCGAACACCTCTTCAAAGCGACCACCTCTTCAAAGCGACCACCTCTTCTAAGCTGTGAAGACAGCTTTTCTGGCACTAAAGGACAACTCTGACTCTGGGACGGCTCTTTAACCAGCACTTGGGTCCAACTGTAGACTTAACTTCATAGAACACAACCAGAATATAACCAGAATGCAACCAAAGAATGCCTTACAATTCACTTCTATTTAAGGCGTAGCTAATGATGCTTTACAACTTACATCATAGCCTAAAGAGCTAAATTACAAAGCATCAACAAGCATTTCGTAAGGTATGATTGGCTAAAACGGAATTTATCCTTTACAAGATTAATCACTTTTAAAACAATACAGGTAGATAACAAGTTTAACAAAAGACTAGAGCAGGTTACTATTACAGTTTAACGCTTTTCACAGTTATGTTCTAACCTAAACAATCTACGACTAAGTGATTATCAACATGTGGCAGTTACGGTTTGCTGAGCTAGAAAGTAAGAGAAATATTTTCTACGTTGGTTTTTCTATTTTGAACAGCTAAAGCGAATTAAAGTCAACTCCCTAATTTTGTGTTATCACAAAGTGATCACCTCTCGTAAACGACCACCTCTTCTAAGCGACCACCGACTACTGACCTCTTCTAAGCGACCACTTTTTCAAAATACAAATTTTTCCAGTCAAATCATTAAGTTTAAAACGTCTCGTAAACGACAACGTCTCGTAAGCGATCAAGACCACTTTTAACACTGCTGGTTTGGATTTTTAACTGTTTTTAACCTCTGGTAAGCGACCAATCTTCCATCAGTTTCGATGTCCGTTACAAACCAAAATTGAATTATGTGTACAAGTCTAATAAAACGAAAATTTTGTCTCTGGCATCAAAACTTCACAATGATACAGTATTTGACGCTGACGTGTGCCTTGTATATTGAATTACAACAGGTTCATATGCCCCCTGTCACTGACCTCTCGTAAGCGACTACCTCCAGTATACTAATAAGCGACCACCTTGAGTGGTCGCTCGCGGGAGATTCGAGTGTATATCACACTGCCGTTACCATTTAAAAGGAACATTGCTCCGCCGAAATAGAAAAATTTCGCTTCGCTTATCAGTCCACGTTATATCACTAAATGTCACCAAACTATACAACTTAGATGGATAAAAAGATTTTGTAGAGCAAAACAAAAGCAAAAGTTTGGAGATACCTTGCAGGATTGCAAGGATTGAAGTGGATTACAGTTCATGAAATTTGATTTATTGACAGGCAGTCAAGAAATCAAACTTGCCATTCTTGTGAAATTTTGACATGTTTAGCCGTTATTTTGTCTGTTAGTTCATATTTCTTTGCTTCTATCACTTTTGGCGATGGTTTCTTCCAATTTCAAGATAATAAAGTAACGACTTAAGCAAGCTCCTGGCCATAATAGGCATGAAACCACGATATTGCAGCCGGGAAAAAAACGTTACTATACAAAACTACTGCATAAACTTAGTTCCGTTACCGTAGATAGAGTTTCGAAAGTAGCGGCCCCCCCGAAAGTAACAGCTACCGGAAAGTAACGTTATAGTAATTCCCGAAAGTAACGGACCGACCGAAAGTAACGGTTTCCCGAAAGTAACGTTACATGTTCGGATAGTAATTCCCGAAAGTAGCGCCCCCCCGAAAGTAACGGCTACCGGAAAGTAACGTTGCATATTCGGATAGTAATTCCCGAAAGTAACGGACCAACCGAAAGTAACGGTTTCCTGAAAGTAACGGATCAACCGAAAGTAACGGTTTCCCGAAAGTAACATTACATGTTCGGATAGTAATTCCCGAAAGTAGCGCCCCACCCCCGCCCCCCCCCCCCCCCCCCCCCCCCCCGCCGAAAGTAACAGATACCGGAAAGTAACGTTGCATATTCCAACCGAAAGTAACGGTTCCCGGAAAGTAATGGTCCAATTCATACTGAGGCCTAACGTCTCCCGCAAATAGAATAGCCTAGTGTTTTACTGTACAATAATGCCGAGGAATGCCGAATAATCAATGAGAAAGAGAGAATTAAAATGACATTATGCCTATTCCGTGGTTATGTTTATCATCGTTCTTTTTCTCAATTTCTCACATATTGTAGGCCGGTGCCCGAAGGTAACGGCTACCCAAATTAAAAGTAGCGCCTACCCTAACGTTGCGGTCCCTTAGGCCTGGTAATTCCTCGGGGGGGGGGGGACTCCCATATAAAAATGACAGATGACAGGGGTGCTCGTCGTACCTTTTAGGGGTCAACATTTTTAGTTTGGTACCGCTTAGGGTGCTGAAATCTAAAATGACCACCGTTAGAATTATCGCGGTACCTTTTAGGGTATTGAGCCAAAACATTATGACAGAAATATGACGTATTGTTTTGAATTGGTACCTCTTAGTGGTAAAACTTCTTTGGGGCCACGCCCATCAAACAAGATTCTGGTACCTTTTAGGGTGTTTTTTAAAAATCTCCGACGAGCACCCCCGTCATTTTTATATGGGAAAACCCCCGCCCGGGTAATTCCGAAAGTAATGGGGACCGCTACTTTCGGAACGCTACGGGTATTTGTACCTTTTACTCACCGTAATAGCGCTAGCTTTTAAGTTCTATTGTATAAATATCTCAAGTGAAATAAAAAGTTAAAAGATGCATGGGCTCCTGGGCGTAGCTAGCATGAGGCGAACCGAGGCTATTGCCTCGGTAAAAATAAAGTTTTGAATACTAGAACAAGCACTCGCAGGCAGCGTTTTTCCCTTTTTGACAATCCTGTTCTAAATATAACCGACAAACTGCAAGGCTGATGTGACTACGTAAAAAAGTAGATTTTACGAGACACCAATACGACAGAAAATATACGCCCATTATTAGCCTGCGCAATCACTCTTCGTTTCTTCCCCTTGCGTGCCTTGCGCTCCGCGCTCCTTGCTCGCGCATCCCATAAAGCAAATAAATGTTGAGCCACGTAGCACTGGTGAAACAAACAAGGAATCAGAGAATTAACTCCGTGTGTAAATTATAGTGCTAAGGTAAACCCATAAATTTCCCTGTACTGAGCGTTAGCCCTAGTAAGGAAATGAGGGACCACACGAGGGAAAGAAAAAAAACTTTGACCTCGGTGGGATTCGAACCCACGACCTTCGGATTAGATCTTCCTCTTCCGTCGCTCAAGCGGTAGAGCGACGGAAGATCTAATTCGCAGGTCGTGGGTTCGAATCCCACCGAGGTCAAAGATTTTTTTCTTTCCCTCGTGTGGTCCCTCATTTCCTTACTAGGGCTAACGCTCAGTACAGGGAAATTTATGGGTATACCTTAGCACTATAATTTACACACGGAGTTAATTCTCTGATTCCTTGTTCATCCCATAAAGCGTCTGTTGTGCAGTGAAATGTGTTATGTACTTTACCGAATGTGAAATAATCTTCCTTGAGTAAATACAGTGTTCAGTACAGTGTTGGGCAAAATGAAATGAATTACCTTATTATAGGAAATTAACGGCGCTCCATGAAATTAAGGTATTGGAAATTAACGCGACTTAAATTAACGCGAATTTAATGGAAAACGACTTTCGAATAAAGAAAATTAACGCGAAAGAGGAGGTAGAATTTCACAATAAAGGAAATTAGCGCGATTAAGACACAGTTGGTAGTGACAACTGGAACAAATTTATTTCAGCATTGGATGCAAAAAATTCAAATCTGGAGAAAACTGTCGAGAAAGACTATGTTGACGATTCAAAATCTATCTTGGCCGAAATCAAAGGAGAAGATATTGAAAACATCACTTCTGACAGCGACAACGATGAAGATGAACTTGAAACATTGTAAACCTTCACTTCAGCTTTTGTGAAAGATTAAAATAAAGGGTAAAGGGTAAGAAAGAAAGCTTGTAGTTGTTGTTTTTTAGGTGTCAAGAATGTCTGGACAGGTTCCAAAATTGGGGTTAAAGTATTGGAAATTAAGAGCGCGGAAATTAACGCTGCTCTTAATTAACGTCGCGGAAATAAACACTCAACAAAATTAACGAGACTTAAATTAACGCGAATTTTAACGATTCGCGTTAATTTCATGGAGCGTTAATTTCCTATAATAAGGAAATAATAAGGTATTTGCATAACTTAGCAGTTCGCAAAGGAATGGGTTCTAACATCCCTCGTCCCAGATCACCTCAAAAAAGCGGAACCTCAAAGACCAAAGCAGGGAATTTTCTAAATATTTTGCCTTATTTCGCAGTCGAAGGATATGTATTGCAGTGCTATTTTGTATGTTTTATCGCTTTTGGCAGTTCTTCAGAATCTTTTCAAGGTTGAATTATCCACTTTTGCGTGTAGTGACGACAGAGAATGCTTCAGTAACTCTTCATCAATTAGTATTTGTTGTTCAGGTTTGTGTCAGCAATGGGAGAATTGCCCCGGCGGTTGTATTTCTGACGATTTCTGCAATGGTGGAAAAGTATGCTTCCGATATCGCTGCGAAGATGATGAGATCGCTGTTCCTGTTTACTGCGACAATGATGGTCATTGTTTGGAAAGCGAAGAATGTGAATCTGGGCAATGCAAGCCTGCTCCGAGACCGGTGGTAAAGGACGATTCTACCGAGCTTCATGTTAGTTTTCACTTCGACATTAATGTTGTTATTATAATCGGAGCCGTTGTTGGCGGTTTGATCTTTCTTTCTGTTGTCAGCTACGGCTCTTACCGCTGTTTTAAACGACACAGAAGACGGCGCTTCTCACGAAGATCTTATTCTCAACCCTCACGCTATTCGAACGAAGATGAATCGTACGCTTTGTGTAGGCAACATATTAGGCCACGGGTAGTTTTGCCAGCAAGAACTGGGTGCCCCTATCCTCCAAGACCGCCACCTGAATATGATTCAGTAACACTGGACAGTAATCTAGAAGTGGAACCCTCATCTCCACCTCCATATGATCAAGAGCAAGTTAATGGGGAAGCTTTCCCAAGGATCTCTGAAGAGCAGGTTTGGAACACTTACATTGTTTTCAACATGTGTTCATATTTTGTGTGGGGTGCAATGGGAGTAGAACTAGGGGTGGGTGACTGCATGTAGTGCTGGTTCACATGTGCAATGCATGTATACATGCAAACCAGGTTAATGCAAGCATTCCATGCTTGTGTTTTAGTGAAACACAAGCACAGGAAAATGAACTGTATTTCCCTTGGATACATGCATTGCATGCTTGTGTTGATGGTAGTGCCCCATTGGGACGTTCCATTTTTTATCCGCACCCCCCCTAAAGAAGGAGTGTTTTTGTAAAGGAGGGTTCGGAGTTTGCACCGAGAAATTTGAAGTAAAGTCAATTCAATTTTTTTTTTTGATGATGTGATCACCATCTTGTTGACTACATGGATGGCGAAGTTCATCATGCAATAAGAATGAATATTTTCATATCATGGTTGCATCTGTAAAGCTCCTCGTGTCCTCAGATAATTTTTTATTGGAGTTAGTCTGTAATTAGTACAGGGTGAACATTTTTCAAAGTATGACACTATTATAAGGGACATGGAGCAGTATTTATTTGTCTGATGAGATGCGACTCTGAATTGAGTTTTACTTGCAGGTGTTAACTTAAGTGTTTATGCGTTTTCAGTGAATTTGCTCCTGAAGGTTAAAGCTGTCTTTCATATATACCTAAAGCCAAAAAGGGCTCCATTTCATAATTTGTGTGATTTGGATGTAATACGATCCTATTACATGTACATTAAACTTAATTGTTGATTCTGTGAGCTGTATGTTCAATAGCTGAATATTATTGGCCATGTGTACACATGTCCTCTGCTGTTTATAAATGTACAAAGCCAGCTGCCTTCTCCCTGACAACACAACGTTGCCCATAATTAGTATTGTTTTGGCTCAAGTTATGGATGTAATACCAATGTAAGTATTTTGAACCCATGGTTTAATTCAAAGTAGCTGCTTAGTATGCAAGTCATTGAATTCTACTTTGTATAATTTCCAGCATCGTGAGCACTGAAAGCTTGTCTCAACTGAAGTTTTCTTTATAAATTGTTATTATTAATACCCATAGGTGCTTGAACAAAAAATACTTGAAACCACCAAAGAAGCTTTTTTTCATTTGCAGCCAGTCCAGGTTGCCATGTTTTTATGACTAAAATGGGAATCAACATTGTACTGACATTGAATTATTTGAAACCTAGAATCCTGTTTGTAAAACATTTTGTTGTGAACCAGCTGTCACTGAAGAAATTTAAACAATACTAGGTAATTTGTTTTTAAAATTAATGTACATACAGTATGAAAGACTGCCTAAATCAGGAGAAACATTCATATCCTGGCATTGATGATGCAAAAAAACTTTTGTATATTTTTTCTTTGCAAATATAAAATAATTTTCCTTTGATTGAAAATTTTGTGCACAAAATTATTTCTGAATTAATTAAAATCATGTTACAATATTATTGTAGACTCATGGAAGACATGATAAAAAATTTGAATAGATATACATGTAATAAGAAATTCAAACTAGATGTTGCTATTATCCCGTTTTAATTTTCTTCACCATATGTAAAAAATACCAAGTGTATTATACAGCAGACAATAATATTATTATTATCAACAAAGACAAGAAATTGAAGCGTTCGGAGCATAACCAACCTATGTCGAATTTGAGACCTTTTTTTGTTTTTTCGCGCCCATTTTGCCTCATTTTTGGCATGTGACCTACAAATTAATTGCAAAACATTGTTCAGAATTTTTTTATGCTGTTTTTTCTGTCGTTTTAGAGAAATAACGTATGTGTTGCAGTTAATTTTTTATTTCAGGTAATTTTTGTTTTTCCTTTGTTTCAAATTCATTAGCATATATTTCCATACCCAAAAACAATGGAAAAATAAAAATTACCTGAGGTAAAAAATTAACTGCAACATATGCAAAAAGTTAACTAAACACCCTGTCTTTCCGTTGAATCCCGCTCGAGAAAATGAATCCCAAAGTTAACCCGAATATCTCGATTTTATGCTGAGTTTTTTTCACTTCAGATGACCAAGTTTGGACCCATGCCGTTAAATCCCATCAAGAAAAATTTATCCCAAAGTTCATTCCCTCAAAATTGCTTCATTTTTATCACCAATAGTCAGCAAAGGTATTGCAAAGCATGTCGGGATATCAATGGCGACATTGAACACGGAATGTCCACCCAAACGAAATATGGAAAATATTATAAGTCTCGAAGCACATCGGACATCGGGCATTTCGACTACGGCACGGGGTGGGAAATGGCCCACAACTCACAACGCTGCCCCTTTTCTGATCCGAAGTGATTCCAGACTTTCCTGCTGGCTCATCTTGTCCACCAACATCTATTTTCACCTCGGGCACAAAATAGAGATTTAGACACAATGCAAGGTACGACAAGAAACACGACTCATTTTTTTGAGAGGTGTTAGAGACTTAAGGATTTCCGGACTTAATGATGTCCTTCAATCACTGGACGGGCCTCAAACATGTTGGATTAAACACATGCTATGGACGATGTGTTAACCGTGGTGAGCTCACGATTGATAAGCGAGCCCGGCGAGCGTAAATAGCGATATTTTTGTTTAGGTTGTTGGCACTGGTCAAGAGTATTGGTCGCATAGTCTCACGGCCCATCTGCTTTTAATGGCGTCGTTTTGGAGTACAGTTTTGGAAGGAACTACGCTCGGATGTACGGTCAAATTACTAGAGGGCCAAAACTCATCTTAATTCACCAGTTAAGTTTAGTTCATTTCATTTTTTTAAATACGTTTTTTTCTCTTAAATGACGGAAAAACCAGCATACAAATAATTTCTGAACGATGTTTTGAAGTCATTTGTAGGTCACATGCCAAAAATGAGGCAAAATAAGCACCAAAAAACAAAAAAAGGTCTCAAATTTGATGTAGGTTGGTTATTTTTGTTAAGCCTTGTTTCAAAGAATAGACAAATTCGGCTAACGCATTGTTGTACCCAATTCTGAAACCTTTTGGGATTAGACCTCTTTGTTCGTCATATTTCCATATCAATGACGCATAGACATGGAAATTATATGGAAATACTGTGAACAAAGGATCCTATTCCCAGAAGGTTTGAATTGGGTACAACAATACGTTAGCCGAATTTGTCTCTGTGTCCTTCTTCATTTCCTGTACCCTGGTGCTTTTTTAACAGCTTTTTTTATCATGGGGCATTTGTCATTTCATTATTATTGTTATTATTATTATTATTATCATTATTATTATTATTATTGTTGTTATTATTTTGTTTTTTTTTTCGGGGGGGGGGGGGGGCACTGCTGGAATTGACTGATTCATTATAAACATTTAGCACATTCAAAATTATGTACTAGGCCTTACAAAGGTAACTAGATGGTGCGAATCAAAACATAGAAATGAAAAATGGATGCTGATTGGAGGTGGTTTCTATTATTTTATTTTATTTTATTTATTGTGTAGTTCCAGAAAAAATCCATACCCACCCCATGGAAGGTCATTGGAAATACCTAGGGGGAGGGGGGTCTTAAAATCCTACAATTTAGAAGCGAAGTATGAAGCTAAGCTGGAATTTCCTTGGGGGAAGGGGGGTGCTAAACAAAAAACCTTCCGTGGGGGGAGTATGGATATTTTCTGGAACTGCACATTTATTTTTTCGGGGAGGGGGGGGGGGGGGTACTGCTGGAATTGACTGATGTATTTGAAGCATACAAGTAATGAGTCCATTCAAAATTATATAGGCGTTAGAAAGGTAACTAGACCAAACCATAGCAAAAACGGAAATTTACTCACATGAAGGCTAATTGTAGGTGTTTAGGGGGAGGTGGTTTATTTTAAATATATCATATTTACTTGAATTAACACCCAGAACATTGAATGTCCTACAATAGGTATTATTTAATGAGAATAAAGTCAACTTATTCAAGAAAGGGATTTAATTGTGACCAGACTTTCTTTTGGTGTCAGTGTCTCTCTTTATACTTTGTGTTGACACTTTGATTATATTTTTTTAAAAAAATAGGCCTTCATTCCAGCAAAGCCATACTAGAAAGTATGCAGCCGCAAAAACCCTTTGTGAGTCAATGTGGTCCTGACCATCAATTTTAACTTGTTCAATCTGTAATATTAGGTTTATATGTAACTGACTTTATTAAGGAGATCTTTGCACAAATCTTTTTTATCACTTGCTATGTCATTTAGTTCACCTGTACAGCTTTCAGGCTTTCTTTATGGACATTTTGTGGTCTTAGACATTCAGATATGCAGGGCTGTCATTAAGCTTTGGGCTAGCTGGCTACTCAAGTAAACTAGCAGGGGGCATATCTAGGATTTTTAAAATGGGGAAAGGGGGAGGGGGGGGGGGGGGTCACACTGTGTCATGCCCACGGTACTTACCAGATTGTCATGTCGACATCCACGCTGTGTTTTACTAAAATAATCTCACGTGGAGGGGGGGGGGGGGGGGTCACTGGCACCCCAGGACCCCCCTAGCTGAGTAGGCAGTCATACATTGTAAACTCAACATATCCTCCCATGAACCCTCCATGTTGTTTATTTCTTAAGTGGTCATTTGGTGACTGACTCTTTAGCTTTAGCTGCAAGGTTACCAAAGTAATCTTCTTTGAATCAGGTCGCCAGGACCAAAATTTTAGTCACCATGGCACCTAAAATGCATGGTTGCCACAGGTCAGGAAATGGTCAGGGAAAAAATTCTTCAAGGTCAGGGAAAAGTCAGGGAATTTCATTCCGAGTCAGGAAAAATTTAAGTCTGAGAGAGAAGTCAGGGAAAAGTGACATAATTTTTCAATTTATTGGTACATTTTATGGACATGAAATGTGTTGGATTGGTAGAAATTGAACGACAAGCTGATGTTGGGTTTCCAAGAAAATCAATCCTTTTTCCATGTTATGGTTATGTTAAGAAACTATCAATTCATGTACACTGCATTTGGCTTTCTGAAAGCATAAATAAATGGGTGGAGAGGTTGGCTGTGAGGGAGGTTGGTGGCCATTACCAGGGCTAATTTGTGAATTTTTTTAATTTAGTTGGTCAGGGAAATTTTACATTGGTCAGGGAAAAGTCAGGGAATTTCAAACTCTTGTGGCTTTGGCAATCATGAAATGGTCGTAACTTAAAGGGTTGCCATGATTGTTGTTTTATACTCATTTCCAGACCTTAAATTGCTGGTAATCTTCAGTGCCGCAGTTGCTGGCTGGCTGTAATGGTGGACTAGCTTGCTACTAGTGACAGCCGTCTGTATGTACTAAGGGTTTATTGTTGGGCAATGAGGGGTTATGCTGAGGTGAATAATCAGATATCCATGGATGCTGATGAGTGTTTTTCAAATCCACAAAACCTGAAAGAGCACATTGAGATTTCAACTTAACACTGTTACAAACTTGTTGCTGTGTCAGTAAATTCAACTGGCAACATCCAAGATTATACTTAACACCAATAACCCATGAAGTGTACTCACCCATAACGGGGTTTACATGTGGTGGCTGTAAATGATAGCCGTGACCATAGCCGCTCTGCAAACACTGATCATCAACCTTGTTCAACACACTACAGTCGAACCTCTCCTTACGGACACCTCCATAATACGGACACCTCTCTAGTACGGACAGTTCAATTGGTCCTAAAGATACCAAAATTCATACACTCCCTACCTCTATAGTACGGACACCTCCATAATGCGGACACTTGGGCCTGTCCCTTTGGTGTCCGTATTACGGAGGTTCGACTGTATTTACCTTGCTTAATTTAGTGCATGTTGCTTCTTAGGGCACTTACCAATTTTACTGTCATAACTGGCCAGCTGGACTGCTCGATTCATAAACATTATGTCATTATTTATCAGAAATGGTTGGCCAGACTAATCAATTTGGAAAATTTAAAGTATGCTGACCCTTTTGATGGACTTGTAGGAACAAGTCTTCAAAAAGATGCATTCTGGTTACAAACAGCTGATTGGTCTGGCCTTCCAGTTCTGACAAATGGTAAGTGCCCTCATACTCTATTTTGGTTTGGCTGGAATTGATACAGATGTTTATTTTGCAGTTGTAGGACTGGCATTTCCTAGTTGGCAAAAGCTGTTAAAAGAATTCTGGAGAATTAAACACAAGAATCAAGCTTGTAAGAACTTTTTCTGTTAGTGATCCACAAAAACTTGTTCACAAATTATTTACTTAATAATACATAATAATTATACTACTTCTTCACATTTAAAAAAAATGGGAGAAGTAAATTCATGCTTTTACCAATATTACATTTTGTAGGTCAATCACAGATACAGGTAACAAGTTGGTTGCAACTAATTTACGTCATATCCTTTGCTATTAATATAATAGTAGCCTTGTAGTGTGCATGTGTGTGTGTGTGTGCATGCGATTGTGCCAGTGGTGAGTGTGAATTTGTTCAGTTTTTTAACTCATTTGTGCAACTAACATTACTGTAGCTGTATTTTGCAGAAAATCAATCAAAACATTTTATTAAATAATAATTACAACACTAATAATAATATAACATACCAGTAATTATGTTAAATTCTGAAGGGTAAAATTGTTTCTACACTGTATTTTACAATCATCCTAATTAAGTTACATTGGATATTATCATTTTCATTTGGAATCCTGAATTTGTTACTCTGTTTTCATTAAAATTTCAGCAAAATTGATGTAAAATTCATTAAAGTAATCACTAGACATTAAAGATCTCATTCATAAAGGCAACCAATTTATTATTCTTTTAAATGTATGTTAATTAGCTCTACTGGCCCGACTTTATAGTAAAAAGTCTTTTGAAGTTTGCACATGCTAATAAGGCCGGTAGAAGGCTTACCAATGATAGACGTAGAACAAAAATTAATTGAGCCACCATTTATGAGTAAGGTCTGTAGGGGAATCTTTGTTTACCATTTTTTGCCTCATTAGCATATGCGCCTCGTTCTCTAACCCACCTACAAAAAAATCAACTCTGAATATTGAGCCCAATATACTAGATACACTTCGTGCAATTCTGTATTAAAAACTCAACATTTTACAAAGAATGTATGGCTCATTAGCGCTTTTGCCACCCACAATTTTGCAGTTTTTGATAGCAGATATTTCCTTAAATATTGCATGAAAAAAGCTGAAAATTGCATAGATTACTAAGTTTAACAAGCTCTTTCCACTTTTGAAGTCAATTTATATTTAGCATGATGCCTTCTCTATGCAGATTCGTATGCTAATGAAGCAAAATTTAAACAATGACATCAGCAAAAAATTCACCTATAGACAATATTATCTTGTTGTAACAGCAAATATTTAGATTAAAGTTGTCTTAAAAAAATTGAAATAGATTTATTTCACAAGAAAGAAAAGTCTCATTTATTTATAGGAATGATCAAAAATAATTATTATTATGAAAAAATATTATTGCTCTTTCAGTGGATTGAGCCCTGATCTTGTGACTGTGTGGTTTCCTTAAACAGGAAACTTTGCTCTGCACCTGATCTTATCAGACTTGTTTTAAAACTAATTCGTGGGGGGGGGGGGGACAGGGGGCGGGAGCCCGGAAGAACAGGGGGTGGGAGGGATACGGGAGACAGGAGAAGAAAGGTTGGGAATCAGGATCTTTACGAGGGCGGGAGTGGGAGAGAAATTCAAAAAGGCAAGTGTTCGTTATTTATTACAGCTTATCATCCAGTCAAAAATGTGAACCCAACATGTTTTTTGACCTCCATTTAACATCCTCCGAGGCTTAAAACAAAATTTTATTTTCAAGAAAATTTAAATTCATACTCGGGCTAAAAAAAACAGCATTAGTTCTGGTGAAATTGGAAAACCTTTTCAAGTCAATTATGTCATAGGTCATGAAAGAGATGACATGACACGTGTACACGTGTGTCAGGGCAGGAGTCAGGAGACAAAGGGACACAAAGGAACAGGAGGTGGGAGAATGTGGTATGGGAAGCGGGAGGTTTTGACCCCTGTCCCCCTACTAATTCATCAAGTTTGAACAAAGAAAATCATAAGTGTGATGGTGGTTTGGAAACCCGATCTTAATTAGCACAGATTTTGGCAATTTCATTCCTTCATTTACTCCTATATTAAACCCTTTAATAAACTCCCAAGGGTGTAAAATATCAAAATTCAAGAAAAATCCTAAATTTCATTTTCAAAAATATTGAAAAACAAATGGTACCAAGCAAAAGTACTGTCAATGAGGTTTCATTTGAATGGTCACATCATAGGATCTCATCAACAGACTGAAAAGTTAGAACTACACTACATGTATCCATAATTAACTCTGGGAGTGATAGAGGATATTACATGGCCGCGCGAAGATACAAAATTTCTCTTCGAGTGTTGAAAAATATTTCACGAGTGAGCGCAGCGAATGAGTGAAATATTTTTCAACACGAGAAGAGAAATTTCGTATCTTAAAGCGGCCATGTTAGGTTCTGTTTATTATATAAACACCAATGAAATCAAACCATTTCACTTTAATATTTTTTTGAAGTCCTAAGGTAGAACAACGTGTCAACGGTGATCTTTTCACGTGTGAAGATAACATGTTATTCTCACGTGTGAAGATATGATGTTTCATCAGATATCCAAACATCTTAAAGGCACAATAATAATTTAAAGTGTCTTGTTGGTTGTCTCACAATGTAGTCACTTCATTTCACATTTCGACTGCTTACTGCTGTTCTTCATCAGGTGACGAGGGCAGTTAAAAACTGACTCTAAAAAACTGTGCTTTATTTCTTTAACCCACTTTGCAGTGTTTGAATACTCTTCCTCATGTTTGATATGTTAAATCCAGGTGGAAGTTATGCTTCTATTCACTTAATGGTCTCCTTTTCATAGCAGTAGCTTTTGCCACTAAAAGTTGAGTTCCTCCCTAAGAATTTTTTAAACTTTGCAAAAAGTTGTATCTTAACATGCTAATTATAATTTGATAATAAAAAATGGGGGTCACAGAGCTCATTTTAATCTCATGAATACGCGAGGTGTTGAAAGAGATAAAGTATACAAGGACGTTAATATGCAAATTTTTTCTTGCCAATTCCGCTGTCAAGTACATAAGGCTTGCACATAAATTTTCCTTGTTCCGAAATGCAATAGGTAATGTTCATCTGCCTTACACATGGGGTGGGGAGTTGAATGCAGAGGGTGCGTGCGTGTGTGTGTGGGAGGGGGGGGGGGGGGTCAGTGGAGCAAAACACATAGGGGAGGGGAAGGTCAGAAGGTTGTATCATATTCATGAGTTGGCTCATAGGAGCCTTTGATATTATTTTGTTAAAAGAACGTAAAGTTAAAATTAAGGTGTTTAACAGGTTATTCTGTTACTATGGTAACCTGTTACATCGGGACAATGACCATAACTTGTCCACCAATGACTGAACATTTTTTGATACCATTATTGTAGCATGAACTGATAGAGAATTGTTGTATTGATCCATCTAAGTGTAAGTTCTAGGAATTACTAGAAACTGTCGTGAGCCACCTTAAAATGTTCATGTTTAAAACATACATTTTTCAATCTTATGTTGATGTTTTATGTTTTTCACAGCCTTTTGTAACAGTTTTTGAACATACTTTATTCAACAAGGATGAAGACGTCTTTTTTCTGTAAATATATAGCCTGATGTAGGTATTTTATGTATTCATTACAACAAGAGTCTGACCCACCCAGTTTGCATTGCGCACTTCTATTATTATTATGATAGGCTCTATTCCATATTTGGGCAAGCATATCACCTCTTGCACGAGTGAATTTCTCATCTACAATACAGTATGGACTTTCGGGGGTCCTGAAAATGGCGGATGAACCAACGTAGGTGCGCAATGCAAACTGGCTGGTCAGATTCTTTAAATAAAAGGTTAATTTGAGGGCCCTCCTTCACACAAAAGACGTTGCGGTCGTTTGTTTTCGTTTTGAAATGCTCTTTTGTCCATACGCGTGAGCTGATTGGTTGCATGCATTCACGCATTTCGTGTTACAAGAAATTCAGCACAGAAAGTGATCACAGTGCGCACAGCATTTTGGGTGAAGGTGTGCCTTTAAGTTAGTTAAAGACAATAACATTACTGTACAACTAATGCCACTAGAAATCTACTGAGTAGACGTATTATTTATCACTAAAAATTGTTTTGTTTAAATAAAACCTTCAATTTGTTTAAGTTACAATATGTTTGGATTTTGCAGGAACATGAAAAATTTAAGACTTATCACCAAGTGATAAGTGGGACACCAAGATGGCCGCTCCATACATTTCTTACTAAAAATGTCTATACTCATTCGCCTATAACTCTTGAATGAAATACTCTTGCGCTTCAAAATTTGGTCCAGATGTGTAGTTTTAAACTCTCTACAATTCCATAAACATTTTAGACTTGAAAACTGCTTCTGAATTTTGATATGACGTCAGTGAAAACACTCTATAGCTCCGAGGAGTGCAGAAATCTTAGGAATAGTTACATTAAATTTTACATTAAAAACGTTATTTTATACTGATTCGTATGGCTCGCATGTTGACTCGATGGCTCGCATATTATACGCACTCGTAGCCGATCTCAGCGGACGCATCGAGGCGGAACTTCCGTCATAAAAAGCTAAAAACTCGGGATGCCCCGTAATTTGTCATGGCCTTTGTACTGAAAATAGCTGGAAGTAAGGTTCGGACAACAACAACAGTTTATTACATGAATTTACAAGGAGAAAGTCCACAATGTAGTCTGTAGGTGTAATGGTAGCTGTCTCATGCAATCCACGCGGCATCTGCTGAGGCAGGAACAGTTGTCTTCGTTATGGATCGGAAGACTCGGATTGTCAGCAAGTATTTGTGCCGTAATACTGAATGGTGTCCATAAAGACCTATTTTGACAGTGCAACTCTTGCTTCGGCGACTGCCTCGTGCGACCTTTTTGGAGCATACATTGCTCGCGTTATGCCAGGATCGTATATAAACCTAATAATGACCGTTTTTAACGTCATAGAAAAGCAACAAAAAGCATGTTTTTGCCTTCAGTTTTTTTTTATTGAAATCATCGTTGCAAACCCAAAAGTCAACATTCACAGCAAAATTCAGTCCTAGTCCTACGTTAGAAGTGATTTTGTTTGCTCTTATTCGTTGCCCGGGCCGAGGTACAGCCTCTCGTTCTAATGCAACCTGGCCTTGCCTCGATTTTCAACATCACCACCGCACTGAATGCTGGGAAATAGCGAGAATTTTTGACAGGGCTCTGACAGTCCCTCACCCACACATTTCATATTTATACTAAGTCCATAGCCACTCCGACCTACCACCGAAATTTCGCGCTTGTTGTGTTCTTCAGTGGTCGCAACTTCCAAAATATGCCGTGCTAGGTCGAGAAATTCATCCAGAGTCGAGTCCCAAGGCTACTTCGTTTCGTGGCGGCCATTTTTCCAGTTCAACGAGCAGCGAGCCAAATTCGTTAACGAAGTACAACACCTAACTCGTTTCATTGAGAAAGTGGACTCTGAACTACCTTCAAGCTTAATGATGCTCATCAGGCAGCTTAACTAAAGATGAAAAATGGCTGTGAACTTACCAAAAATCGCAGAAACATGATATTGAAGCCTTTATTGAGAACGAACGAAGCAAAATGACCACGTCACTATGACGTTTCCAGTAAACTCGAGCCTTCAGTGTTTTAGAACAGTAGCACTTTCAACGGTAACTTCACGTATGGAGTCACGAAAGCCCAAGGCGCGTGTGTATGCAGGAAATCCGGCGCTCAAAAACACAAAAACCCTTGGGGCTTAAAGGGTTAATACAATAGGCCTCCAATCGTGCAAATAGTCTATTGTATTAACGATGATCGGTGATTCCCAAGTGGCAAATAATCGGGAAATAATCCAAGAATGCGGCAACTATTCAAAGCAATGATATCCGTCGATCCTATCAACTGACTTCCTGTTAAGCCTGATTCATACACTGAGAAAATGACGAGGTCACGCCAATGTCACAACAAAACGACATAATCAGTAGGAACGTAACATCGCATAACATTATAAAGAAAAACCTGATTTTTTATGTCGTTAATTGTTCGTGTTGTTCATGTCGTTATGTCGCTCGTGTGAGCCAGGCTTTTGTATTCTTTAAGCATTTCGTGTTTGATAACTACGGGTAATTTAAAATTTTTAATTTGGGACAGCTTTGACTCCAAAACGTCACCTCCCCCCTCCCCCCCCCCCCCCCCCCCGACGTACCTTCTTAAAGTTCTCCTCTTTATATTCGTAACCAAGACTGTCATGATAGCTACTGTAAGCTCTTATACATGTATGTCTCCCGCGACATTGTTTCTTAAACTGAAGCTCTTATTCGCAACTAAGCGTCTATTATCGTTGTCTCTTGTCGTAACGTATTCATGACATTCGTCATGCCTGCGCCGATACTGTACGTGATTAAGAGTCCATGACGTCCATGACATCATTATCATGACATAATGATCATGAACGGACCAATCGGACAACTTACAAGTCGCCTCGGTCAAGTATTTACTGCTCAATTCTTGTTGAATATTTTTATTTGAGACGTATTGTGTTGTTTTATCGCATTTGAATATTCTGTTTTGGTTCTTTGTCGGAAACCGTGACCAAAGTTTCGGATGCATATTTGTTCGCTTTGGTTAAGTTTGGTCATGATGTGCTGCACTGCTAGTATCCAGTCGCAATTATGCGACTCGGACTCTGAGTGTGAAAGCGAGAAATGTTGTGCGACGGGCAAATGTGCCGAACGCATTGCCGTCTCAACAAACAAAATACAAAAATATAAAACATACTGTGCGTGTCAAGTCGACAAAGATTGCAAGTCTTGGGAGAAATGCCTGTACAGTACTCTTTTTGGCAGATTCTGCTCTCGACCAGACGAGTCTTCATCAGTTACACCACAGCCCACCTGGGAGTCTTCTACCTACGAACCCTTTTACAACGGCTACAATCGTAACCGTTGTTATTGGAGTAGTGATTGCCCAGAAAGTCAAGCTTGCGAAGATAGACAATGTGTAGACATTAGTCTTAGTGAAGGAGTGGATGCCTGGGTGATCATAGTGCCAATCATCGTGTTCTTTGTAGTGGTATTTTGTGTGTGCACGTTCTGCTCTGTTCGCCAAAAAGCTAACCTGAACCGACCGGTTCTGGAACATGAAATACAAACTGGAAGCACTGCTCATTCAAACTCTGGTTCTCCTCCTTCATACAACCTATACAAACAGACTATACAACTTTACAACTCGTATGACTTCGGCAGGCCGCGAATTGGTACAAGGGCTTCCCTCGCAGAAATTCAACCAGTACACGTTGCTGCTCCCAGTTCAACTGTTGTGGAAGTTGGTGCTCCTCCGCCTTTATACAACAATGATGATGTACCAAAACAACCTCCACCAAGTTATGACGAGGCAGTCAGAAAGTCTGAATTGGATCTCGATTAAGCGCAGTTTGCTTAATTTACAATTCGCTGACGTTAATGTTTCATAAATATGTTTACACGTACCTATTATTTTTCAATATCTATCAAATTCATCGGAAGATTGCTACCGGAAATGGGTAGTGAAATTCCACATTTCACAAACGAATGGATAACTGTGTCTTTCAGCCGGCGCGAGGTCTCTTGCCATGCCGTACCCACCCATTTCGTGAAAAGCACACGCCGATCACCAGCAGTCACTTTCATCGTCATAAAGCGCTCTGAATTTGCGGACAAGTGTTCCGTGGCTAGTCTGTGAACACTTTTCTTACTGAAGTTCCGCATTAAATGTAACATCGAGTGGTTGAACCTTGCTCGTTGCACCCGGAGGTACAAGCCCCAAAGTCGTCTGGCGCTCTTGCGTCAGAATGGTCTTTTCCCTCTCTTATTTCGGCTGACTTAGCAGATAGTTCGTCTAGACGGATACTCCGTCTCTTTGCCCGTGTTTATACACAGACGGATTATCAGACGAACTAGCGAATGTTTGCCCAAGTTCGTCCAGACGGATTACCCGTCTCTACCCGTCTGGCCATTAATCGTGAAAACACGATACATGATCAGCCACAACGTACAATCGTACAACGGCATTGAAATTAAACGTTGCCCCATAAATTTCACACTACTAAGAAAGTAATTTCCCAAAAGAACATTATGTTATAGTGGTCATCGTTTCCGTGGAAGGCATGACAGCGATGCGTGTGAATGATTCAGCGGAAACAAGTTTCAGGACTTGTCTGTTCCGTCAAAATTGTATGTGAGATCTTATTTCGTTTCGACTACACGTTCGTATGTAAAAATTCAGTTGATACAAACGGCCACTTCCGTTAAGTTAGACTAAAGGACTTTAGCATGTTTAGCTTACTTTCAGTTTGGTGTTGAAATTCATTCCATGAATTTTATTGCCTCCTCTACGTCCTCTACAGACAAAGCATTAGACATACATGTATGTAAGGGTTTATTGTTAGGGTTTATTGGATTGACCGTCTTGGAGTACAGCTGAGTAGCGTGTACCTATGCCAAGTTCCTTTAGAGGGATGACTAGCGGGGGGAACCCAGGCATCGTATTGGGGTGGGACTGAAGGGTTGTCGCCACAAACACTTATCCCCACTAATTCTGGAACAGAATCCTCATACACTGAGGCTGTTAGAACAGAGACAAGAGAAAGCTAGCCCCATCCAAGATGGTGCAAAGCAGCAAGTGCTGTTAGTAGCCTCGGACAGGATTTCATTTCCTGTGAAAGTTAGTGTCTAAGTTTAATGTAAATAGTCCAGTCTCGGGCTCACATGACCGAAAGGTATTGGATCATGTTTACTAGGTGGTGTCGGTTGATATGTATCAGTCAATATCGACGGAGTGTGGGTCGATACATCAGTCATGACTCGACACTCCATCGATGTGTCGGTCGACATATCCACCGAGATATATGTCGACCGATATATCGGTGAAATATTGGCTTTACTACCACGTATCGAACGATGCATCGGTGGAGTATCGACCGATTATCGATTATCTCAGGGCTCCAATGGTCAGAACTCCGGCATAAAATGAAGGGGGCTATGTCGCCATTTTAGTGTTACTTTAACCCTTTAACTCTCAAGAGTGCCGAACATCAAAATTGAAGAAAAATCCCAAATTTCATTTTGTAAAATATTACAAAACAAATGGAACCATGCAAGAGTACTGCTGAAGAGGTTTCATTTCAATGGTCACACCTTAGGATTTCGTCCACAGACTCAAAAGTTAGAACAAAATGTACCATCGTAAAAAGGGTTGTAAAATGTAATAAAATGTTTCTAAAATGTACCATGCAAAAGTGCTGCTGAAGAGGTTTCATTTGAATGGTTACACCATAGGATTTCGTCCATAAACTCAAAAGTTAGAACTACACTACGTGTCTCCATAACTAACTATGGGAGTGAAAGGGTTAAAAACCCAAAAGAGTATTTATATCGGTAGAAACCCAAATAATAGTCCAGTTGTGTTTAAAATTACTCTGCTTGTGCTTAGAGTCGAAGTTTTCGCCTTGTGTCTTGGAAAACTCGCTAACGGCTCGGATCATGGTTTATTCTCTGCACTGCGCTTCGAAAATAGGTAGATTTATGTATCTATTTAAAAGAGGTTTACTTCCTAATTATTTTCGTGATATGTTTAAGCAAGCCAGTTACATTCCCGTTATACTAGAAATTGCAAGCTTATACATGTATTCTCCCGCGACATTGCTTCTTAAAAAGAAGCTCTTATTTTCAACTATGCGACACTAACTGCTAGCTGTCCCTCCCTGGATAGTCGAGCGGGAGAGAAAATACTCGATCGGTAATCCGATCGGCGAGCGAGCGAAAGTAATGCGACAGTAATGCAGCAGTCTACTATATAAAGCGACTATGATCATACAGTGTATTTTCTTGTCGTAACGTATATCCATGACAGTCGTCATGCCTGCTTGGCGCTGATCGTGATCAGGAGTCAATGACGTCATTACTCAATGTCCGCTATCATGACATACTGATCATGAACGGACCAATCGGACAGCTTACAAGTCGCCTCGGTCAAGTATTTACTGCTCAATTCTTGTTGAATATTCTTATTTGAGATGTGTTGTGATTAATGTTTTATCACATTTGAATATTCTGTTTTGGTTCTTTGTCGGAAACCGTGACCAAAGTTTCGGATGCATATTTGTTCGCTGTGGTTGAGTTTGGTCATGATGTACTGCACTGCTAGTGTCCAGTCGCAATTATGCGACTCGGATTCTGACTGTGAAAGCAAGAAATGTTGTGCGACGGGCAAATGTGCCGAACGCATTGCCGTCGCAACAAACAAAATACAAACATATATAACATACTGTGCGTGTCAAGTCGACAAAGATTGCAACTCTTGGGAGAAATGCCTGTACAGTTCTGTTTTTGGCAGATTCTGCTCTCGACCAGACGAGTCTTCATCAGTTACACCACAGCCCACCTGGGAGTCTTCTACCTACGAACCCTATACTTACAATCGTAACCGTTGTTATTGGAGTAGCGATTGCCCAGGAAGCCAAGTTTGCGAAGATGGGCAATGTGTAGACATTAATCTTAGTGAAGGCGTGGATGTTTGGGTGATCATAGTGCCAATCATCGTGATCCTTGTAGTAGTATCCTGTGTGGGCATATTCTACTCTGCTCGCCAAAAGGCCAGGAACCGACCGGTTCTGGGCGTAAGGTGGCGTAATGGTGTCCTGGACGTCAGAACAAACGAACATGAAATACAAACTGGAAGCACTTCTGATTCAAACTCTGGTTCTCCTCCGCCATACAACCCATACAAACAGGCTATACAGCTTTACAACTCGTACTTCGGAAGGCCGCGAAGTGCTCCCCCGGCAGAAGTTCGACCAGAAGCCGTTGTTGCCCCCATCTCAACTGTGGTGGAAGTTAAGGACGACAGTTGCACTCCATCACCCTCGAGTGCCCATCCGCCTTTATACAGCAATGATAATGTACCAAACAAACCTCCACCATGAGGCTGTTAGAAAGTCTGAAATGGATCTGGATTAAGCGAAGTTTGCTTAATATACAATTCGCTGACGTAAATGTTTCATAAATATGTTTATACACACCTATTATTTATTTTTAAATATCTATCAAATTCACCGAAGATCTCAGGTGAGACGCCGTCATAGAGGCGTCTCACTTGAGATCTTCGGGTGCTAATTATAAGTAGCAATATCATCAATTATAAGTAGGAATATCATCAATATCGAGTAATAAAATTATAACATGAAAAACTAATGTCTAAGGAAATTTGACAAAACGTTCAATTAAAACTAAAAATTAGGATTTATATACTGAACGGTATCGACGTCCTTAATTGAAATTAGAGCAAGTACCATGTTTTTCTACACACTAGGATATGACAGTGTCCCGCCAAAATAACGCGAAAGACATTTCGCTTGCCTTATTTCCATGCATGTTATATCGAATAATGCCACCAAAAGGATTCTATAGAACAAAACAGACAGTAGTTTGGAGTGGAGGATTGATGTAAGTGGATTATCGTCCATCAAATATGATTCGCGACCAGCCCGCGAGGAAGCTCTGAGCTCGGGCTCGGGCGTTTTTTTTCGGGCTCGTGCTGGTTTTGCTCGGGCTCGAGCGGGTTTTGCTCGGGATCGAGCGGGTTTTGCTCGGGATCGAGCGGGTTTTATTCTGGCTCGGGCGGGTTTTACTCGGGCTCGAGCGGGTTTTGCCATTCTTGTTATTTCGTCTCTTTAGTTCATATTTCTTTGCTTTCATCATTTTTGGGGATTTTTTCTTCCTATTTCATAATAATAAATCACGCCAGTGAAAACGCGAAAACACGATATATAAGCCGGGACACAGTCTCTTTAAAAGTCTTAACAGGATTAAACGGCATTGAAAATAAAAGCTGCCGCATAAAGTCCATAAATATAATGCTACTGAGAAAATAACTTCCTGAAAGAACATTATCTTATATCGGTCATGTTTCCGTGGAAGATATTACGTGGAGATGCGTGTGAATGATTCAGCGGAAACAAGTTTCAGGACTCGTTTGTTCTGTCAATTTTTATCTGAGACGTGCTGCGTTGTCGAGAGCTTATAAATATTTCGTTTCGATCACGTTCGACTGAGGTGAAAATTCAGTTATAATACATAATTGAAAAAATCGGCCACTTCCGTTAAGTTGACTTTTGCTTTATACACTGGTGCTGAAATTCATTCCATGAATTCTATTGTCTCTACAGACTTCACGCTTGCGTGGCGGGCGCTTGAAAAGGAGGGGGCACGCGCGCCTGAATCCCCCTAGGCTGCACAACCTGTTGCACCGGACCAGAGTCCCCCCGTTCCCTCCCTCGTTTAGCGCCCGCAATCGGACAATGGAAACCGCCCGGTCGCATGAGAGAGCCAACTTTAGTGGTGTTTACATCAAATTCTATGAGTGAAATATACGGGGTGGGAGGGGGAGGGGAAAATGGAAATGTTGTTAGAGACTGGACGTCTGTTAAACTTTCATTGCTGCATCGAGACCGAGATCATGCTGCAAAATAAAACACCACCGTACCGTAATTCCTGTTCTAGTATTAAAATTATTACATAACTCTTCCAATACCTCTGACGTAAACTCGAACGGAAGTGATCAAGCGCTGGTTCTTCCAATATTTTTTTAATCTACTATCACGTAGCTTGAAGGAAATCATGAAGATAGAGTGAATTATGGAGACATATCGTGTAGCTCTAACGTTTGAGTCTGTATACAACATCATATGGTGTGACCATTCAAATGAAACTTTACAGCAGTACAGGTTTGCCCGGTATCATTTGTTTTTCAATACTTTACAAAATGAATTTGGGATTTTTCTTGAATATTTTTATTTTTGGCAAGTTTGGGAGTTAAAAGGTTAAAAAAATATTAATCGTACAATGTCTCGATCTTTGAAGCTTTCTACATTACAACTTTTCACCTTGAAGCCTTTTAGCTTCAAACGTTTTCCGAACTGCGATTCGAACCGAGCTGCTGCAGGGGAGGCCGAGGATTGTTAAGGGGAACTGAAGAAGTGTTATGAAAGACGATAATATATAGGCGTTTCAGCTGTTTTAGAATTTTAATCATTGTACAAACTGAAAATTCCTGTTTTATTATGCTATCGTATAAATTCTAGTCTCGTACACAGCCGTATATATTATTTGCATGGTCGTCTGTTGCGAAAGTGCGTAGGAGAGTATCGTAATTCCGGTTTCATCTCGAAAGTCCTTATCTGTGGTAGCTATGACGTAAAAATGGGACAAAAGTAAAAGGAAGAGGTTTTCCTTTGTTCCTTGTAAAAATAACATATCAGGTGAGGTCAAGGCGATTATAATTATTATAACTTAATTGCGCAGATATTAAAGAGATCATAGCAACTTCTACTGCTTCGCTCTGCTCACTGGCTCGGTGGCTACGAGGGAAAGCATAATCACACTTTGTTGATGTTTCGCAGATTGATGTATGTTTGGTTTCTTTCGTCAGGTTTGGCATTGATTTGCTGTACTGCTAATGTCAAGGCGCAATCTCATTCTTGTCAGTATTTAGCTGCATCAGAATGGAGGTGTGGCGACGGGGAAGTGTGTTGTGGTGAAAATACTCGTTTATGTGTGTCCACTTCGAAATTGCCTTTTCGGCATTGCTCGTGTGTATACAACAGGGATTGTAATTATGATGAATATTGTTATGGCTATTCCTGTAAAAAATCATCCACCGTACGGCCTTCTACCGTGAAGCGTTCTTACTTCCAACTTTCCACATTGAAGCCTTTTTATTGCGATTCGGACAGCAGTTGCCTGGGAGACAACAGAATTTGCCAAGATGGAAGATGTGTTATGAAAGCGCATGACAGTTCCTTTCTTGATGATCCGGGCAGCTTAGCGGGGTACATAACTGGTGTGGTAGTTTGCATCCTTGCTATAATTGGTTTAATCGTCTACTACGTTCACACGAAGAAACGAAGAATACCATCATCAATGCATCCGCCAGCCGAGCGCATGCGCAGAGAAGCCACGAATCTGGATGAAAATACATCAGCGACAGAAGTCGCGTCACCAGGAGAGAATGAACATGAAACTCAATCGGTAACTACCGCTGTTTCCAGCGTAATTGTGGTGGAAGATGAGAACAATCCTCCATTACCCCCCGGTGCTCCTCCTCCGTACCACTCGCTGGAATTTCACAGGCAACAAGAAAATGGAAACGAGAATTTATTATCAGTTCAGCGTCCACCATGTTATGAAGCAGCCGTCAGAGAAATAATGATTTAATAAACAGCTCGCAAACTTCGGGTTTTTATGTGATACACACTTACGACGTAAGTATGAAAGCGAGGCCTAAGGCACCTGACATCGCTATTAAAAAGGCAGAAGCGCAGCCTATAACTACGATAAAAATTCTCTGACAAATGTTGCGTCGCTGCGCTTTGTAATAATCGTTCCGATAATAGGAAAGACTTGACGTTTCATGCATTTCCGAAGGATCCTTACCGAAGGTTAGTTTTTCCGCCGTCCACTTTTCAACTGACTTTCATTTACTATATCTGCTCCAGGAATATCCTCTTGGGTTAAGTTTTAATCTCTAAATCACAAATCGCTCTTGTTTCCGCTGCCATATTTACTTTTTTTGAAGTTTGCGGTAAGTTTGGTGGCCCTTAGGCCTCGCTTTCATGCTTACGTCGTAAGTGTGTATTGTCCGATTTGATTCTGAATAACTTTTTCAATCTTAACTACAGTCGCACCTCCCGTAAGCGACCACCCAAAATGTCAAGCCTAGGTGGTCGCTTATGAGAGTTCAGACCATATTGGGTCAAAATTTTGCCTTATTAGCATATGGTAACTGCAGAGACTTACCCTTGTGCCACTACCCATCTAAACCCATGTAATAACTTATAGTAGTCACCCATGTAATAACTTATAGTAGTTTAAGTTTTCCAAAATATTTATTCAGAGTTTCATGGTTCGCTTCTGATAAACTACCTAATAAGGCGAATCTTTAATGTTGTTTAAACGTTAAGGGGAACTGAACATGAACTAATAAGGATTGGATTGCGGCCATTGTAGCTTTAAATTTGACAGCCCTTTTATATTACTGGTGATTTACATGTGTTGACAAGCGTAAAAAAAAACTGTAGATTAACCCTTTAACACCCAAATTTCCACCAAAAAGACCCTTTTTCAGGCTACAAACACCATTTTATGGCTATTATCTAACCAAATTGAGGCCGAACATTCAAAAACATCGTTTACAGCTCGGAAACTAAACCCTCCTATCATTTGTAGAGGTATTTGAGAATTTGAGTTCGGCATAGGTTTTGAACGAGAAAAACAGGACTTGTCTTGAGGAATGCGATAATGTTTACAACACCTCATTATCCAATTTCCGCTCTATTATCTGTCAAGTAGCTTCAAGTGGTCGATTACGGGAGGTTAAAAACAAAAGAAAATTTTAAACTTTTAGCTCTAAAAGTGGTCGCGGTCGCTTACGAGAGGTGGTCGCTTACAAGAGGTTCCAAATATAGTGATTTGACTTGGAAACTTTTGGTTTTTTGGAAAACTGGTCGCTGATGGAGGAGAGGTGGTCGCTTACGAGAGGTGGTCGCCACCGGAGGTTCGACAGTATTACAAGTTCCTCAAATGCGATTGGCTCATAAACCTCTATATTTTCTTTTAATTGACTTGCAAAGTTGTAATTGGACAATGTAATCGGACAATTTGTTGGAATCAGACAACGTTATCGGACAATGTAATCGGACGATCTAATTGGACAGTTTCATGAGCCAATCAAATGAACCATTCACATGATCACATTTTAATGCCAGTTTTGCAGTAATGATTGATTGATAAAAAATTAAAAATTGATAAATTAAAATTAATAAAAATTGATAAAAATTAAAGCCTTTCTTTAGGTTGTTCTCTTAAATTTCATCTCATTTTTTTTAATCTTAATTTGTTCTCGGAAATTGTAAAGAGCATTATTAATTGATAGTAGGACTTGTGTCGGTCAATTCTGTTTGTAATGATACGGGTGATTAACAAATCGGATTCCTGCTATGCGGTTGTCCGCATAGCAGAAGGGAAGGGATAGAAAAAAGGAAATGATTTTTGAAACATCAACAGACAGATAAAAGGCCACACAAGAGCACCCCAGGTTTCTAGTGGACTATTTTGGTATCCATCTATTAATTATTAACTACTTTTAAAACTTCATTAATCATTAATCTCTAAATATTACAAATCCTTTTGCTATTTCCTCCCAAACATACCCAGAAACCGCCCAAACATTTACAAAAATTTACAAAACACCCCATAACATAGATTCATGAGTCGAGCATGCATAGTGGTTTTGGATTCGTACTCAGGCTCCGGCGGTTAAGGGGGCCAAGCGGCTCTGGGGACGAGAATGGCTTAAGACGACGTGAACGATTTATTTCCATTAAAGCCATGTTTAGTGGCGGAAAATGGCATTCAGGTTGCGTTCCGCCTTAATCACTCGTATGATTACAGACCGAATTGAACTCCACTCAGTCCTATTACCATTATTAATCTCTGTAGCATGCAGTCGGAATGTTTAATACGTGGTGACTCAGCTCAGACCTGTTATCGATCAGCCCGCATGAGCGGGAACCTGGCACAAGTTATCACATCTGTGGAGACTGCCTCGTCTCCAGGTCTCTCTCTGTTCTAGCTCGGTGCGCAAGGAATCGTGGGACAGTTGCACGTTTTGAATCCTTCCCACGATGCTCCGTGCTCTCTGTTTTTCCACGCTTAATCGGCGCCCAGGGACGACGTAATATGTGGAAGTATAACCAAGCTCGTTTTAGGGAAGAAGGACTTTTTCCCCTAATTTCGACCAACGTTGGAAGTTCGCGCATATTAAAGCCACGAAAATTAATGTGCTTTATGTAATGATTAAATATGTCTGGTCGCGGTCGGCCATTAAGGGACGGACCATTATTTTTTTGATGGGGGAGGGTTTGGGAAATTTTCACATGCAAACACTTTTTTTATATGCGGCACCTGCTGCAAACAATATTTTTTGTGTCTCCGTCCAACTGCCATACTTGCAGCAAACAATTTTTTTCTTTATTTTTTTTGCTTGCATACAATTTATTTCAGTATTTATAGCCTCTGGAAACAATTTATAATAATGGTCCGTCCCTAACATATGGAATATCGTGAACGTTTTATCCGCATATATACGGTATATGACGTATTGTTGATTTGCACATGGCGTCATAAAAGACATAAAAATTCAAATTAAATTGGCAAACGTTTGAATTCGAGCTCATCTGTTGCCATCACCGCGTGCGATTTGGTAGAGAATTGGCGTTCGCGCTAGTTTTTCTATCTTTTTGCTGCCTCACCGTGCTGACGAGACCCAGCCAGGTAGAAACAGCTGTCCACGGTTGCATTTTGGCTTTCAGTTTGGGCTCGGCTATCATGTGTCGTTGTCGCGTTAAATGTTCTAAGTAGTATCAGCCTTGCTCTATACTTTGACAAATGTTTCCTATCATTTTATTGGCTCAATAGCCTAAAATGTACCGAGATATAATTCTAACGGTGGTCATTTTAGATTTAAGCACCCTTGGCCTTAGCGTACCAATTTACAAATTTAAACCCATTAAAGGAATTCCCTCTCCCCGTGAGTGGGGCTACAAACATGCTGATGAAACGGCTCACACTTCAGACAAGCATGAGTTCCGTAAACACCGGAAAGTGATTCTTTACAGTGAGCATGGTGAGTGAGCGGCAATTTTGTTTTCCGGATTCACTTCAGAGCGTGACCGAGGCATAGCCACGGATTAGGTTACACAAGAATGAGGAAATATAAACCAGAAAGCCGGCACTCTGGCCTTCGACTGAACCTCTTCTCTGTAATCAATGATCCCAAAATGCTATTTAAAGGTTTAAGAAGTCTTATTTTCAGTGACAGTGTTATGGCTTTGCGAAAGCGATGTGTTTGGTAAACATGCAATCGGAAAACAATCGCACAACAGTGGTCGAAAAAAAAACCACGACATGGAGTGTTTTATTGATCTAATTTTGACCTTTGTGTCAGTGGCAGCAGCTAACACGAAGTCCAGTGTTCATTAGTGTTCGATTGTTGTTCAGTGGTTATTTTGAGACGCGTTGTCAGTTGTTCTTTTCCGGAGACGCCACAGTATATGATGCGTACTTGGTCGCTTTCGCTGGGTTTGGCCTTGATTTTCTGCATGTACTGCTAGTATCCAGGCGCAATCATGCTTACGGGATACTGACTGTGACAACTTCCGGGAATGTTGTCAGACAGGAAAGTGTGCGAGTGTGGGGAGTATGTGTCCGTGCCAAAAAGACAGCGATTGCAAGTACGGGAAAAAATGCTACGCCATACGAGGAGTGTGCTTAATAAGGACGAGGCCATTGCTTACCGCACGACCTACATTCTCCTTCCCCACATGGGATCCTATACCTACAATCCTGTAACTTTCAATCCTAAGACGTTTAATTGCGTATGGGACAGTGAATGCATAGTAGGCAAAACTTGCGAAGGCGGAAAATGTGTATATAAGAACAAGCATGGTAAACACCACAGTTTTAGCGGAGGTTTTTCCTGGAGTGGAGGTAGGATTGTCGGAATAGTGCTATTTGGCGTTGTGACGGGTATTATATCCTGCATGTACCACGTGTGTAAAACAACTAGAAGGCCGCCAAATCTTCCCCCGCAGAATGTAAATGTAAACGCTCGACCGACGGGTGTTGTGAGAGTTCAAGGAAATGATCACGAAATGCAATCAGGAAATGCTGCTGCTACCAACATAACTGTTGTGAGAATTGAAGGGAATGATCATGAAATGCAACCAAGAAATGCTGCTGCTGCTGCTACTAACGTAACTGTGGTGGAAAGTGAAGACGATGCTCCATTACCCCCCGATGCTCCGCCGCCTTACAACTCACTGGAATTTGAAAGTGGACAAAATGCAAACGGGAATTTCCCAGAACAACCTCCACCAAGTTATGACGAGGCCGTCAGAAATCCTGCAGTGCCTTAGATGTACCTTTACAGGTGTATTGACTTGTTATAAACTGATCTTTTTAAGGCGAGGGGACTGAAACTCGTTACCTTTGGTCTAGACAGTGTGGAAAACGACAGTGTTTAATCCGCGCGTTCTTCGGTTCAGTTGATTTTCTTTTATTTCAACTCCACCGAAAGAATGACAATGACAATGCAAAACAAAAGAACAAATATGTTTTCTTCACTGTAGTTTAAATTTTTTTTTCTAAACATCAAATCGTATTCGCTTTTACCTAGTTTCCATTGATTTAAAATGATATAGAATAAAGCGTTTCTCTGGACATTCTTCTGCCCCAGCGTTATAAATGAATGGCCTTACAAGATTGTCTTGCGACTGCTGACCGCTTTGTGGATAGTCAAATGCCTGACCGAGCGGGCCTCATTTCGCGTCAAATTCCCCAGGTGGAGACTAAAAGACATGGAGATGCTCGTCGGCAATTTTGAATTAAACCCCTAAATGAGACCAATCTGGCGTTGCGCAAGCTTTATTATTTTCACCCCTGCTAACATGTACATTCTAAAAAAGACATAAAAGCAAGAGTTAAAGTGACTTCAAAGACGATATCCAGACGATCGGGGATTTCGCTGTTTTCCGAGAGGTCTTCCGACCGTCCCAAATTTTGCCGACTTATAAAAAAGAACACGAAATCGTAGAAATCTCCGATCATCTGGGATGGTCGGGGACAAATCTGGAAAATCGGGAGCGTTTCTATTTTCTCGACGCGTCCCAGATTTTCCCTACATATGGGCAAAATCTGTGACAATCGGGAACAGCAAAATCCCCGCCTCGTCTGGGATTTTCCCGATAAATGAAAACCAGGCTTAGTAGTAGATTATGTATAGAATGAGGATGTGTTTTTTAAATTCTTCGCGTGCCACCGTAAACATAACCTGAGTATCAGGCTTTCGGGGGCTTCCGGTTTTTTTTTCGGCGGGGGTTTCGGGGCTCGGTGATGGGGAAAATCTCCCTTTAGCCCCCTCTTCCAGAGGAAGGCCTGATTCTCAGGTCACCAGAAACATTTCTTTGATGGCTTCCTTCCTGAACACCTTTAGTGGCCGAGTACCACAATTCGTTATTTTCACCTCTGAACGAGACGACGAGCATTCCCATATCTTTCATACTAGTATTTTATGTTAACGTATTTCGATGGAGTTACCCACATTTTTAATCGGCTTTCAGCCGTCTTCTCCAAATCGGATCAACGTTAAAAGCCCACAATGATCAAATGAACGATAGCTGTATTGGTGATGAGGGGTGATCTCCCCCAAAATTATGTTTCAAATTGTGTCATGCATAACCTCCAATTTTGTTACAAGCCATCAAATTCCTTATAAAGATTGAGGCACCAAAAAGAAATTGAAGCAACAGAACAGAATTTAAGAGATCAAAACTGAAATCAAGACATCAACAGAACAGAATTTAAGACGCGAGAAGTGAAAAAGTGAAATAAAGACACCAAAACAGAAAGTGAAGCAATTGAAGCTGTTGTTTCAATTTCTATTCTGATGAAGGTGTGGCTTAAATGCGGAACCGAGCAGAACCTGGGTAAGAACAAGAGATTATAATCTCTTGGTAAGATCTAGTTTTACATTCAGTATAATTTATGAAGATTGTGTGTGTGTGCCGTTTCTGACCTAATCTAATTTAATGCTATTTGTAAATAACTTCTATTTTCGAAGTGAGCCCTCTCAATTTTCGAGCTCATCTGCAGCCATCACCACGTGCGATTTGGTAGAGAATTGGCACGCGCGCTAGTTTTTCTATCTTTTTCCTGCTACACCGCACTGACGAGACCCAACCAGGTCGAAACAGCTGTCCACGGTTACATTTTGGCTTTCACTTTGGGCTCTATCATGTCGTTGTCGCGTTGTAAATGTTCTACGTAGTATCAGCCTTGCTGTATACTTTGATTGTATCTCTATTTTTGGCTGACTAGATCTGCTCTGGATCCTACGAACACCAGCAGCATTTTCGTTCGCGGTCCTTTGCTGCTTATTTACTTGTCCCATGATAAATGAGTAGGTGTTCGTCGGAAATTTTCGAGACAACGTTCTAAGCGGTACCAGACTCTGGTTTGACGGGCGTGGCTCACTAGTCGATAAAACAACACACGAACTGCGATAGATGAATGAGACAATAGACTAGACTAGCATTAGTTTCGTAAACACTGTAAAGTGATTTTCTCAGTGCGCAATTTTGTTTTCCGGTTTCGATAGATTTCGATACGCGATAGAAGGAGGAAAGATACACCAGAAAGGAGAGAAAGTGCTATCTAGCCTCGACGAAACTCTTCTGTGAAACCAATAACCCCCTTTAAACCCCCAAAATTTAATGCTATAAAAAGGTTTACGAAGTCTTGTTTTCACTATGTTACGACCGGTTTGGCATTGATTTTTCTCATTTGCATTACAATGCTATCCAACGTGGATGCGAGGCAATTTCGGGCTAAAACTACAAAATAGCCCGAAATTGCCTCACATACATGCAAGATTTCATTGTAATGCAAATGAGCAGAGTTAACCGTGAAAAGGGCTATTGCGCTGAAGCGGTCGGAAAAAGAACATCACGTAATATTAAATATTCTAATTTAAACCTTGGTTTCTATGCCACCAATGACGTAAAAAGCAAACGGACGAATCGGACAGCTTACACGAAGATGAGTGTTCATTTGTTCGATTGTTGTTCAGTTGTTATTTTGCAACGCGTTGTGATTGAAGATTCAGTTCATTTTGTTCCTTTTAGGAGACACCACAGTGTTTGATGCGTACTTGGTCGCTTCCGCTGTGTTTGGCCCTGATTTGCTGTACTGCCAGTGTCCAGGCGCAATCATGCTTTCGGGATACTGACTGTGACAGCGGCAAATGTTGTCAGACAGGAACGTGTGCAAAGTGGTCGAGTAGTAGGTGCCCGTGTCTAAACGACAACGATTGTAAGTTCGGGGAGCAATGCAGCTCTATTGTAGGAATCTGCTTTAAGAGGCTGCCACCGCCTACATACTACATCCCCACATGGGATCCTATCGATCCGATCACCTACAAACCCTTTACTTTCAATCCTGATATTTTTAAACAGTGCGTATGGGACAGTGAATGCGAAGTAAGCGAGACTTGCGAAGACGGAAAATGTGTATACATTTACAATGATGACAGCGGAGGGTTTTCCTGGAGTGGAGGAAGGGTTGTGGGAATAGTGCTATTTGTCGTTGTAGCGACAATAATATCCTGCATGTACCACATGTGTAAAAGAGCTAGAAAGCCGCCAAATCTCCCTTCGCGTAATGTAAATTTAAACGCTCCACCGACTGGTGTTGTGGGCGTTGAAGGAACTGATCATGAAATGCAATCAGGAAATGCTGTTGCCACCAACGTTACTGTGGTAGAAGTTGAAAACGATGCTCCATTACCTCCCGGTTCCCCTCCGCCATACTACTCACTGGAATTTGAGAGTGGACAAAATGGAAACAGGAATCTCCCAGAACAAGCTCCACCGAGTTACGACGAGGCCGTCAGAAATGCTGCAATGCCTTAGGATGTACCTTTATAGGTGTATTATCTTGTTATAAACTGTTGAGCTCTATTTAGAACATTAATACCGGTTTGTAAGCAGTATTATAATTGTTATTTTGAGTAAAAGCACGTATGCTTCAGTCAATTCCAAGCGCAATCATCCCCCCCCCCCCCCCCCAGACTTACTTCAGGAATTTGACTCAAGGGTATCTCAACATAGTGGGAATTTGGCCAGTGTGATAAAAGAGCCAAAATTTGACTGGCTACAAAATGTTCTGAAGTGATCATTAACTTAAGCTTTTATAACCCCATTCGTCATTATCATTATCACTAGTCATCCTCTGTGCCCCATTTTATTGAAACCTGTCCACACTATCCAGAAACGGGCAATCCTGGAACAAACTCATCTGTACTTTGAAATAAACAATGCTTAATAGTTGGATATTTTCAAGCCAGTAGGAAATAACTGTACAATTAACAATTATTGGATGAGGTTGAGCATGATAGCGATAATTATCAAGGCCAAAGATTGTGTTATCTGCCGAAGCTGAAGGCTGAGGCGGATAACACAAGCTGAGGCCTTGATAATTATCGCAATCATGCGAAAACTGAATCCAATAATTGTTTTATTATGCATAATCCTGAGCTGCACTTGTAAAGACAAGAGCGCGCACAAAAAAGTGATCAATGCACAGCAGACAAACTATTGTCTGTAGGTATGACATCACTTCTACATATATAAAATTCATAGTCTGTAGGTATGACGTAACAGAAACAGCAAGCAATAATTAGCTGTGTGCTTATAGCCAATCAAAATCAAGCTAGTGACACCAATGTATAATAATTCAGTTTGTTCACAGAAAACTGGCTTAAGTTCCTCAATCAAGTATCATTAAATTACTGGTAGGCATTGCAAAATGTAAATAAAAATGTTAGTAAAATAGTTACCTTAAAACATAGCTTACTTAAATCAAGTGAAGGTAAAATAGGTTTTGAAGGAAGACAACTTGATCTTATAAATGTATCACTAGATCATAATATGTACCTGCATGTTATCAGTGTGAACAATACAGCCAGATCATTAATTGTAAGAAAGTAATTTAGAAATATAATAGATATTTTTATAATCAAAACCAATGGTTTTAAAAGCACCATTTTAAAATATACTAAATTTTATTTTTTTCATTTCCTGGTTCTCCCAATAATTTTTTTGTTATTCATGTTTATGTAATCTTTATTAAAATGTTTTCAGTTATAGTTTTTGAGTAAGAAGACAACATGTTAAATTGGTGTATAATAATAGATTATCTTTTGAATATAAAAAGGACAATGTTATTGTGATATATCTAAAATTCAAACTTGACCAGCTCCATCCCTGAAACTCAGTGTGATTTTTTTAATTTTTTTCCTTGAGCCAGTACCCTGTGTACCAAAGGCTTTCTCAGGGCACACTTTCATAAGTACTTGGGCCAGCCAAAGCAGCAGAAGTGTCTAATATGAGAGATGAGAGTTTGAGGAAAGCCTCTGGCACCAGTGTATAGAGCCTAGTAAGAATTTTAACCCCTTAATTAAGCCCCAATACTTATCATCACCAAAGTTATTCTTTTAAAATATGTCTCGCAGAACCTCGCACCACTAGGGGGAGAGTACACAGGGGAGGGAGAGACGGAATTTGTGGCTTAACTGGAGAGGCTGGGTTGCATGGCCACAATGGCCTTGAAATTTGAAGTTGAGACATTCTCATTCTGGTCGCTCAGCACACTGGATATCCAGATGATGTCAACTGGAGCTTTGTTGCTAGGCAACTGCAGAACACCAACCCGATTCCACCACCCTAAAGCAATCCATGCCCGACAAATTTATAAAAAGTCGCTATGCTCGGGCCTTTGTCCCTTGTTTTGTGAGGAATAAATCATGCCACATCGAGGGCTGAATGCACGAATCCTCATAATATATTAACTGTATTTATATAGAATACGTGAGAGTTTCTTCATGCAAATTTAGCTCCATACCACAACTAACTGATAAGATCAAAGCTGAAACACATGACTTGTAATGTAGCTTATAACATGAAACATGAATACTAGTTAAACAACTACGCCATATTCATGAATGACTCCATGCTAAGGGATGGACCATTAGAAAAGTGATGGGGGGGGGGGGGGGGGGGGTGGGGCAAAAGCAAAAAAAAAAAATTTCCCCAGTAAATTATTAAGAAAAAAAAATATTCCCATGCATTATTGCAAAAAAAGAAATCTGCCCAAGGACAATTAAAAAATAAACTATTAAAAAAAAAATATTCCAGCTATCGAGTGAAAAAAAAAAAGATTTCCACCTTAGCTGGACAAAAAAGAATTTCTTGCCTCTCCCAAAGTTCCCACCCCCCCCCCCCCATCACTTTTCTAATGGTCCATCCCTAACAAAATAAAATAAATTCCACATTGAAATATTGTCAGTGAACTTGGTCACATGTTCATCGACCTGTTCTATCCGTTTCGGCTCTCAGAATATCCTTCACTGATTTGTTTTCTTTTCTCGAAAGTACTTTTTATGATATTATAACTTTAGATTATATTTTGTTTGAAGAAACGATCACTTTGGCACAAAAAAAAGATAGCGTGACTTTAGGTTACACCGGAAATACGTCATGTACGAAAGTGAAATGAAACCAACATTACCTGTCACTTATCTGTACACAACGCTTTGTAATTTATGGCACGTTCCTTATGACTTCGCCGTTAAGTTTTTTAATTTTAGCTCAATTAATTCTTTTACTGCCCAGAATTATTCGGCATCATGCAAGGAGGACCACGAATGCTATCGTTCTGGGGGCAGAAAATGCTGCCATAACGACTGTACTGCGCGCAACTACTGTGGCAACTATTGCGACTATAATGGCGATTGCGACATTACAAAGCGAGAAAACTGCGTTGGAAACAAGTGTACGACAGAGGTAAGGACTTTACAGCCCGGTCAATGCAGGTATAGCTACCAATGTGATACACTGACGGAAATTTGCCATGAAGGAAAGTGCAAAACAATTAAGGGAGTGAACGAAGAAACTACCAAAATCCCTAAGTCGGACGGGGGCACGGACAACTCGAAGTTACCATTGGCTGTTCTTGTTGGCATCATAGTTCCATTGTTGATCGTGCTCGTCTTGATTATTGGCGTTTGCCTTTTTCTTCGGAAGAAAAGGAAAATGCGACAGCAGCAAGCCAATGATCTTCATCGTGAAATGCAGTCAGTGATAGCTTCAACTCAGCGGCCTATTTTTTCTTCGTTTCCAAGCGCACCACCACTCCCCGTTTATAATGAGACGTGTAGGGGAGGGGAACTTCCGTCGCAAGCTCCTCCATCTTACGACGAAGCAATGAAGACTACTGTCATGGCTTAGTTACGACCCCAGTTACGAAAACAGTGAATTGCTGAACAGCTGGGTATTAGCTTATCGGTGCCAACTCCATCGTAGGGGAGGGGAGGGGGGGGGGGGGGAGGTGAAAATGTTAGGGGTACCCCTCTTCTAGTTCTGCCATTGGGCAAAAGTTCTTTCGGAAGGGCTATCGCGGCTATCTTTCACATTTAAACAATTTGTATGGATAGTACATGTCAGATATATGACCCTGCTAAAATAATGTTGAGATTATATCATCTGCAAAGAATAGTTTATAACAAAATATGCTCACCACATAAATGGTTTGAGGAAAGTTGTGTTGTCCAGGAAAGATATTGATTGAATTTTTTTTTTTGTGAGCAAAAGAAAATGCCAAATATGTGTCATTTTTACCCTATTGAACAATTTTTACCAAAAGCCATTATAAAAAAACCCTAATGAATGTCTTAGTACAAAATTAATGTGCTGTGCCAAAGTGATTATTTGGAAAAGCAGAGGCCACAAGGCATCTGTAACCTTTCAGTGCAAATCTCAGACATGAAATGCGGCTCCGACTTTAGAGTCTGTGGATAGAATCCTACATTGTCAACTGAAAGCCATTGAGCAGTTTCTGAAATTATATAAACCAACTTAATAGCTTTCTTGCATGTTTATTTCAGTATATTAAATTACCACCATAAAAAATTGCCATCAAACTTTGACTCTTAACAATATTTCATGAGGAATGAAGATGTTGTAGTTAAGTAATGCTCCACATAAGAACGATAGCAAACTTCATTGTTCTGCGGCATTTGCTCTTTCCCACATAGAATATCTTTGATTTCAAGAATAGAGGAGGAGCTGATGGTTAATAATTATATTTCATTATAAAAATAAAGAAAATCTATTTGCGTCAAATAAATATTAGGAAATCCAATCAGAATAGCAGAAGACAATAGCTAATAATTTTGCTTATTTGATGAAGTTCCCCAAATACAATATATTTTAAAAATTGCATGTTGTGCGATTGGGTCTTAAAATACTTGAAACCTTAAAAAAATTGACTTAATGCACCTTTGAACCTTAACTTTTTAGCGGTTTTCGAGTCTAGACCAATGAGATCACTAGTTGTAACAATGAAAAAAGTTGACATTCCATCGTGCATTGCCGTTCAGTGCTATCCTTCTTATGCGGATCATTACTTAATTTTTTATCTCAGGTAATTTTTATTTTTCCATTGTTTTTGGGTATGGTAATATATGCTAATGAATTTGAAACAAAGGAAAAACATTACCTGAAATAAAAAAATTAACTGCAACAGAGACATTCAACAACATAACATTAGGAATGCCAGAAATCTTCACAAGCCATTTATATCAACAGAAATTATCAAAAATATTCACTAAGAAACAAAGGAATAAAAATTTAGAGTGAAAAAAATGTAAGAAATTTTTTGCCATAGACAAATTTACGCTTATTTTAGCAGTGAGGAAGAACATTAATAAAAAAAGGTGCCATATATAAGGATCAATAATACTAGACAATCAAACAACATGTAACCTGTGCACAGACGAAATGTAAAAATAATATGAAATGAGGTTATATAAATGGAGAAATGAAGGGCAAATAAATTTTAATGATAATGATGATGATATGTTTTAGCTTTTCAAGAACTAAATTGGGAACTTTTTAAAAGTTTTGTAACTTGGCTGTTTAATAGGTGAATTTATTCAATTTATGTTAACTGGTGCGTGACGTTCCAACTACCGCCGATATATGAATAAATTGTGAAATATTTACATCTGCTCTTTGGCTGCGATGCTATCATTTCACTCATAAATTAATTTCGAAACTCGTACCAATGAAAATTCTATCCTTCTGAAACATGTTTGCCAGCAAAATGGCATTTTGATTCGTGCTACATTTGTCACGCAACAATAACTAACAATGAGAGCGGAGTGTGGCCGGAAGGGTCGAGGTCCATTGTCCACGGTCTCGAACGTAAGCGATGACTTGCATTTTATAGAATAGCTCTCCCGATCTTTGACCTAGCCATTCTTAACAAGATCAATAAATAATTAAATAAATATATTTTTTCTTGTTTATTTCTGTTAAAAATGCTGAGAAATATTCGAATTTTTCATCTTGGACCCATGCCATCCTCCCCGTTAATAACCGTGCGTGAATAAGATCGCGTGTCGAGTGTCAGTATGTTTGTCAATTAGACAGTAGCCGCCAAATAGAACAGTGTGATCCGTTTTCCGAATAGAGCGCGAGTTTATCTTCTGATGACATTTATGTGAATTTCAAATCACTGCGTGTTCTTATCTGGTCATTTCGATCGTTTAATACTTTACAAACAATACCTTTCGTGTCGTGTCAAGGGCTTGTAATCTGAGCCTCGCGTGCATAAAATTCTTTCACAGTTCTTCTCCATTGAATATATAGACGAGCTTCGATCAGTTTCACAACGATGAAAGGACATCGTCAAATCTGGTTTCTTCTTCTAGTCACTGGCGTTTCATTTATACCGTTCGCAAGTTCCACTTGTTCTAAAGACACTGATTGTACAAAACCTGGAGAGATATGCTGTACGAGCAACTTCACTTGCGCTACGAAACTACTATGTCACCAAAGTTCGTGTATCATCGATAGCCATTGCCCTGTTGGAAAACATTGTGTAAATTCGCAGTGTATAAACAACGACAGTTTTGGTTCAAATTCTTGCTTTTCGAATACAAACTGCGATAATAACACAAGTGATGTCTATCGAGGCTTAAAGTTAAAATGTTGCCGAGGAAAGTGTAAATATGTTTATACATGTTCAACCTTCACGACAACCAAAACAACAATAATTACTAGTATTACAACATCCGGATCTTCATGTACTAGCTGGAAGGACTGCGCGAACGGAGAACAATGCGAAGAAGGCAAATGCAAGGAGAATTCAAATGTTATGCTTACAAAAGCAGGATTTCTATCGGCGGCCATTTTGACTGGGTCTATATTTCTGCTTATTTTATGCTGTTGTTTTGTGCGCGAAAGTCGGTACAGTAGGCAGAGATACGCTGAACGACAACGAAGGAGATCAAGAAACCGACGAAGATCTCGACAAAACAGGAGACGATCGACACATCATAATGCAACTGCAGTGGAAAATAGAGCATTTAGTACAGAAGACAGTCACGATTGCGAAGGGGGATTCTTTGTACCTCCCCCGGAATACCCCAGGGATGATTTGACTACCCCTGCGGATAATGCTTGTCCAACAGGAGAACAGTCTTCTTCACCACCCCCTTATTATACCCTTTCTTTTGAACTTCCTCCATCATACGAAGAAGCACTACAAACTGAAGATAACAGGAGTGCTCCAGCTGAGGTTGCATAGAGACCAAAATTTAAGGTAGCACTCCTTGACAAAATTAATTTCGAGTGGTACATTGTATTACAATGTAATAATTTACATGCCACGGGGATGTGGTACTGCAATTTGTTATCAACCCTGATTAATTATCTTGGAATGGGGGTTAACTCCCTTTAACTCATATACACTGTAAGTATACGCAACATGCAGCAATAAGGGTGGCATGCATGATTAGCCCCCAGGTAGTAGCACGGTTTTTCAGCTGCAGTTGTTTTGGTCTGAAATAATAATAATCAATTCAGAAGTTAGGTCAAAAAATGGGTATACATTTAGAGTTTAGGTCTCAGGGTTGATTGAAGATGGGTAGAGAAAATTACATATTTTTGTCAGAAAACGGGAAGGGAATATCACACACTGTATTTTGGTCTGAAAATATTTGTCAATTCAAGGGTCAAGTCTGATGATGGTAGGAGATATCAAATTATTTGACCTGGAAATTGTTAAGGCTTTCAAGGTTTCACACAAAAAATCTTTGGAGCCCCCCTTTATGTAAATAACCATGAATGTACAGACATTTTTAAGGCTGCGAGGGTCCCATATTGGTAACAAATTAACTGTTGCTCCACCTTGATTGTTGCTTTTCAGCCCTTGGCAGTAGCAATGTTCCTTGTTGGACTGGGCTTCAAGATATAGCTTGTTGGGTTAGAATAACCCCTTTATAACATACAGTAGACCATGATTCAGTAGTGAATATGTAGAGACAAGTGGAAGATCTGCAGGGATGTAGCTAAGAGCCAGCTACCGGCTAATTTCACCACCTGAAAGAGAACTTATCACCGGCTGAAACTTCACTAGAAAACAAAGACTTGGGGTGATTTTGAAGGTGCACAAGCCAGAAAAACTGGCTGAACTTGTTAATGAGCCTGCTAAGTGTTTTCTTAGCTACCTTATAACATGAAATGTTGGCGACACGTTAATTTAGCGATTTTGAAAAATCCATATTTAGCGACACTTTAATTTAGCGATTTTTCATAAATTTTAGAACATGAGCCACTTAATTTTCGCGATTTCAGGAACTCAAACTTTGGCGAGTTTATTCAAAACTTTTACGACGATAACAGAATATTTATGTGATAAAATCACTTTAACGAAACAAACGAAACTGCAACTGCAATGTCATATCTTAATGCTGGCCTCATGCACTCATATTTACATTTTCACACAGTCAATGCCTCTTTTTACTGTGCACGAGACATCTGATACACGTCATAATCGACCGTCAAACAGCATGATTGTGTGAAACTGACCAGATGGCGGAATTTCATGTTGTACTCACTTTAATTTAGCGACGATTTAAATTTAGCGACACTTAATTTTGGTGCATTTTAATTTAGCGATTTTTATAAAATCCCTAATTTCGCTAAATTTAAGTGTCGCCAAAATTTCATGTAATAAGGTACACCCCAGGATCTGAGATATGTACAGTGTCTTCCTTGTTTTGATGTTAAGGAAATGAGCAATTATTATGTATATATCACTGCTTTGCAGTGTTTCAATATGTGAAGGTACAATAAATGGGGCTTTTGGAAGACATCACTTTTGAAATTTAGAAATTAAAACTCAAGCACTGTGTCACTATATGGAATTTCATGCTGTTCAAAAGCTGATTAATGTTAATCCAGGATTAGAACAGCAAAGAAAATAATGGTCTCAAAACCTGAATTTTTAAGTTTTTCCAGCCTTAACAAACAATTATTTAATTGTTCAGAAGAATACTTTAGAAAATAAGTGGCATATTTAGGGAAAAGGTCAATCCCTTCTGTTCAAAGAAAATCAGGTTGTACTGAGCTAATGTGGTTTCCATTCTGATTAAAATATTCACTCGCTCACCTGTTTGTGATGAGGAAGGGAAGGACAAGATGGCATTAATTCTGGATTTGCTTTTATTCTGTTCCCAACAATCATGTCGTGTTTTTTCTTTTCTTTCGAAATGGTTTTTGTCCAGTTCTGGGCATGGAACAGGGTTCATACTCTTTTCAGATTTTAAAATTCCATGACTTTCCATGACCATTTCTTATTTTTCATGACCAAGAGTTCAACAGCTGTTTTCCAAATTTTATCATAATGATCATTTTTTTAATTTTTCATCTTGCCTTATTATTCCCACAACGTATGCTGCCTTAGTGATTTTGTACCATGAACATAATTTTCCGTGACTTTCCATGACCCACACTAAATTCCATGACTTTCCAGGCCTGGAAATTAAATTATACAATTCCATGACTTTCCAAGTTTTTCCATGTCATGACCATATGAACCCTGTGGGAGATGATGTGCCAATTGAATTGCCAAAAAAGGATGTTGTTGCTAAATTAAAGGGACACTGTTATGTTAAAATAACAAAATTGTGTTAACGTAATTTCCATGTTATATTACCAAAATTTAGACATTGTACATGTACCACCAAATGTACAACTAAATTGGATAAAAATAAAAATTATCATTTTGGGAAATATTTGCACAGGGGAAAAAGATAATAAATAATATTTTTTACTGTCAAAAAAAGACTTTTTAATTGAATCTTTTAAAACTAAATTTTAACTTGACAGCATTTAACACATATTACATGTAGCTTACAATCTACTGATAGAGGTACATGTAGTTCTTTTTACAAACCCAGAAGACAAACCTTATTTGCAAACTCATACTGAAGCAAATCAAATTGTGACTGAATTGGCAAGTTAATAATGTTCCAATGAATTCTTAGAAATGAAAAAAAAAAAATATGACTTGTATGATGGGATGAAAGAATAGATATTACTAGTGACTTTTTGATAAAGAAAACAGAATTTATTGTTCAAGAATAGCTTTATTTAAATTATTGATTTGCATCCAGTAGCTAGGGAATTGTGGGGCTTGTATGGGTGATGCAGTAATATTGTGTGTTTGCATGTGTGTATGGGTTTCACTGTGTATATATAATTTATGTAAATAATAATTATTTGTATGTAATTGTACGTACTGTATTTGAGTGTAAATACAGATGAAAAAACAAAACAAGCATCTTGAAAATAAAGTGGCTGGAGATCAGAATTATAACAGCCGGACAAATTGCTGGCTCTCAGCCCTGCACTACAGTATAGAGAAATCCCATTCCTCATTCCTAATAATCATTGACAACCCTGTATACAAAACAAACTGGATTCCAAACAAATCTGAGCCCCCCACCCATGTTGCATATTAAAATAAATTCAGTTAATAATAATAATAATAATAATAATAATAATAATAATAATTTTAAAATTACTATTAACAATACATTAAAATTCTAATAATAATAATAATAATAATAATAATAATAATCACTTTATTTAAGTGTCAAGGTATTTAGTGCGCAAGCACTAATTGGGGAGAAACAAATATTGCAAAAAGGACATAACATGCTGAAAATCGCAACTGGCAGGAGGCAAACCAGTTGGCTATTTTACAAGCGAGGCCGAGGAGTTGGACTCGGGTCTACCGTGAAACTACTCCAGATAGTGGTCAGAGCGGGACTTGAACTCGGGACCACCGGGTTTCAAGTCCAGCGCCCTAACCACTCGACCACGCCGCCTCCCAACAGTTAATATTAAAAACACTACAAAATATTAAATCAATGTACATCTTGTCAGCTTTTGCTGATAACAGGCAAAGTAAGTGTCAGGATCTGGAAAGAAGGGAAATAAGTTAGAAATAATTTAATTATTTAATATTTAGATCAAAATTGGACTCATGAGAGGATGATAACTAACTTGAAGAGGTACAGTACACTATATATTAAAATAGAGTGGTTTTCAATTGTTGTAAAAGTTCTATTCTTGGCTTGGACATACTGACATTATAAAAATTCAAAAATCTAAACTTTACATCCTACAAAGCTGTTTCTAACATGGTATGTGGATACCAGCGTTACAATCCTTCACAAAAAAATTGCAGGTTATAATGATGTATTGCTTCAGGTTTGTGAAGGTTTTAAATATGTCACACAATTCGTCATGAATGCTATTTTAAATATTACAAGCTGTGAAAATAAACAATTGAACCAGTTGAAAGTTATTTTTGCATTATAGATGCTTATAAGCCGATATAATGTAACTTATAGTGAGTCCAGTCTTTTGTGATGAGATTTTTTTTGTGTAATTATGAATTCAGAATCTGGCCAAGATGTGTATATTTTTTAAACTCTCTACAATTCCATAAACATTTTGGAATCAAAATCTATTTTTTAATGCTTCAGAATCTGAATTTTGATATGACATGATATGACGTAAGTAAGACCTCAAGAATGGCAGCTATCATGTGAACCACCAATAAAAGTCACGGTGAAGCCAAAAAAAATCAATGTGAATTTCCTTCTTGTTGAAATATATTTCATTATTGTCACAGTAGAAATCAATGAAGTGTACACATCTTTTAAGGTGTCTCTCTATAGTTTTCTGGCTTTGCGCATGTATGAATTTAATAATTTGTGGGTTAAGACCTGGGTTTTAACGGGGGGGGGGGGGGGGGGGGGTACTCGATATTTCCTTGGGTGGGGAGGTGCGGCCCGGCCCCTCATACCCTGACCCTGTTTAAGACAAAAATTAAACTGATTTTCCTACCCTGTTTAAGACAGAATTCCGATTTTTGATACCCTGTTTAAGACATTTAACCCGAAAAAATTTTGCTGTAGTTTAGTTCGTAGAACATCTGCGCAGGCTGTTTATCGTCCAAGAAAAGATACCCTGTTTAAGACAACAATTGATAAAATCAATACCCTGATCAAGACAAAAAATGATAAAATCGATACCCTGTTCAAGACAAAAATCCCGAAAAACATACCCTGGCTGGCCGCACGTCCCCATTAAGCCCTTATAAGGGAGTCCCCCCCCCTGGAAGGGGGGGGTTAAAGCCTCTTTTGTTACTGCATGTTATAATACAAGAAAATATACTTAGGGCTCAAATTACCTTAGTCTTCCTATTATACTGTGCACCACAAGTCTCATTGTCAACATCAAAAGGTAAGTCAAGGTCAAGGTGATACTTGGCGGGATTAACATGAAGGACTAATCTGTCTTCGCCAACATCTAAAGTGGTGTCTTTTATTGATTTCTGCACACACATTTTAAAAAGAAAAACACTTAGAAATAAAGCTCAACTATATATAATCAATCCTGTTTCAAGTAGGTGCTCTTAAAATAATAGATATTTATTGTTCACAAAGCCTGTTTCATGTAAGCAGGGTTGGAAATAAGCGCTCGCCCCATGCACCAATGTAAGTATAAAGCCTGTTAGGTGCAAGTGCAAATTGAGCATCCCTCCCCCGGTTTGGCGGATACAGTTTTCACTTTTGAGTAAATAATTCTTACTTGTAACCCTTATTTGTTTACTTTCAACAAAAAATATTTTTACTTAACATCCTGCTGGACTGGAATGAAATGTTCTGAAAGTCTAATCAGTGATGGTACATGTACATGAACCTGTCCCAGAATCTTATAAATTATATAATAAATACTTATATTGATTTCATAAATATTTTGCAGTTTACATAAATAGATAACTTGTTACCATTTAATATAGTTCTTATTTCCTCTCAGTTGGATTTTTTTTACTGTGAGGCTGAAGAGGGGCTGTGCTTTTGGGCAAATAAAACAAATAATTTATTTAGTTGGCAATTCTGAAAAAAAAAACACTTTCCCAGCTGGCAAGTGATCCCTGCTAAATACAGGTGTAAGAGTTTTGGATGTGGTCAGGTATTTTGCACTATACTAACAGAAAGAGTAATTATCTAATAATTTTATTATGCAAGTCACTTTGAATGGTCATAGCATATGTCTGTATGCATATGTTGTGGTGCAATTTTGTCCTTGGTGCAAATTTTATTTTCCTTTGTTTAAACTCATTATCACACATTACCATAGCCAAAAACAAAGGAAAATAAAAATTAATTTGAACCAAGAAAAAAATTAAACCACAACACAATACATATGAGCCACAGACTATGCTATTATATCTCTCTTCTTTTTCTCTTTATTTTTTTCATCAACATGGCGTTGTTATATAGCATGCGGCTAGTGACTGTTTCTCAAGTCTCAGTCCCAAAAAATGTCACATTTTCCCCACTATTAAAATTTTTATTTTGCTCTGATCATCCCTCCAGGCTTCCAAAGATACTAAACCCGAAGCAAATTCCCTTTTTTCCCAAAACGATAACTAAAACCTGTATGACCATGTATGATATACCATTTGAAAGGTTTTGATTAGTACAGTTCATAACTTGTGCCACTTTAAATAGAGGAAGTAATGGCTTTGATAGAAATGGGTTTGAAACGTAAAAATAAAAACGTTTAGAAAAGTTGTAGTCTTCATACATTCTAGGTATACCCCTAAACTATACCTCATTTTGCAGCTCTCAGTGAGTAGAATAACACAAATTTCATCTTAAAGCACATAAATTATGCATTAAGAAAAAAACATTGATGTTGGGGGGGGGGGGGGGGTGGGGTGGTCAATCACATCATATAGAGTAGGGGGGTATGATTTTATGATTTTTATTTTGGTGGCCAAAATTCACTGAAATTGACCAGATAATGAACAAGTTATGTGATTATGTGCCATATGGCACTATCGGGGCTTAAAGGGATAACAAGAAAATAAATATTATACCAGCAATAAATTGCCTTACACCAGTTTTTCATGCACCCTTCTTTGTTCATATAATTTTCATGAAAATACAGTAGACTTAGCCAGAAGTATATTACTGTACTAGCAGTAATCACAGATTATGGAGACATATTCTAAGGAATTTCCGGCGGAAATGAGCCCCTGAGAAAAAAATAATAGGGGTGGCCATTTGGACGACCAGCCACCAAAAAATCTCAAATTTTACAGCACATAAACTACAGGACAACCAACACGAACTTCGAACGTGACAACAGTATCAAAGGAAAATGGCTTTTGCGCACAACAGTGAAAGCTTTGAGAAAAAAATACACAAAAGTAAGAAAGTACACTTACAATTCCAGGCAGTGTGATTTCTATTACAAGAAACTCTGGTCTTCCTTCTGGAGGCTCCTTTATTATTTTATATTTGGGTTTGGCGACTTTTAATTTGGAGTCCACTTCTTTTATCATTGGTACTTTTGATGAGGCTATACATGAAGTGAGGTAACAAGAGATTAGGTCAGGCTGCACTTAAGGTGGCTAAGAAACAATAAATTTCCTTATGCATGGGTGTCATGCAAGCAATACCACGCGATCAAAAATCACACGAGCGATGAATGTTGGTAATGTTAATGATGTAATGTTAAGTTAATAAGTGAATGGCTGTGGTGTATGCAGTAGTGTGCATGCTCAAAATGGAGATCGCATTAAACGTTTTTTGGTCGTAAATTTCTCAAAATCTAGCCGTACAACATATGCTCAATTTTTGATATTTTCAAATACATTGTATACATCAACATCAATCTGTAATACAGATTTTAAAATATTTTTTCGAAATTCCTATTTTTGATATTTTTCATTGATATGCAAAAAAATATTTTACAGATTTTTGTTTTAACTTGTAAGAATGTTTATTTTTATTCAAAGTTTAAATGGTAAGATTTTGAGGTAGGGTTGTACAGGTGGTTTTTTATTTTATGTCCTTAATCATAGAATTACAACCCAGTCTTCTGACAACCACCATTGGTTTCAACTTGTTTTAAGCCACTTCTAACAAGAGGATGGTGAAATTACAAAACTCCCATTGTCTTGTACGATGGTTTTGACTTTCTAATAACTATTGTTGCTTGTTCCCACACATGGTCACCCGTGATCAATATTATCGAAAGCATCTGGTGACCCCTATATACTGTACATGTAGTAATTAAGCCACCTTTAATAACTTTATACAATAATTATACTGAATTCTTTGTGCATTTTGATTGGTAATAACCTATAATCTATTAAAAGTACAGGCACATTACAGTGTAGCTGACATCATAAAGAATAATTATTTTATTTAACTTGGTTTATTTCACTAAATAGACTGAAATTTGATTGAATTGAACTGAAACATTTTCAAGTTTATTTTTGGAAACTGCCTGAAAGGAAACAGTTTTTCATTTTAACTAAACTAGTTCAATATCATTTTGACCTAAAATTCATTCGAAACAGCAATACCTACATGTATGTTTGCATGTGTAGCAAGTAGCCCTTTGTTTTACTAAAGATTTTGTTAGAGTCTGACCCACCCAGTTTGCATTGCGTGCTTCTCTTATTGTTATGATATGGCTGTATTCCATATTTGGGCAAGCATATCACCTCTTGCACGAGTGAATTTCTCATCTACAATACAGTATGGACTTTCGGGGCCCTGAAAATGGCGGATGAACCAACGTAGGCGTGCAATGCAAACTGGGTGGGCCAGATTCTTTAAAAAGAAATGAAAAATTAAAAGAAAGATGCACAGTACTTAATTCATCACCAAAAATCTAGTCATCCCACATCATACCTTCTCCATCATTAGAATCATCTTCCATCTCCATTATAACGGGTTTGCTTTTGCTTCTTATGCAGTGTGGATGAAGAATTCCCATGCATTTTTTGTTCTTGAGTACTGTCCACTTTCTCTCCAGTTCAATATCATATTTGCTCTCTAATCCCTCAAAAACAATGGTGAGGAAGAAGCTGCTAAAGAGTTCACTATTATGAAGCTTGCTGTAAAATGATGGATTGATGACGACATCATATGCAGTGCAGCCTAAAACATAAAATGTGACAGAAATGACATAACCTTATTAATTAAAGAAAAAGAAAAAGAAAAAAAAAAAATATATATATATATATATATATATACATAGTGGCAAAACTGTTATACTATACTAGTGTAAATAATACTAATAAGATTACCGGATAATAAAAACACTAACTTACATCATTATATCCTCTATACACACATAAAAATTTAGCTACAATCATAGATGCATGTTATAGAACCAGAGGTTCTATTTTTGTTCGAGAGCTCTTTTGAAAGCGGTTAAACTACTGAGTTCTCGTATTTCGTTGGGAAGCTCATTCCAGGCAATGGCACCGCGATATGAGAAAGATCATTTCATGAAATTAGTTCTGTAGTTGCAGGTCAAATTTGCTGCCTCTGAGATTGTAGCTATGTACCTTTGAGGTCAGTTTAAACAGTGATAGAGTTTTTGACAAATTATGAGTCTGGTTTTGGGTAAGGATTTTTGGTGTCTGGTCTTCTACAGCCAAACATGGTCAAGTATAGGGAAAGGATTGCAGACTCCCAGCGGCACAGCACCACCCAAAAATGTACAGAGTACCCCCCCCCCCCCCCCCATCGAAAAGAAGAGTCAAGAGTTGGAAATCTCATTCTTGTCACTTTCGTTTGCCTTGAAACACTCCCGTACCATCAAAGAGTTTGAATGAACTGAAATTTTCATAATTTGAGTATCAGTGGGAATTCAAACCATTGCTATTCTTTGGCTTCAAACTCTCATTCTCGCTGCCTCTCATCCCGGCGGTACCAATCAATGAAAATCAATCATTGATTGCCAATCAATACAATCAATAATAATCAATAATAATCCATTGATTGATATTGATTGGTTCAACCAATCAATAAAAATCGATACTCACTCACCCAGACTCCTTAATTGCTATTGATTATTATTGATTTTTATAGATAATCAATAACTGATCGTGCAATGTAAAACCCGCGTTTCAAGGCATTTGAGATCAGATTTGGCGACTGTTACCTTGATTCCCCGGCGGCCTCAACGGAAGATGTCAAAGCAATTAGAGTTCGCAATAGCTGATATTCTGTGTCGTAAAAGGATACCACCAGTGTCCTTTTCACGTGAACGAAGGAGAAATGTTTTCCGTTAGTAAGAAGAGGGGATAACGCGGAAACGCGTTCAAAGTTCTGAATGATCGGTTGCAGCTTGGCCACCTCTCTCTTATTTTATCTTCTCTTTCAGGCTATGTCTACACTATACCGGATAGCTCTTGCGCCGACACGAAAACCATGCCGGATAGGCCTTTCGTTCACACATGAAACGCTAGTTTCGGAACGATTTTTGTTCCGGAGCACCGCTGCGACGCGGCGCTCGTGAAAGTGAATCGTCAAATATCGGATAGATTCTCGTGCCAATCTCTGGGGCAGTGTGAACAGGCAATCGAACCGAACCGTAGCAGAAGTCAACAACTAGGAGCGAGGATTGAAACCCATTGAAAAAGAAGTAAATATCCAGTTCTTGGTCGTTTCTGTTCACACCAGGCCGGAGCATTTTTCATGTCGACATGATAAGCTATCCGGTATAGTGTAGACATAGCGTCAGTTGCACGGGTAAATGTTGGTCAATTTTCGCACGTTCAGGTTACATAGAACTGAATTCATTAAGTGATAAAATCAAAGCCTTTCTATGTGAAGGACTTAGCATTTTTTCCAGATTGAAAAAGTAAATGCTTATTTTACTACTTCAAACGATGCAAGTATGGTATGTTTGAGAAACGTTTATCTTTTACTAGACTGCATTGACCAGCTAGAGTGCTAAAGAATTTAAATAAACTTATGACAAATAGCAAACGTCAACTTGTCGTTTGCAGAGAATTAGAGAGATTAGAGAGATTAAGCATCGCGTAATTTCTATCCGCGAACGGCAAGGATGGTCGAGGCAGCCGCCGTTTTCTATGCGACGAGACCCGCTTTCATATACTGTGCGACGGCAAAAGGCAGATAACAAGCTTACATTGCAGTATACGCGATGGTTTATCTCTTTCATTCTCTGTAAAACGGCAAATGACAAGCTGATGCTTCCCGTTTGCCGTATGCCGGAAACGCGATGCTTAATCTCTCTATTAAGCTTCGCATATAACGCAAACAGGAAATGTAAGCTTGTCGTCTGCCGTTTGCCGTCCTATACTAATAGTGTATAAAAGCAGGACTCGTCGCGTACAAATACGGCGGCTGCCGTGACTATCCCTGCCGTTCGCGGGTAAAAATTACGCAATGCTTAATCTCCCTAATGAGGTAGTTATAAACCCATTAAAAACCATCGCGTGTACCGCAAACGGACTCTGCCACTTGCCGTTACAAAATATGTGAAAGCAGGTCTTCTCGCGTTGAAAACGGCAGCTACCTTGACCATCTCTGCCGTTCTCGTGACGTTCTCGTTTTCGTTCCGTTCTTTCTCTGTCCGCCTTGCGGACACTTCGCTATGACAGACATCCTGTTATCCCGGCAAATATAACTTCACGGTGCTTAAAGTGTAACTCCCTCTACAATACGAACACTAAATCGTGTCTGTCTGCGTGCCGGATCGATATACAATCAAAATAGGTAATAAAATGTTGTTGTTCAGTTAATTTTGTTGTTGTATTAAAAATTTATTTATTCTTTTTACAAAAGCGAACTTTTGTCACAAATCAGAACAATTACGCTTTATAAGGGCGTTTATTGGAATCGAAAACGGAGATTTTAGTTTTCAATGAAAATCAATATTAATCAATAGAAATCAATGACAATCAATGAAAATCGATACTCACTCAACTCCAAGGCATTAATTTTTATTGATTTCCAATACCAATCAATTAATTGGTATTGATTATTATTGATTGTTATTGATTATATTGATTATTGCTTTTCATTGATTGGTACCGCCGGGCTCTCATTCAAGGAGTTGAGATCCCTTAACTCAAGTTCCCATTTGGTCCGGGTGTTATACATACTCATAGGTTCATTTCTCTACCTTCGCCTCGATTATCCAATTCTACGTGGGGCTCTCCAAGGCTCATAGGTACACGATACTGCGTAGGGTCCACAGATTGTAATATTTCAGTCAGCTCCTGGTCGCTAAGTTCCTTCGGTGCAGGAATTTTGTCCGAGGTACAAACATTAATAAACACCTTCTCATTTTTGCTGTTCCGCAGTTTCATAACATACCCAGGTTTAGGAACGAACTCGTGTCTATCAGGATTCAATTGTTGTAGATTTTTGGTTTCTCCTAACAGCAATTTCTTGTAAAACTCTTCTTCGTCGAAGTTTGCAGCATCGTCCGCCATCTTGAATTGCTGCTAACAGATTGAGCATATTGTTTTGTTGGAATCCGCTGCTCATTAATGCAAGAACTCCAACATGGCCGACCGACTTGACAACAGACAACAGTATTTAGACTTGCAGCTTTCTTTGTGATGCACAAAGTATAAAGCTAGGTTATTTAATTTTTTGTAGGAACTGGGGTAAGGGTTGTGTTAAATGTCTGGAGAAAACGATAGGTTTGCTCTGACAGCCGAGCAATATTTAGGTAAGTTTAACTTTAATATAAAGCTTTTAAGCTTATAAGCTTACATGTAAGCTTAAATGTGTAAAACTGAGGCATTTAGAGCAGTAATATAGAGGATTTTCTTTTTTTTTTCAGCAAAGTATCATGTGTTAACATATCTTCAGGTAAGAAGCTTGCATGTTGATAGGTCATGATCACTGGGAGTCCAAAGAATTATTATTTAGGAAATTACAGTATTAAATAATAATATTAGTAATCCTATCAATAACAAACTTCTCGATTGTGATTGGTCATTCACGCGCCTATTTCTTATGTAATTGGCGCATGGTCACGTGGGTGTCCAATTACAGTGGAACCTTGATTTAACGAAGTGCTAAGGGACTGGGGAAATTGGTTCGTTATATCGAGGGTTCGTTATATCGAAAACCTCGTTATAACGAATTTGCGGAAAAACAACCAAAATGTTTGTTATATCGAGGTATAGTTAATAATTGTTTTGTAACGGTATTACTCATTCCAGGTCTGAAGAAATAACATTTGCACTTTAATGCCTGCATGAAGCTACAGTACACTGTTCATATAACTATGACACTGGAAAACTGTGCAGGTTATACCATTGCCCTATAGCACACACTGTTGAACTGTTCTGCATTCATCTTTTGTCGCGCGTTGACATTTATTCGTTATATTGGGGTAGATTTCACGTTTGGGCTGCAGGATCATGTTCGTTA